>CAMZMU010000043.1:46986802-47480229 GCA_947311845.1 Poa pratensis
CCGTATGTGGCGCTGTGGTAGCGCGCAGGTCTTGCTGGTACTTTGCCGCTCGAGGGCGGCACGGCGCGTAGTCCATCGAGCAGCAGCAAGTCGTCGTTGTGAGCTCCTCTTGGTTGTCCTCGTTGAAAGCAAGGATCCGTGGGGACCCATGCTTGATCTCAGTGGGGAGGACTGCTTCAGCGCCATAGACGAGAGCGAACGGCGTTTCTCCAGTGGGCTTCGTGGCGGTGGTGCGGATGGACCAGAGCACGGAGGGGAGCTCTTCGATCCAGTTTTGCCGTGGGCCTTGAGGCGATTGAAGCTTCTTGTCTTGAGGCCTTGACACTTCTGCGTTCGCCCGCTCAGCTTGCCCGTTGCTTCGTGGATGAGCCACCGAGGCGAAGCAGAGCCGTGTGCCAGACTCTCGCAGTAGGCCCTGAAGATGCCGCTGGTGAACTGCGAGCCGTTGTCGGTGATGATGCGATTTGGCACGCCGAAGCGACAGGCCAGGCCTCTGATGAATTTCACCGCTGATCTCGCCGGGATGGTGCGCACCGCTTCAACCTCCGCCCATTTGGTGAACTTGTCGATGGCGACGTAGAGGTAGCGGTAGCCCCCGCTGGAGCGTGGGAAAGGTCCCAGGATGTCCAGCCCCCAGACCGCAAAGGGCCAGGAGAGTGGGATGGTCTGGAGCCCCAGCGCAGGCTGGTGGACCTGCTTGGCGTGGAACTGGCATGCCTCGCAGGACTGGACGATGATGGTTGCATCTTGAAGCACTGAGGGCCAATAGAAGCCACTCCTGAAGACTTTCCCTGCGAGGGTGCGTGATGATGATGGTGGCCACATTCTCCACTGTGTATGTCCTTGATCAGCTGGCGGCCTTCTTCAGGGGGGACGCATTTTAGTGCAACTCCATTTGGACGCTTGCGGTACAGGTCTCCCTCGTGAAGGCAGTATGACTTGGCCTGGCGAGCAACTCTCTCTGCTTCTGCTCCTCTTCAGGGAGGACTCCGTCCCTGAGGTACTCCTTGAGCTCATCGATCCAGCCCGTTCTTGGTGTGTCATGGCCAGCAGCAGGCGTTCCCCTGTGGGTGACCACCTGGTGCTCCAGACGTTGGTGGTGGGGGCTCTTCGTCCATGTTCATTTCAACGGCTTCTTTTGGCTGTTTCACCGATGCCCTGGTTAGTCTCCTCGAACACGCCCGCCTGGGCTTCTCTGCGTGATGCTCGCCTGGCGATGTCGTCGGCTCCTGGTTCTCCCTTCGTGGATGTGCCTGAGCTCCATCCCTTGAAGTGTTTCTCGAGCTTGCGGACCTCCTCGAGGTAAGCGGCCATATGGCCGTCCTTAGGCGTGTAGCTCTTGTTGGAGAAGTTGACGAGGAGCTGGGAGTCGCCCTTGATGAGTAAGCGCTTGATGCCGAGGGCGATTGCGGCTCTGAGCCCGGCGAGGAGGCCCTCGTACTCGGCGATGTTGTTGGAGACCTTGTCTGTCGTGAAGCACAGCTGGACGGCGTAGTAGAGCTTGTCGCCCTTGGGTGAGGTCAGGACGACGCCAGCCCAGCGTTCTGGCATGCGAATGCTCCGTCGAAGTGCATGGTCCAGTGGCTTGGCGCCGTGTCTCCTGCTGGCGTGGATTCTGCCTCATGAGGCTCTTCTTGCTGCGTGTCTGTCCACTCGGCGACGAAGTCAGCCAATGCTCTCCCCTTGATGACCCTGGTGGTGTCGAAGCGCAGGCCAAAAGGTTGCAGCTCAATGTTCCACCCTGCGACGCGGTCAGTGGCGTTTGGATTGCGCAGGATCTGCTCCAGAGGGAATGATGTGACCACCGTGATGGGGTGGCCCTGGAAGTAGTGGCGCAGCTTCCTGGAAGCGATGAGGAGCGCGAGGAGGAGCTTCTGCTGCATAGTGTACCGCTCGCGAGCATCTCGCAGCACAGTGCTGACGAAGTAGACGGGGATGCTCGACGAGGGCTGTCGATGGTGACGCAGCGCTGGGTTCCTCGGGAGCCTTGTCGAGCCTCTCGAGAGTGGACCCTCGACGAGGGTGCCTTCTGGTTGCGGGGCTCGGCAAGGGGCTCAGGGCCTGAAGAGGATGTTTCCTTGTCGGGGGGATCTGGGCTTGGCGTGGCGGTGTCCTTCTTGGCGAGGACTGGCTCTTCCCTTTCTGCCACCAAGGCTGCGCTCACTGTTTGTGGAGTGGCTGATAGGTACAGCTTCAGATGCTCGCCGGCCTTGGGGCAACCATGACAGGTGGGCTAGCCAAGTACTTCTTCAGGTCTTCAAATGCCTTGTCCGCCTCAGGCGTCCACTTGAACGTGCCAGACCGCTTCATGAGCTTGAAAAATGGCAGCGCCCTCTCGCCGAACTTGGAGATGAAACGGCCGAGGCTGGCCATGCATCCCGCGAGGCGCTGCATGTCCTTAAGGCGACGAGGTGGCTGCATCTCTTCTATGGCTTTGATCTTGTCAGGATTCGCTTCTATGCCGCGGTGAGACACTAGGAACCCGAGGAGTTTGCCTGACGGTACCCCGAAGACGCACTTGGCGGGGTTCAGCTTGATGCTTACTTTGCGCAGGCTGGCAAAGGTCTCCTCGAGGTCCTCCATGAGGGTGTGCTCTCGCGAGTCTTGACCACGATGTCGTCGACGTAGGCTTCTGCATTTCTTCCCATCTGAGCCCCCAAGGCCTTCCTCATGAGCCTCTGGAAGGTGGCGCCGGCGTTCTTCAGGCCAAAGGGCATGCAGACGTAGCAATACACACCACAAGGGGTGAGGAATGCTGTCTTCTCCTCATCCTCCTTCGCCATCTTGATCTGGTGGTAGCCTGAGAAGGCATCCAGAAAACAGAGGAGGTCGCAGCCGGCGGTGGAGTCCACGATCTGGTCTATCCGAGGCATGGGGTACGGGTCCTTGGGGCAGGCCTTGTTGAGGTCGAGTCGATGCAGAGCCTGCCCCCCGGTGTGCTTGGGAACGACCACCGTGTTGGAGAGCCATGTGGGGTGTGGAACTTCTCTGATGATGTGCGCTTCTTTTAACTTCTCTACTTCCTTGATGATGAACTCTTGCTTCTCTGGCGCCTGGCGCCGTGCTTTCTGCTTCACGGGGCGTGCGTTTGGACACACGGCTAAGTGGTGCTCGATCACCTCCCTCGGTACTCCGGACATCTCTGACGGTGTCCATGCGAACATGTCAGAGTTTGCCCTGAGGAAGGCGACGAGCGCGCTTTCCTATTTGGGAGGCAAGCCAGCGCCTATGGTGACGCTAGCCCCCGAGCCGCTGGCGTCCAGTGACACCTTCTTCGTGGCTGCCTGCTCCTGTGAGAACAGCTGCTTCTTCTTCGCGGGCCTCTCGAGGGGCTCCATGTCCTCATCAGCGGGGAATGCCACGGCAGCGGCCTTGTAGGCGGTCTCGACAGAGCGCATTGCGTCCTGGACTTGACCGTGGATGGCGATGGTGCCGCCGCTGCCTGGAAGCTTGACGATGTTGTAGGCATGGTGAGTGACGCCATGAACTTCGCGAGGGCGGGGTAGCCGAGGATGGCGTTGTAGGGCAGGCCAATGTGCGACGTCGAAGTCGATCTGCTCGGTGCGGTAGTTCTGCGGCGTGCCGAAGGTGACCGCGAGCCTCACCTGCCCCAGAGGTGTGGTGAGCCACTTGTCACCCCCGTGAAGGGCCTAGAGGGCATGAGCCACTCGTAGGGCACTTGAAGCTGCTCGAAGGTCTCGACAGAGATGACGTTCAAGCCCGCACCCCCATCTATAAGCGTCTTGGCGACGGCGATGTTGTTGATGATGGGGGCACACCAGTGGGATGGTGCCTACTGCCTTGGTCGACTTGGGGTGGTCCTTGGAGTCGAAGGCGATGGTGTACTGTGACCACTTGAGGGGCTGGGAAGCCTCAAGCCCTGGAAGCGCTGCGCTGACCTCGCGAGAGAATTGCTTGAAGTGGTTGTTGGACTTGGGCGCTGGGACCCGCCGAGGATGCAGGCTATTGCCCCCTGAGGGGCCTGGTAGCCCCCAGGGTTCTCGTCGGGGAGGTTGCCGTTTTGCCCAGCGTTTTCCCGAGGCCTGTGCTGGAAGTTGTGGCGTCCACCTCCGCGGCCACCACGGCCTCCGCCGCGGCCGCCGCGGCCCTGGTTCTTCTCCCTCCGCTGGAGCTGCTTGAGCTCCCAGCAGTCTTCAGTGGCGTGGTTGTGCCTGTTGTGGTAGATGCAGTATGGGCGATTGTCCGCCTTTTTCTCTTCAGCCGCCGGAGAGGCCTCGCGAGGCTGTTTGCGTCAGGCTCTGCCGCGAGGATGGCGGTGGTCTTGCGCTTCTCTGCGGCTTCTTCTTGCTCCTGGACCCCTCTGGAGGGTCCTCCTCCACTTCCTTCTTGACGAAGAGGAGGCCCTCTTCAGCCTTGGCGCACTTGTCAGCCAGATCAAAGAGCTTCACCACAGAGGAGAGTGTCGTGGATGCCGAGCTTCTCGAGCATCCTGTGGTTCGTGACGCCCTCCCTGAAGGCGGAGATGACGTGCGAGTCCGGGATGTTCGGAATCTTGTTGCGGACCTGGCTGAAGCGCTGGATGTATCTGCGGAGGGTCTCGTCAGGCTTCTGGCGCACCGCGCGAAGGTCGTTGTAGGTGAGTGGCGTTCGTAGGTGCCCTTGAAGTTGGCGACGAAGACCTTGCAGAGGTCCTCCCACGTGTCAATGGTGTTCTCGGGGAGGTTCATGAGCCACGAGAGCGCGGAGTCCTTGAGCGCCATGGAGAGCCAGTTGGCCATCACCTTGTCGTCGCCTCCTGCAGCTTGGATGGAGACGGTGTAGAGCTGCAGGAACTCCAGAGGGTTGGTCCTGCCGTCGTAGCGTGGAGGAGGTCTGGCTTGAACTTCACAGGCCAGACGACACGGCGCAGGTTGCGGGTGAAGGCGGTGCAGCCCGTGGCGTATGTCACGGCGCCACCAGCGAGTACGCCGCTGTCGTGGGTTTGTCACGTCAGGTGTCATAGATGACTTCGTAGGTGTGGGATTACGCGAGTCAAGCATCTCCGAGCTTGGGATCGCAGGAACAAAGATCAACACAGATTTACCCAGGTTCGGCCCCCTCAATGTGAGGTAAAAGACCTACTTCCTGCCTACCCTAGATTGGTATTGATATGATAATCGAGGTGTTACAATGGAGGCGATCCGATCTGGTACTCGCCGTATGAGCTAGGGTTTGGGGCTTGATAGCTTGACCCGCTCTAAGTCCTGCGAGTCCTCTTTATATGCACAGAGGCTCGCTAGGTTACAAAAGGAAACTTCCCCATAAGGAATACATCCACAGAGGCCTACTCGGAGACTACTTGGTCTTCACGTCCTCCGGGATTTATCTTCTAGATCTTTCTCCTTATGGCGGTTCAATATTGGGCTTGTTCCCAAGTGGGCTTTCATCCGTGCGAGTAAGTTAAGTCGCACTGGGCCGCGGGTTAATCCAGAAAGTATTCCCCCGACATTAGCCCCCAAGATTGGTTAGGACTTTACGGTGAGAATCTTCTGGCCTCCTGAAATGATCTCTGGGCCGCACTGTAAGCGTTCTGACCAATCTCCTGACTCATGCGATTCATCGCTGTGACTCATCCGCGCGACTCATCTCTCCTTCTAGAAATATTCTGTTTCCTTTAATTGCGGACCGTTACTCTTTTTGCGGGCGCAAATTGTGCCGTTGGTTGCGAGCACAGAAAATGCCGTTAGTTGCGGGGCCCTTCAGTTATAAGCTGCGGCCACCTAGGTCATTATCCATTTGCCCTTGCAATCTTCTCATCCCTAGCCGCGCCGTCTTCTTCCTCGACCCGAGCCTAGTTCCCCAATTCAATCTCCCCCTCGCAATGGCGCCCAAGGCGAAGCCATCTGACAATAGGCGCCAGATCTCCTGCAACTGGGAAGGATCCTGGGTAACAGAGGAAACTCTTGCGGATCTGGCCGAGGCTGGCTTCTTGCCGCCGAAGGGGGACGGCGTCTGGCGGGCACCGGGCGATGAAATCGAGCCGCGCCCCAAGCCCAACGAGCTGGTGATGTTCGTGGAGCACGTGGAGCGTGGATTCACGCCGCCAGGTTCTCCCTTCTTCCGCAATTTGCTGAAACGCCTAGGCCTCCGTCTTCACGACATCGGGCCCAACTCAATGCTCCAGGTGAGCAATTTTCACGTGCTGTGCGAGGATTACCTTGGCATAGCCCCCAACATCGATCTGTGGCTGGCCTCTTTCACCTGCAACAGCCAACTTGTCTCCAAGGGTGGCGCCTACGTTCAGGTCGGCGCCATCTCTCTTCAGCGCCATAGGAATTCTTGCCTTCCCAAGCTAGCCCTGGCGAATCGACCCAGGGCTTGGCAAAAATCTTTCTTTTATTGCCAAGATACTTCACCGGAGGGCGAAACTCGCCTTCCCTCCTGGTCTAACACCCTCTTCGTGCCTACCGAGGCACTGAAATCAAAACCCCGCGACTCATCCATGTCCTTCATCAATGAGTCGCTGATCAAAGTCCGCGCCTTAATAGGTCATGGTCTTACTGGCCTTGATCTTCTCTCTTGCTGGACCAAATGGCGCATTCAGCCCGTGAGTCCGCGACAGCGATCTTTCCTTGAGTGCACAGGCACCTCTGCTGACGTTGATCGTATCAAGGCTTCGGACTGGAGGCCTGAGGATTGGGTGGAATTTGTCACCCGCGTGACTGAGGAGAAGGACATCTCCTTCGATAAGGTGGGGCTTGCCCCTTTCAGTGTTAACAACAAGCCTTTTGAGGTAACTCCTCTTCTCTGTCTTTTCGCCTTCGTAGTTGAGTCGCATTCCTTTTCTTAATACTGCAACTTATATTTCTCTCATCCAGGCTGACGAGAACTACTGGTCGCTGCCTGCGACTGTGGCCGGCACTGCTGCTCCCAAGCGTGCCGCACGAAAGAAGCTGCTGCCCACTTTAGAGGGCAGCGAGACTGCTGATATCCCTTCTGTTGCCTCTGCGGCCTCAGATGATGAAGAGACCGAACTGGACGAGGACGAGAGTCCAGTGCCAGCCGCGAGTTCTGTTGCCGCGGCTGAACCAACTCCCCGTAGAGCCTCCAAGAGGCTATCTCGTGAAGAACCAGAGGTTGATGCTCTGGAAAACCCCGAGGCCACGAAGCGTCGCAAACCTGCTACGGGCGCGATCTCCTTCGTTGCCAGGCGTGCTTTCAAAGCCACCGCCTCTGCTGAAGAAGACATGGGTCCCCACTCTGGTAATTTCTGCTGTCTTGTCATCTTGAATGCTTATTCTTTTTCCTCTACTGACATGCAAAACCTCTACTCGTAGATTCTGGGACCCAAGGCCTGTCCTCACCGTCAAGCGGTGAACTTATGGCCTTTGTGAAGATGGCTCCAGAGTTAGTAACTTTTCCCTGTACTTTCAATACTTTTATTCTGGCTTATGTTCTTCTTCTTCACACAATGCCCTTGCTTTTTTCAGAAGTGCGGCTGAACCCGCGACTGAGCCTGGAGCCGCGGTTGAGCCGCATTTATCACCTGCGGCTCATACCGCCGTGGTAGAGGGCGTGGCCACCACTGATGACCTGGCCACGGTCCCTGTTCTTGACACAGCCGCCCAAGAGGTGGCTCTGGAGGATAGAACGGATACCCTTATGATCCAGGACGTGGAGAAGGTCAACCCCTCCTCCATAGATGTAATGGCCAAGGATGCTGATACGCCAGTGGTTGAGTCGCCAGTAGCGGACAATCTGCGGTCGCCAATTCTACATGCCGAGGTTGCTTCTTCCTCCTCCACAAGCCGTGCTGAGAAACTGTCAGAGGCTATCATTGCCTCAAATGACAAGCAAGCCATGGAACTCCGCAAGGCATTGTCTGACCTGTCTGCGGCTTATAAGGTAAACTTCTATTTCCAGTTATCTGTCTCTAGCCCCCAAGGATCAAGTTTCTTCTTTGACTGTAAAGGGAGACTTGATGCTTCTCTTTTAGCTGTTGATATATACTTACTGACTGATGTTCCCTTCATAGGAGGAACTAAGCTCTTTAACAGCTGCCAAAATTGCTTTGGAAAAGCAACTGGGGGATACTCCCTCTGAACTGGAGAGGCTACGCGAGCTCCTTGGCCAGCGTGACGCTGAGCTAAAGAAGAGGGAAACCAGGATGGGCGAGCTATCTGATGAAAGCTTCAAGTTTTCTGAGCAAGCCAAAAATACCGAGCTGCGACTTAAAACTGTTGAAGAGAAATTCCATGAGAGGGTCCAGCAGCTGGAGCTCCAAGTCAGTGCTCAGAAAGACGCCATTGCTGATGTCAACGAGGACGCAAGGCTTAAGGCTGTTTCCATTGGTGAGCTTGAGAAAAAGTTGAAGAAAGTTTCTGATGCCCATAACCTCGTCCACGCCAAAGTGTGCATCATGACTCAAGAATTGACTGGTATGTATTGCGACTTGTAACTGCATCTTTTTTCTCTACTATCTTTTCCTGTGTGTTGTAGAGCTGACGGAGACATGCCTTGATGTAGGTGAAGATGCCAAGGAGCAGCGCGGCAGTACTCAGGAGCAGCTGGAGTATATCCGCGATTTTTCGCGAAGGGCTTGTGACGCCATGAAATCACTGTCTAAGTGCCTGCTGCCGACCAAGTCAGTCCCCGGTGATTCTGAAGGGCTGCTGAAAAGACTGCTTAGGGCGCCTCAGTTCTTTTTGGACTGGAAAGAGTCCTCAGCTCGCACCGGCGCGGCTCATGTTCTTGCTTTGGCCAAGACGTACTATCCTTCTTTTGATGCTGCCAAGGTTGCAAAAGGTAGGCCCTCGAAGAAGGTGGATGGCACCGAACTGACGGCCTCAGAATATGCGACAACTTGGAAGGATATGCGCGGCCATGCGACTGAACTGGTGGAGGGGATTGATCTTGCGACCTATATGGGCAAGTATAACGCAGATGGAAGCAGATGGGAGAAGTTACCCGCTCCGTCGTCCAGCGCGGTGATTCCGCAGGACAAGAACCCCTCTCCAGGCGTATCCAGCTCTGCAGCCCCCAAGCCCGCGACTGAAGAGCCCTCCAGCGAGCCTGCGACTGCTCCTTCTGGCAAGCTTGGTAAGCCGCCTGTTCCTCCTTCCCACCGGCCAAAAGCTGCGCACAAGTGAAGAAGAGAAAACAATGGTTTGATGGCCTTGGCCCTTAGCGGTCTGTAATAATTGTTAGAGTTTATGTGTCATAAGACAATATTATGGTTTGCTTAAGTACTCTTGGCAGTACATGTTTCGACCAATAGGCTGGTCCTTATGATTTGTCTCGGTTTTTCCTCACTTAGGCCCTTGCGCGGCTCAGTATTTCCCAGGTAAAAAGTGCGTGTTCAGGGTCGAGAGCGGCCATGATAGGCAATCAAACTCGATTGACGCCGCACCCCCAGTACTTTGGCCGCATAGTGCAAGTCGCATCCAAGAGAGGTTGAGTATAATCACGATAAATGCCACTTGTTTGGCGATCCCAAGGAATAGGCCGCGCTAAAAAGCTGCCGCACCCCCAAGGGACCAATGATTAAAAAATAAAAGACTCACAACTCAATTGGTAGTTTGAGATGCTTTATTTCAGAATCATTATATTGATACATAGGGTCGGTCGCGCCTAGGTGGCGACCAGAAGTGATGCTTGGGTCGGTTGCGCCTAGGTGGCAACCAGAGATGTTACATGGGTCGGTCGCGCCTGAGTGGCGACCAGAATTGGGTCGGTTGCGCCTAGGTGGCAACCAGAGATGTTACATGGGTCGGTCGCGCCTGAGTGGCGACCAGAATTGGGTCGGTTGCGCCTAGGTGGCAACCAGAGATGTTACATGGGTCGGTCGCGCCTGAGTGGCGACCAGAATTGGGTCGGTTGCGCCTAGGTGGCAACCAGAGATGTTACATGGGTCGGTCGCGCCTGAGTGGCGACCAGAATTGGGTCGGTTGCGCCTAGGTGGCAACCAGAATTGGGTCGATCGCGCCTAGGTGGCGATCAGAAGTGTCATATTGGGTCGGTCGCGCCTGAGTGGCGACCAGAATTGAATTTTTAGCCCTGAGTGGCCAGCTTGATGATGTAAACTCTTAATAATTTTGCTGCGGCTGCTGATGACAACTCGCGACGCTTGGGATGTCTCCTTATTGGCAATGGCTCGTAGCCTTTGACTTCCTTGCCTCCCTTGCGGCTGTAATCTGAAGTCGCAAGTCAGGCAGGTGCCTTTTGGCCTTCACGATGTCATCAAAATTCTCCTGCGACTCGTGCATGGTCGCGCTCTCTGCGATGCAAGCTGCTCTGGCTATGGCCTTGTCGCCTTCTTCACACTCTTGAGCTATTCTTTTATCGCCATTGATGGTGATGACACCTCTAGGGCCTGGTATTTTGAGCTTTAGGTACACATAGCACGGCCTAGCCATAAACTTTGCGAATGCTTCTCTGCCAAACAGCGCATGATATGGGCTCTGGAAATCTACAACCTCGAACCAAATGTACTCGCTCCTGAAGTTGCTTTGTGTCCCAAAGGCGACCTCCAAGTTAACTCGCCCCAATGGCTGAGCTGATATGCCTGGTACGACACCATGAAACGTTGTTCTTGATGGGTGTAGCTGCTTTTCTTGAAGGTTCATTCTTTTGAAAGTTTCATAGTATAATATGTTGATACTGCTGCCTCCATCCATCAGTACTTTGCTCAACTTGTACCCTGCGACTTGAGGGGCAACCACCAGCGCGAGTTTTCCCTCTTCATTTATTTCTCCTGGGTGATCCTCGCGGCTCCAAATTACTGGTTGTTCGGACCACTTTAGCCATTGTGGGACGGCTGGTACTATGGCATTAACAGCCTGATTGCGTCGTCGCAGTTTTTGTTCCCTCCTTGAAGTATTCACCACAATGGTATGATACTGACCCAACTGTTTTGGGAACTGTGGCTGATCTGACTGCGGATTTGGGACGGCGTTGTTGCTGTTGTTGCCTCCGCCATGTTTACCTTCCTCATCGTTTTGATGATTGAAGTTTGTGTTGAGTGGCTGTCCATCCTTCCACTTTTTGTAATGATAACACTGTGCCTTCGTGTGGTTGGGTGGTTTCCCATCTTTTCCTATATGGATGTCGCAGGGGCGGTTGAAAACCTCTTCCAAATTAACTGGATGAAAATTCCTTCCTCTGCCGCTGCTTTGTTTGTAACGAGTATTCGTATTTGCGACTAAACCAGAATTTCCTTCCTCGTTTTTGCGCTTGTTATAACTCGCATTGGCATTGCTAGCTTGCTGTTGTTGAGGCTTGCTACTGGCCTTCTTTCCCTTGCCAGTGCTTTCCTCTTCCTCTCCATCAGATGCGTCCCTGGTTTTATCCGAGCTAGCATACTTGTTGGCCGCCGCCATTACCTCGCTTAGGCTCTTGACTTTATCCTTCATGCGACCTAATTTGTGGACTAGCGGCTCAAATTTGCAATTTTTCTCCATGACAAGGACTGCTGAACTGGGTGGTATATTGTCTGAGGAATGTATGATCTCTGCGACCCTTCTCATCCAGTGGCGACTTGACTCGCCTTCCTTCTGTACACAACGCTCTAGGTCCTCTATGCTGCAGAGTCGCTTGCATGTTCCTTGGAAATTCTTGATAAAAGCTTCCTTCATCTCATCCCAAGAGTTTATCGAATTTGGTGGCAAATTTTGTAGCCATATGTGGGCTGCGCCTTCTAACATCATGTTTAGATAACGTGCGCAGATCTCTTCGGATGCATTTAGGATGCTCATGCCCATCTCGTAATTGTTGAGCCAAGTAACAGGGTCCATGCTGGCGTTGTAGTTGGCGACCTTGCGAGGTCCTTTGAAATCTGCAGGAAACGGTTCAGACCTGATTCTTTCGCTAAAACAGACTGGGCCTTTGAGTCGCGACGATAGGTTGGACGAAGCTGGTCTTCCTGTTGGAGTGGCCGCCATGCGTGGCTGCACAATCTCTATGGGTTGAATCTGCTGAAGTTGATTTTGAGCCGCAGGTTGATCTTCCCTTTTTCGCCTAGCCGAGCTTGAGGTCGCAACGTGTGGCGACTCCGCGTGGATGCTTCTCTCCGCCGTTGCTCTGCTATTGTAAGGGGTGGAGTGCAGCCGTCCTGCGTGTTCGGACATATTCGCCTGCTGTATTACTGCTGTGCTCAGCATCTCGATGGCGCGCCGTGCCTCTCTGTCCATCGGCGTGTCTCCTGCTGGCGCTAATCTGGCCAAGATGTTTGTGGCCGCAAAGAGATTCTCCACTGGGCTAACATAATGCCCTTGCGGCGTGTGGAACCTTCGAGGCTGCTGTGGCGATTGCTGAACAAAGGTTGGCTGCGTCAACGGCGGGGGCATCATGGCCCTGTTGTTAGCCTGTACTATGGCCCTTGACCCTGGTATCTCTGCTACTCTTGGTGCTGCGAAAGATGGAACCGCTGGTACGATTGATGGTGCAGCGAGTGCTTGAACCGCGGGCGCAGCTAACGGGGCCGCGGATCGCATAACCATGGCAGATGGTGCCATGCGTGCGGGTACCGCGACTGAGGGTTGTGCGACCCCTGACCATGCGACCGGGTGCGCCGTGTTGGTGGCGACTGATGGGTTAGTGTTGGCGGCGGCTGACGGGACCGCAATTGCCGGTTCAGTGGTAGGTGATTGGAACAGCTCCATAGGGTTTACTGTTCCTGGCTGCAGGCGACTCGCGTGGCGCCTGTGTGGCAAGGTGGCCTGTATTCCTTGCAGAGAATTGGTTTCCTCGATGAGTCGCAGTTGCTCCTGTTGGAGGCGCTGTTCCTCACGCGCCAGCCTGGCTCTCTCATCTGCGATTCTCTGGACTTCATCATATAGCCCAATCCTGGTAGCCTCCAATTCTGTCACCCTAGCAGCCGCGTTAACCGCAGATATTGGTGTAAACAACACACTTCCCTGTGGCGGCGTGACCGCTGCGCTGGGGGTTACCCTTGCCCCTGATTCCACAGGCGCGACTCCAGGTGGAGTTTCTCTGTTTGCGACTCCTGAGGCCGCGACTCCTGGCGTCATCGCAGCGGATGCCGCGACTCCTGATGTATCTAGCGCGGCTTGTTCTGCTGCTTCCGGCGGTGTGGGGGCTAAGCTGCCTGGTGGCATGCCCAGCCCTTCGTCTGCTTCTGTGGTCCTGTAGACCCCTTCCACGTGCCGATCTTCTACAGAGGGCGAGCCACTGTCCACAGGGCCTCCGCATAGCCTTTCCTCAAGGACATATTCAATGGATTGGCCTTCTTCGTCTTCAAGAGGCAGCGACTCGTGGTTGATAGATCCTTCTTCTTGGTCCACTGTCACCGCAACTCCTTCTTCTGAGTCGCCATGCTGCGATGGATCCTCTGACTCGCCGCCAATGAAGCCGACGAAGACGTTGATGGATCCAAAGGGGATGACGTGGCCGGTCTCCAAGTAATCTGCTTCCGGTCCCCAGCTTGAATCGTCGATGAGGGGTGTGCCATTGACCGTGATGATACGGCCAACAACAAGATCTTCAGCTCCCTTCATGGATCCTGCGCGGAACGTGACGCTTTTGACCGCAGGCCCCACGGTGGGCGCCAACTGTCGTGGGTTTGTCACGTCAGGTGTCATAGATGACTTCGTAGGTGTGGGATTACGCGAGTCAAGCATCTCCGAGCTTGGGATCGCAGGAACAAAGATCAACACAGATTTACCCAGGTTCGGCCCCCTCAATGTGAGGTAAAAGACCTACTTCCTGCCTACCCTAGATTGGTATTGATATGATAATCGAGGTGTTACAATGGAGGCGATCCGATCTGGTACTCGCCGTATGAGCTAGGGTTTGGGGCTTGATAGCTTGACCCGCTCTAAGTCCTGCGAGTCCTCTTTATATGCACAGAGGCTCGCTAGGTTACAAAAGGAAACTTCCCCATAAGGAATACATCCACAGAGGCCTACTTGGAGACTACTTGTCTTCACGCCTCCGGGATTTATCTTCTAGATCTTTCTCCTTATGGCGGTTCAATATTGGGCTTGTTCCCAAGTGGGCTTTCATCCGTGCGAGTAAGTTAAGTCGCACTGGGCCGCGGGTTAATCCAGAAAGTATTCCCCCGATAGCCGCGGTTCTGGCGACCTGCAGCGGCGATCTCCTGCACGACGCGGTTGTGGCGGTCCCTCTGGCGCTCGATCTCCACGCGGGCGTCCGCTGGAGTTCGCTGCACGATCTGGCAGTCGTGCGGCGAGGACGCGTGCGACGCGCGCGGTGGTTTTGCTGCCGGAGCTGCAGCTGGAGGAGGTGGCGGAGGGGGAGGAGGAGCGACGTGCGCTATGTCCCCCTCGTGTCCGGAGTGGCGCACCAGCGAGCGGGAGGTGCTGGTGCTGCAGTGGTGGCGGCAGGAACGGCGGCGGCGTTGATGAGCTCCTCGAGACACCCAGCCAGTTGTCGTGGCCCGCCTGCGTGGGACGGTAGCCAGCAGCTCCTGCGCCATCAGCAGCGCGGTGGCTGGACTGGGCACTGCTCGGCCCATCGTGGAGGCGCTCTCGCGCCTGGATGGGTGCAAGGAGGAAGCTCCCTCGTCCTCGCCGTCGATGCCGCCGTCGTTGCCGCTGCCGTTGCCGCCGTCGTCCTCAGGGTGCTCGACGCGCGGCTCGGCGTTGCGCTCTGAAGCGCGGTTGGCGCGCGGGCGACCACGCGGGTTGTGGTTGGCGGCGGGCTCGGTGTTGGCCCTGCCGGACGTCCGTCGCGCGAGACGCGCAGCTCGCGTGTCGGTCATGGCGCGGAGAGGTTGAAGAAGTTGAAGACGCGCCTCAGCCCCCTACCTGGCGCGCCAAATGTCAGAGACTAGTCCCAGGAACTAGGGGTGTCTCTCAAGTGCCAGGAAACGAGTAAGGGGCTGAACACAACGTCAAACAAACTCTCAGCAACCTCGGCGACGGTGCTCGTCGAGCTCGGCGAGGAACATCACGGCAGAGAGGTAACACGAGCCGCTACCCAGGTTCAGGCCCACCGAGAGGTGTAAAAGCCCTACATCCTGCTAAGATGTATTGCACTGCTAGGAGAGGTTCACAGTACAAGTGTGCTTGCCAAGGGCACTGCTGTGGCTATGGTGGACAATGGTGGGATGAGCTCCGTCTTCTTCTCAGACGTAGCTCCTTGGTTGTGAAATGTCTTGCTGAATGCGGGATCCCCTCCTAGGTCGTACACTGGCTCCTTATATACTGGGCTTGGTCCTCTTCCCCGAAAACCTCCGGCGGGAAGGGATACCACAATGCCGCCGAATTGGAGCACAGCGCACAGCGTCGGGGGCGTCCATGGACACGGTCCATGGCAGGGAGCATGTCGTCTTGGCAGAAAAAGCCACCGTCCAACCAGGACGGTGGGCTGGCGCTGCAGAGCTTTGGGGCGCGCCCCACAGTGACGTCGCAGTTGGAGCGTAGCGGCGGCCGGCCGCTTTATCACCAATTTGGCAAGTCTTGGAGTCCGCTTTGCTTGCCGCAGCTCCTTTGACCACTTTATACACGAGAATGGCAACTGCGGCGTCTTCGTCATCACGCGCAGGCGTGCGCGTCACTCTGCGGCGGGCGCAGAGCCCATGTGCGCTCTGCAGCGGCGCAGGAGCTTGCTTCCACTTGAAGGAACCCGCGAGGCCTGAACCCTCGCCGAGGTTCTGTAGCCGTTGACCTCTCGCGAGGGAAAACCTCCTGAGGGTGGCGCGGAGACGCGCCAGGGCCTGAAGATCTTTTAGGAGAGGCCATCTCGAGGCAGAGGTCCCTCCTGAGGCCTCCAGGCCGATCGTCTTGGTCCTTAGCAGAAATGCTCGGTCGAGCAAGTAAGCCCTCGCGAGGGAAAATGCCTCGCGAGGCTCGCCAGGCTGAACGTCTGGTCCTTAGCAAAAATTCCTGTGGAGCGTTCGAGGGCTGTGGCAGGCCGGCCCATGACACCCTGGTTTCCACTGGGCCGACACATTCTGAAGTGTATAGGATGTTTGGGCTGATTGGGTCTTAAGGTGAAAGTGCACAACCTCTGCAGAGTTAGAAACTAAGATCTTAGCCGTGTCCCCGGTTATGGACAACTATGAGCAGCTAGACAAGGATGGACAGATGATTCTCATCACCATTTTTCAATATTCTAAAACTTGTTTAAGAACAATAATAGGAGTTTTCCCTGGTTTCTATCAGTGGCACTCCTTAATATTTATTCTGGTTCACTGGTTTCTATCAGTGGTACCAACTTAATGATCAAAATTGTTTTTATGAAAACATAGGAGAAAACTTGCTTTATGCAAATAGCCAAAACTCCACTCAGCCAAATATGCATGTAGAAGATAGTCTTTGCCATATATATATCCACCATAGTGTCATTTGCCAGTACATCATTGTACTGACCCTTGTGGCTGCATAATCAAATTTGCAGGATCATTTGTTGACGAGTGAGGATTCGTTTTAGGATCTCGAGTCTACAACCAACATGTCACTGCCTGTGGCACATGATTGAAGATGAGGCTCATTGAAGTACTAAGTTTTCCGCTGTTGATCTTTGTATCATGCTAGCCTTGAGCTATGCAAGTTGTAAAATCTATTTGTAAAGACTGGATTATGCGAAGTAATAAAGTTTTGATGCAATTGCATGATATTTTATTATTGTACTGTGGTGCTAGCAATTGATCCAGGGACTAGCACAATACCACAGATGTCTTGTCTTTATTTAAAAGATGGGATCGCTACAGTTTCTTCATGCAAGATGGAGAAACTCATGAGGCTATGTATCAAAGACTCAAGGCTCTCGCTAGCGCATATAGAGACCTTGGTGCTATACATGTGAATGATGGTTATATCAAGAGGAAGTATGTGAATGCCCTCATGCCTTTTGAAGCGGCCGACTTGAAGAGTCTCCAAGGAAGGCACAACTATCCTCAGTTGACCTCAAATGAAGTCACGCAAGAGATGCAATCTTTCAAAGTTCAAACCCAAATTGCTCAAGACTCTCGTGCCCGGGCTATTGGAATGCACAAAGTTCCTCACTTACTTTGAAGGCCAAGGTGGTGGAACAAGATGAAGACCAAGAGCATGAAGAGGGGGCCTACTTGGATCCCGAAGAACTCAAGATTGCCCATAGAGACTATGTGGCTCTAGCGGCAAGGACCTTTTGGAAGAACCCATCCAATGCTAAAGCTCAAGTGGAGCAAAAATTCAAATCAAGTGGTTACAAGGAGGGTAACCCAAAAATGAAGAATTGCTTCAATTGCCAAGATACATATCACTACGTTGCCGATTGTCCTTATGAGAACCGTGAAGAACATGGAGGAAGGCTTATTCTCAAGGATGCTTCAAAGTCCTCTAGCAAGAAGCCTTACTACAAGAAGCCCATCTCCAACAAGAAGCCACCTTCAAAGATTGTGTTGGTGACAAGAGAAGAATATACATCCGGGGATGAGAGTGAAGAAGAAACAACCACAAGTGGAGTGGCCGCCTTAGCCATTGCTTCATCGACACCCATTGCTTCATCGACACTCACTTCTCTCTTTGAATCCCCCAATGAGAGTGTCCCCATCCAATCCGCTACATGTCTCATGGCCAAGGGCTCCGAGGTATCATCTTTCTCTCCTCCTAAGACTATGAATGAAATACATGATCTTATGAGTCTTAGAGTAAAGGAAGAAAATGTTGCTTTGAATTGCTTAATGACTAACTTGCAAGGTAAATGCAAGGTTCGATTTGAGACTCTTGTGAGTCAATATGGTATGGCACAAGATCTCCTTGAGGAAAAGGGGAGACTTGAAAGAGAATATGCTAATGAGATTGCTTCCCTCACCGTTGCTCTTGAGGAAGAGCATGAGCTTCGAGTTTCTCTTGAAGAGAAGCTTGATAATATTGAGGAATCACAAAATGATATTCTTTCTAAAATCATTAAAGAACATGACCATGCTATTGCTAAATACAAAGTTTTCAAGAAAGAAAAGGTCGAATTTGGTGTTGGTCATAATAGACTAACCGAGGAGCTAGAGAAGCTCACCAAGGCTCACAAGGCCTTGGAGAATGATCACTCTACCCTCACCAAGTCTTTTGAACAACTTCAAATTCAACTTACTAAAATTAATGTACCTAGTTCCTCTACTCTTTCTTGTGATCATGCAAATGTTATTGAGGAAAATGCTAGGTTCAAGAATGAACTTGCCAAGGCCTCTAGCCCTCAAATTAAGAATCCTCTTGATGATCTTTTGCAAATGCAAAAGCCACACATTGGGAAAGAGGGTCTTGGTTATGCTGCCAAGAAGAAGAAGAACAACAAGAAGAAGGCCAAGCCCGCACAAGCAAAGAAGACTACCATTGCGAGTAGTGATGCCACAAGGGGCAAAACCACTTGTAATGACTTTGCGGGAAATGCTAACCCTCGCTATATACTTTATGTTGATTATTATGGTGATGTTTATGCAAAATATGTTGGCCCTCATGATGGTTACATTGAATACTCTATTTGGGTTCCTAAGACCCTCGTTGCTAACAAAAGAGGACCCATTGCAGGATGGGTACCTAAAACCAAGCAATGATTTCTCGTAGGACTATGCTTTCGGTGGGTCAAAATGGGTGCTTGATAGTGGTTGCACAAGTCATATGACCGGAAGTAAGGAGCTCATGACGGAGTTGAGAGCAAATATAAATCATGCAACCGTCACATATGGAGATAGATCAAAAGCTAAGGTATCGGGACTCGGCAATGTGGTAGTCACACCGGATATCACTCTTGTGAATGTCATGCTTGTTGAGTCCCTTGATTATAATTTAATGTCCGTTCGTGCTCTTAATAAGATGAACTTTGATGTCCATTTTACTATTGATATGGTGATACTCTTGTGGAGCAAGATTCTAACGGTCGCTTTCGTTGGGTATGTCGAAAATGAGTTGTTTGTGGTGGACTTTTCGGAGTCAACCAACACTCAAGCGATATGCCTTTTCGTAAAGGCCGACGTGGGATGGTTGTGGGCATCGCCGCTTATCCCATGTAAGTATGAGAACTTTGCAAAGTCATCACAAGGGTGGTCACATTCTTGGACTAAAAGACAATGTTTCTTTTGCCAAATGGGTGCTTGATAGTGGTTGCACAAGTCATATGACCGGAAGCAAGGAGCTCATGACGGAGTTGAGAGCAAATATAAATCATGCAACCGTCACATATGGAGATAGATAAAAAGCTAAGGTATCGGGACTCGGCAATGTGGTAGTCACACCGGATATCACTCTTGTGAATGTCATGCTTGTTGAGTCCCTTGGTTATAATTTAATGTCCATTCGTGCTCTTAATAAGATGAACTTTGATGTCCATTTTACTATTGATATGGTGATACTCTTGTGGAGAAAGACTCTAACGGTCGCTTTCGTTGGGTATGTCGAAAATGAGTTGTTTGTGGTGGACTTTTCGGAGTCAACCAACACTCAAGCGATATGCCTTTTTGAAAGGCCGACGTGGGGTGGTTGTGGTATCGCCGCTTATCCCATGTAAATATGAGAACTTTGCAAAGTCTTCACAAGGGTGGTCACATTCTTGGACTAAAAGACAATGTTTCCTTTGCCAAATATCGTGTTTGTAGGGCTTGTGTTGAAGAAAGATGCATGATTCTCCCCACCCAATCAAAGCTTTCATCTCATCAAAGAGGATATTGGAATTCCTTCATGTGGATCTCTTTGGTGCTGTTTCCGAAGCTAGCCTTGGTGGGAAGAAGTATTGCTTGATAATTGTTGATGACTACTCAAGATATACTTGGGTCTTTTTCTTCAAGTTCAAGAGTGAGACCCAACAAGCCGTCATTTACTTTACCAACCAAGTTCAACGTCAACACAATGTCCCCATATTGGCCATTAGAAGTGACAATGGCTCCGAGTTACAGAACTACACCATAAACGAGTTTCTTAGTGAAGGGGAATTCGTCATCACTATTCCGCTGCATATACCCCTCAACAAAATGGTGTAGCCGAAAGGAAGAACCGGACTCTTATGGATATGGCTAGGTCCATGTTGGCGGAGTTTAAATCTCCACTCACTTTTTGGGTCGAAGCCATCTCCACGGCATGTCACTCAACTAACCGGCTCTACTTCTGCAAGTTCTTGAAGAAGACTTCCTATGAGATACTTATTGGCAAGAAACCTAACATCTCCTACTTCCGGGTATTTGGTTGTAAGTGTTTCTATTTGAGAAAGGGAGTTCATTTATCTAAGTTTCAATCTAAAGCTTTAGAGGGTACTTTTGTTGGTTACGGTCTCGAATCCCAAACTTATAGAATCTTTGATAAACTCTCACGAGTTATCGTGGAGACTAGTAGTGTGGAGTTCGAAGAAAATGATGGCTCCCAAGTGGCGCAATTGCATCTTTGTGATGTAGATAGTGAAGAGCCTCAAGACTTCATAAAGAAGATGGACGTTGGATTCTATCTCCCTATTGAGCTTCACCAAGAGGCAAGTCAAGGAGAAACAAGTTCTACTCAAGTGGAGCCTCCTTCATCAAAAGATCTTCATACGCCATCCTCGGGAGCAAGTGGAGAACCTAACCAAGAACAATACCCCCACCATGTTGATGAAGACATTATCAATGAACCATCCACTCAAGAGCAATGTCCTAATCAAGACCAAGATCAACCATCTACTTCAAGCAATGAAGAAGTGCCTATTGATGATCAAGGTTAACAAGACGGTCAAGACGGGGACTCAAGTGATCAAGATGATCAAGAGATCCCTCCTCGCTCTAATGAGGGGATCGAAACCCGTGGTCGAAGAAGAGTTGCAAGATCATTGGAAATAAGAAGCCACCATCTCTCTCAAGTCATTGGTGACGTGAAGCGCAATGTGTCTACTAGAAAACAATTGGCAAACTTTAGTGAGCATCAAGCACACATCTCCATCGTGGAACCAAAGAAAGTTTTTGAAGCTCTTGAAGATCAAGATTAGTTGGGTGCCATGCATGAAGAGCTCAATAATTTCGAGCGTAACAAGGTGTGGAAGCTAGTTGAAAAGCCTAAAGATTGCCGCAATGTTATTGGCACCAAGTGGATATTCAAAAACAAGCAAGATGAAAGTGGAATGGTTGTGAGGAACAAGGCAAGATTGGTAGCTCAAGGGTACTCTCAAATTGAAGGCATTGACTTTGGAGAGACCTACGCTCCCGTGGCTCGCTTTGAGTCCATCCGTATCCTTCTTGCATATGCTATACATCATAACTTCAAGTTGCAACAAATGGATGTGAAGAGTGCTTTTCTTAATGGTCCTTTGAAAGAGTTGGTATATGTTAAGCAACCACCGGGGTTCGAAAACCCAAACTTCACTAACCACGTCTACAAGCTCGATAAGGCGCTCTATGGACTTAAACAAGCACCACGTGCGTGGTATAAGCACCTTAGAGAGCTATTGTTAGACCGTGGGTTTGAAGTGGGGCATATCGATCCCACTCTTTTCACAAAGAGGGTTAAGGGGGAGCTTTTCATATGCCAACTATATGTTGATGATATCATATTTGGCTCGTCTAACAAAGTTTTTAATGATGAATTTTCAAATCTTATGACCGATAGGTTTGAGATGTCCATGATGGGTGAAATGAAGTATTTTCTTGGATTTGAGATCAAGCAATTGAGAGAAGGAACCTTCATTAGCCAAGAAAAATACATTAAAGACATGCTCAAGAGATTCAACATGCAAGATGCGAAGATCAAGACCACTCCTATGCAAACCAAATGTCATCTTCAACTTAACCCAGAGGGTAAAGATGTGGACCAAAAGTTATACCGCACCATGATTGGCTCTTTGCTTTATATTTGTGCATCTAGACCCGATATTGTGTTGAGTGTAGGGGTATGTGCAAGGTATCAAGCCACTTCTAAAGAAAGCCACTTGATGGCGGTCACTAGAATCATTCGATATTTGGTTCATACCTCAAAGTTTGGCTTATGGTACCCAAAGGGCTCAAACTTCTCTCTTTGTGGATACACGGATTCGGATTGGGCCGGTGACATTGATGATACGAAATCAACTTCCGGGGCATGCCAATTTCTTGGTAGGTCCTTGGTGAGTTGGTCTTCTAAGAACCAAAATTGTATATCTCTCTCCACCGCCGAAGCGGAGTATGTGGCGGCCGCTAGTGGATGCACCCAATTGCTATGGATGAGGCAAACTTTAAAGGATTACGGTGTCACTTGTGACAAAGTGCCTCTTCTATGTGACAATGAAAGTGCTATCAAGATTGCCCACAACCCCGTGCAACATTCAAGAACGAAGCATATTGAGATTCGCCATCACTTCATTAGAGATCATGGTACCCGAGGAGATATTGCTCTAGATCATGTTGTCACCAAGGATCAACTTGCCGATATATTCACGAAACCCCTTGATGAAGCAAGATTTTGTTACTTGATGAATGAGATAATATCATTGATTCTAGGAGCTTGACTTGATTATCTTGCATACACACCTATATTTTGACTATCTATTTGGTTTAGGTGTAGGCATGGACATAGGGGGAGTGCGGTCCTAATCCATTGGACTATCCCTCCCCCCATTATGCCGATAGTAAGAACTCATTTGCTTCTCTATTTTCATTTGTTCAAATTGTGACCTTAAAATGACGAGTATTGGTTATTGACCCAAGATATATCTTCGCGGTGCCATGCCAAACACTCATACATGGTGGCCTAGGCCACCGCCCTCTTCTTTGTGAAGAGTTTATCTTATTGGAGCTTATTTGGATTTTATTGCCTATTCTTTTTTATGGAAAACACACTCAAATGTTGGTTTTTAGTGTTCCATTTGCTTTTTACAAAGTTTGAGCGTGAAGTACCATTTCCAGTGACTTTTTGTCTAAACCCAAGCCTATCTTGTCTAAAACCATGCTCCTCTTGCAACATACATGTCCCCCACTAAAACTGGCATTTTTTGAGTCGTAGGGGCCGGAGACTCCGGTGTGGCACACCGGAGACTCCGGTCTGACCAGAGTTTCTGCCCTAAACACAGAGTTTCCGGCCCGGCCGGAGACTCTGGTGTGTTTAGGCCAGAGACTCCGGTCTCGGCAGTTTCACTGGGTTCCAAAAGGGGATCGGGGTGAGGGGTTATTTCATAACTCCTCTCACACCCCCGATTCCAAACCTCCACCCAGCCGCCGCCGCTGCTCCAAGGTGCTGCTCCGGCCGCTCCCGCCGCCGAAATCCACCGTGCCTCCGGCCTCCTCCACCTCTCCGACGCAGGGGATCTTCCTCTCCTCCGTTTGGACTGCATCATGAAGGACAAGGGTGTTGAGAAGACCAAGGCATCCTCATCCAACCCTCGCAAGGTTTCAAGAAAAGGCCATCCTTCTTCTAGGGACTATCTTGACTATGATGAAGAAAAGGGTCGCTATGTTCAGCGAGGTGTCATTGCTCAGAACAAGAAAACAGTTGCTGCTAGACAGAGGGAAGATGCTCAGCGTTTGGAGTGGGAATTGGCTCAAAAGGCACGTTATGAAAATATAACCTCCGTGAAGGACTTGAACAAGAGTGAGTTTTGCATCATGAGGGAGCAGCCCTTCTACACTATGGTGAGAACCTCCGAGGATCCTCGTTTTTGGAGGAAAGAACAAGAGCTCATCTTCAAAGAAATGTATGCCAATCTCTCCAAGGCCAATGCCATGTGTGAGCACAAGGTGCTTAGTCTTGAATCTTTGAACAGAAGACCTATTTCCAAGAGGCCGTGTGGATTGCTAGGAAGATTGGTCTTGAGAAGCTCACACTAGTACAGAACGACACATCGGAAACGGGCCAAAAACCCCTTCGGCAACGGAGAAAGGGTCCGTGTCCCCGCTTCCGATACTGATGTGAGGGCCCTCATCGGTAACGGAGGCCAAAAAAGTTTCCGATGAGGTCTCCATTTGGCAACGGTTGTGCGCAGACCTCCGTTGCTTTAGTTTTCCTACATCAGATACAGAGTTTTTCATCTACCCGTTTGCACTGAGCTTTTCTCATATTTCGGTTATATGCCATAATACATGAAAGGCTGATTGCACAATGCACTAAAACGTTATTCAATTCATAACATAGAACAAATGCCATCATTACATTGGTATACAATAATATCACCGTTTTTTACAATTTGACTACAATCATATCTATCACACATTGGCATAATGTAATATCACCTATTACACTTTGACTACAATCATGAACTCTAAACCTATAAGCAACTAACCTAACAAGATGGAAGGCTGGCTTAATTAAGCCAGCGTTCCATCTTTGACTTGGAGCTCACCTTCTATGAGCTCTCGGTCGTCGCTGTACCCACTCCAAGACCAGTATCCACGAAATTTCCTTGCCTTAAGGTTTCTGGTTCTCGGAATGATACATTGGTACTTTTATGCAGTGTTGCCGAAATAAACTCCTGCGTGAAAGAAAAAAAACTATTAGCGAAATGTACAAAATACATCTGGATATTAAAAAAATCAGTGGCTATTTTCCAGCAACTGCTTTGTTCGGTTGCCATTTTCGAGAAACTGCTAAGATCGACGGCAAATATCCAGGAACTGCTCTGTTTGGTGGCAGACAGTTCGCATTCCTTCCTTCTCTTCTTCCTCGTTCCACCCCAATCCCCCACCCGCCATGGACGACCGCAACAGAATAACAGAGACAACTACCGTCCGTACCCACGGCACCGTTCTGGAGGTGGTGTACACGAACGAGGAGCATACCGTGGAGCGGATCCTCGACAAGTACGAGGAATGGCTAGCAGAGGAGAAGCATCGGTTCATCGGCCTTGACATCGAGTACACCCGTAATCGTCGGCACATGTCTGTCCTGCAACTCGCCATGCGCCAGCATGTCCTCGTGTTCCACTGGTGCAAGTCCAAGAAGAATTGTCCAGAGTTGGGCAAATTCTTTGAACGCAAGAATATCACCTTCGCAAGCGTGGACATCACCAACGACAGCAAGGTGCTTTCTTCTGCCGGCTTCCACATTCCACCGGAGTACTACGTGGACATCCAACTCGTATACAAAATCAAGGGTGGAGACGAGAGGGACGGAATGGGTGATCTAGCGGCAGACCTCATCGACAAATCATACGCCAACATGAAGAAGGAGTTCCCATCCAACCAGCACGATTTTTGGGAGTGGATGCCGCTGCACAAAGTTAACCTCGACTACGCAGCAATAGATGGGTACGTGACCTACGAGTTGTATCGCAAGATCCTAACCTTGAAGGACAGGCTACGTCCAACATGGCAGGAAATGCTCTGCCCTAGGTGCAAGAATGCCCTAGGTGAATTGCAATAGGCTTTGGATGTGGGTGTTTAACTAGTTTGTACAGTTGGTGCTTTAACAATAAGTGTTTGTAATTATCAGAACATGTATGTGTGAATTTGCACTAGGAATTTGTTTATGTGATGAAATGCTCATACGTAGAACCTAGTTCATCGGCATCACAGCCGGTCACAGAAAGATTTATACCTTTCACCCGGCGGGAGAGGAGGTGCAGGCCTCTGCCAGATGCGCTGAGATGCTACCAGCGCGCTGCGACGCAATCACCTCCTCCACCTTCTCCTTCATCGACATCCACCTCCTCCTCCTTCTCCAGATCAGACACCACCTACAGATCCTCCACCACCTCCAAATCGGCCACTTCCTCCTCCAGATGGGTTTCTGCTGGTAGATCCGCCGGAGGTGCTGCACCACCACCTCATGAATGACCTCCTCCACATCGGCCTGGCTCAGAAGAAGCCGGGCATCACCGGAGGAGGAGGGCGTCAGATGGTGGCGCTGCCGCATCATTAGCGGACGCATGGCCGCCTCCAGATCGACCTTCCCCTCACGAAGGGCTGCCGCTAGAACGGTGCTGCCGCGGCGGCTAGAGCCGCGGCCGCGATGGCCGGATCTAGAAGCGCCGACAGAGGAAGCCATTAGAGAGAGTGAGGAGAGTTGAAAGCCACAGTGTGCGGCGGCTAGGGTTGGAAGAGAGACAAGTGAGAGAGTGATAATGAGACCGAGCCGGCAGTATATATAAGCGCCACATTGGCAACGGACATTTTATATAACCGTTTCCATTGATTTTACACCAGCGAGAGAGTAAACTTACTAACAGGTACTCTAAATTACATATGAACGCAGAGACCACTTAGCAGCTAGTGCTACTACATACGGACTTGATAATGAAGTAAACGATTACATATATGCTACTACTAGCTAATGCTACTACTAGCAGCTGCTGATGAAGACTCGGGCTCGTCGTCGCTGTACACGGGTGCGTCCCTCTGGCATAAGGTACCGTCGAAGATCTTGATGAAGAACCCGTTGTCGCCGTCGAACTCGAAGCACAAAATTGCCCCTGCTCAAGCTTGTACGCTTGGGCGAATGACTTCCATCCCTGGCCGAGGTACAAATTCCCCCCGGCACTCACGGCCGTCTTCACCGCCCAGCTGCCGTTCTCGCAGTCCTCCATCTTCAGATGCATGGTAGCTGCCACCATGCCTTGGAGCTTCTTTGCGAACGCCCTCGGGAGCCTCAGGCGGCTCTCGATGCCCTTGTACAGGATAACCAAGAACTCGAAGCCGCGCAGCTCCGGGGACATGTCTTCAGAGGACGGTGAGGGCGACACCGACGGCGTGGCATTGCGGCTGCGCCCCCTACCACGGCCGCGCCCTCGTCCACGGCCGCGCCCACGTCCACGGCCGCGACCGCTGATGGTACCTCTCGCCGGGGACATGTCTTCAGAGGACGGTGAGGGCGACACCGACGGCATGGCATTGCCGCTGCGCCCCCTACCACGGCCTCGCCCTCGTCCACGGCCGCGACCGCTGCTGGTACCTCTCGCCATGGATTTGGACGGAAGGGATCTGGCGAAGTTTGAATAACTATAGGCGATGGACTGGGGCTTCAAAGAGACCGCTGCTGGTACCTCTCGCCATTTATACTTGCGGGTCTGCTCCGTCCACCTCCCCATCAGCCCATTCGCTAGCCTCCACGTATCAACATTTTCAACGGTTGGAAAATTCTATCCGTTACCATAGAGGCAAATATTGGAAACGGACAATTTTATTAACCGTTGCCAATATAATAGGTGACGGAGATTGGAAAGGGTCCATTGCCAATGTAGGCGGGCCTGGTCAGGTTTGTACGCACCGGCCGCGCGGAAGCGCGATTCTCCGTCGCCTAACACCTGCCGTTTCCATAGAGGGGTATCCGATGTGTCGTTCTGTACTAGTGTCATCTCCTTCACTCAACAAGATATGATGTTGAGCTAGTTCACCAATTTTTTGCTACCCTTGTGCTTGGCAATGATAAGAATGTCACCATGACTTGGATGACCGACACAAATAGATATGAATCCACCTTTGTGAGGTTTGGTAAGCTATTGGGGTATCCCTTCCGTGGTGCCACGTCTTCGGTTGGAAAAAGGATGCATCATGAAGGAGTGCACTATGACAAGTCTCGCTTGGCCCCTCTTTACTCCAAGAAGAAGGATGTGGGCACCAATCGCAACCATTACCCCACCTTCAACATCTTCCTCCGCATGGTTCGGTTTAGTGTTGCTCCTCAAGCCAGAAATGTGGATGCTATTCGTGGAGGTCTTGTCAACCTTCTATACCACGCTTATTAAGTTCAATGCGCGGGTCCGGAGTGCCAAGGTTATGAGATTGATGTCATGGACTTCATCAAGTGTGAGCTTCATTGGGCTATGTGTGAGCACAAGAATCCCGTTTATGCACCATATGTGATGAACCTCATTTTAGACAAGGTGTCTAATCTCAACACCGCAAGCTTCACCAAACACCCCAACGACACTCTTCAACAACTCAACAAGCACAAGGCTTCCACCTCTCGTGTTCCATTCCAATCATCTAGTGATGAAGAGGAAGAGATTGAGGCCCCAACTACTAGGAGGAGTAAAAATGCCAATCCCCCCTCACGGGGTAAGGGTAAGAAAGCGGTGAACAAGCAAGTGAAGAAGCTCTCATGGTGGAAGAGAACCATGATTTGCATGCAAATTGCTATTCATAAGGAAAATCATGAGGCTTATGAAGAAAGAAAGACTATTCTTGATAACCAATGCAAGATCTTTTCCAAATTGGAGAAGCTAGCCCCTAACCCTCCTCCTCCTCGCAAGCAAGGAGACCCCCTTCCTCAAGTGATGAGACGACCATCTCCTACAATAAATGGAACACGGATATGTTCCCTTGGGCTGATTTTGAAGATGTGTCCTCTATGCCTTCCTCTTCTCGCAACATCGGCAAGGCTCCTATGGTTGAAAGTGATGAAGAAGAAGAATCCGATGAGGATGGTGAGGATGGTGATGCGGAAGGTGAGGATGGTGAATCCGAGTGATCTTCTTGGGTTCTCATAGCATCGCTCTTTTCCCTTTTTGGCGTTTTGATGCCAAAGGGGGAGAAGTAGTTCCATTAGGTTATCACCATGGGATTTGCATGGGTCGGACACAAGCATGCTCTTTTATCATTTCTTTAGAGCTTGTGTCCATTTATCTTATGTTTTTTAACTTATTTGCTTTATATATTCGTGTGAGACTATGTTGTTTAATTATGGTGTAAGACATATGGATTTCAGATTTATCTATGGTTGAGACTACCTTTTATGTGCATTGATATTATCTCTACACTCTTATGCACAAGGTATGATTTATATCCCATAATCTCAACTTGTACCTTGTTATGTCTTACAAATGCAAGTTTATCGTGTTTCCTCTTTATATTGTGGAGTTGCTCTAAAACCTATATGTTGTGCATTTGTATTCCAATGCAAACTACTTATATGCACACATTTAGGGGGAGCATCTCATGTTGTCTTTGGAAACATGTTCATTGTTGTTGGAACTTTATTGCAAATCCTAGTATTGTCATCTAACACCAAAAAGGGGGAGATTGAAAGAACATTTTATATATCCCTTGTTTTGTGTGTTAGGCAACAACACTAGCGACACTCTAATTTGTTACTAAGTGATGCAGGATTTAAATAGATAAATTTACATGTGCATCGAATCGCCTAAGAGAAAAGAAAGAGAAGAAGCTGCTGCGGAAACTCCCAGGTTGGAGTCTCCGGTTTGTCTGGACCGGAGTCTCCGGACTCAGGGGATTGTTTCGAGATGCGTCAAGTGGTGACAACCACTGTGCTCGGTCCGGAGTTTTCCCGGAGAGTTGCCGGAGTCTTCTCTCTGGCCAGAGTCTCCGGACTCAGAGGACCAAAGTTTTCGGTCCCAGAGAAAAGACTCCGGACTGTCAAGAAGATGCAACAAGTGGTGACAGCTACTGCATCCGGTCCGGAGACTTGCCGGAAAGTTGCCGGAGTCTCCGGTGTAACGAAAAGGGCAACGGCTATATTTCTGGGAGGGGTATTTATACCCCTCCACCTACCTCCAGCCAAGCAGCTCGACCAGAATTGTTTGACTCACCATTGTTGCAAGCTCAAAACTCATAAATCTCCCAATCCCTCCACCCAAACTCGTTGATCTTTGGAAGATTAAAGGAGAAGGCCAAAATCTACAACTTCACCAAAGCGTTCTTCATTTCCCCCTCATTCACCTGAGGGATTTGAGCCTACAGATTCCACAAGGAAAACCTAGACATCTCGTTGTACTTACTTGATTGCTACTTTTGTGTAGCAGATTCGTGGTGCTTGGGAGCTCCCAATCCTGTTGTGGGTTGTGCTCCAAACTTGTTGTAAGGGCTCCGGATTCCGCCTTGAAAGATTCTGATAGTGGAAGGTGAACCGAGCTTTTGGGCGAGGTACATCGGAGAATAGGGTGAGGCCATTTGTGGCACTTGAGTTTGAAACTCACACCCCTCCAACGAGACGTACTCCCCTCAAAAGGAGGAACTCGGGAATACATCCTTGTCTCCGCGTGCTTCCCGTTCGGTTACTCCTTACTCTCTAGTTATTACTTGTATCTTATCTTGTTTAGGGTTAACTTGTCATATAGGTAAATTCACCGTAGTTGCATATCTAGAGAATTTACCTTTGTGTCAGGCCTTAATCGAAAAAGAATTAAAATTTGGAGTAGCACCTATTCACCCCCCCCCCCCCCCCTAGGTGGCCAGTGGCCATACGATCCTTTCAGGCGCGTCCACAAACATCAGCACATGGGGCTTAAAGGGGCGTGTTGTGAAGCTCCGCTTTCAGCTGACACCACGGGACATGTCAAAATTGCGATTTTCATGGTGCTGGCAGACGCTGGGAATGTCAAGTCGGCTACGATTGGAACACCGGAAGGTAACGGTGAAGGCGGGATCTTGGATGTGACGAAGACATTGCTTCACAGGCTGCTTGGCTGTGGGACTTTTCCTGTCCAGTCTGCGCACGCAGTGGGAACTGGTGATTGGTAGTTTGCAGCAGTGGCCTCGTCAAGTGGGGACGGTAGCACTAGGGACTTCAGCTTTGGCTGATCCTCGAGTATCGAGTCGTGTTTTCCAGGGTGAAACCAAAATCTGACATTTATTAGTTGTACCTAGCAATGGTCTTGTTGAAGACATTGTTTTGGAGAATTTGGTCTTTCTCCTGGTGAAAACCTAACATCTTCAATCGGGCGACAACAACGAGTGTATTGTTTCGATCTTGGAGGCGTTGCTTTTGGAGAACCTCTGTTTTAATCTGGGTGTTTTTTGTTGGTAGTTAGAGTGTTGTTGCCACGAGTGATTGATCATCATGGCTGGAGTGTTTTAGCCTTTTTATTTTCTTTTTTGGTTCTGTGCATCTTGATGTTTTCGGATTGGATATAATTCCTTCAAAAAAAAGATTGGATATAATTGGTGTCTTTGTGATATTAATATATTCTCTTTATAAAAAAGAAAAGAAGCTTACAAACTAGAATGATGTAAGAGTACTATTCGTGACTAATGTTCTTATTCCTGTATTTTGTACCTGTAATTCTATTTATATTCGTTTGTCCTTTCTATTCGCACTGTCCAAAAAGGCTAAACTACACTTGCTAGTACAAATTGTTTAATCCAGAAAGAAAAAAATAAGATCCCCTAACCTATAATATCTCCCAAACACACGCAAAAAGAGAAAGAAGAATATCTTGACCATTCCCCCACCAAAGTCCACGGGATAAAAGACAACAAAATGCAAAGTTGCACAGCTTGCCGGGAAAATCACCTTGCCACATTTTCTCCCCTCCTCCTACCTCTAGTCCTAGAGAGAGAAAGGCACCTCTCTCTAGAGTGCTATAGTCTACTAGTGGAAGAGGGGAACACCTGTGGGGTGTGTGCGTGTGGCATATGATCGATCATGTCCCTCTGTCACCGAAGCCGCTGCGGCAGCAGCCGCAAGCTCACAAGATGCCGCGGCCACCTCCGCGCTATTAAGCGGCCCGAGCCATGCGCTGTGCCCACCTCCTGACGCCATGCTCGACCCGCCCGAGCCCGACGACGACGCCGCGCCCCCGCCATCGCGCGCACTGGCCGCCGCCTCGCCGAGAGGGCTCGTCCTGGCGTGCGCCGACCTGCTGCACCGCGGGGACCTCGAGGGGGCACGGCGCATCGCGGGCGCCGTGCTCTCCGGCGCCGACCCCCGGGGCGACGCGGCCGACCGCCTGGCGCACCGCTTCGCCCGAGCGCTCGCTCTACGGGCCGACGAGGGACACGGTGGCGGCGGCGCTCCACCGATCGTGGGCGTGGGCGCGGCGCCGGCGTCGTCCACGGCGTACCTGGCGTACAACAAGATCGCGCCTTTCCTGCGGTTCGCGCACCTGACGGCCAACCAGGCGATCCTGGAGGCCGCCGCCGGCGCGCGGCGCGTGCACATCGTGGATCTCGACGCCGCGCACGGCGTGCAGTGGCCGCCGCTCCTGCAGGCCATCTGTGAGCGCGCCGACAGCAGCCTCGGCCCGCCCGAGGTCAGGATCACCGGCGCCGGCCCCGATCGCGACGTGCTACTCCGCACCGGTGACCGCCTCCGCGCCTTCGCTAGCTCCCTCAACCTCCCATTCCGCTTCCACCCGCTGCTCCTCCCCTGCACGGCCCAGCTCGCCGCCGACCCAGCCACAGGCCTTGAGCTCCACCCGGACGAGACGCTGGCCGTCAACTGCGTGCTGTTCCTCCACAGACTCGCACGCGATGGCGAGCTCGCCGCGTTCATGAGGTGGGTCCGTTCGATGAACCCTGCGGTGGTGACCGTTGCTGAGAGGGAAGGAAGCGCCGGCGGAGGAGATTATGACGACGACGACCTGCCGCGGCGGGTGGCTGCCGCGATGGACTTCTACTCGGCGGTGTTCGACGCGCTGGAGGCCACGGTTCCGCCGGGAAGCGCGGAACGCCTGTCGGTGGAACAGGAGATCCTCGGGACCGAGATCGATGCGGTAGTGGCTGGGGCCGGCGGCGGCGGTGGGAGATCCCGCGGCTTCGAGGCGTGGGCAGCCGCCGCGCGCGGAGCGGGGCTCTCTCCGCGGCCAGCGAGCACGTTCGCGGCAGCGCAGGCGCGGCTACTGCTACGGCTGCACTACCCGTCGGAGGGGTACGCGGCGGAGGAGGCCAGCGGCGCGTGCTTCCTCGGCTGGCAGACGCGGACGCTCATGTCGGTCTCGTCGTGGCACTAGCAATGCATGCTGTTCGACCACGGGTACGTGCTCCATTGATGACTTCTTGCTCCCAAGATAGCAACTCCACCGCATTGCCTGATGACGAGCAATAAGATCGGTTTTGCTGATGTTTCGGAATTCGGAGGGAATGAAGAATGAGGATGTGCATGCATGGAAGGACATAGTGGAGCTAGCTGTGATGATCGACCCTAGCTAGCTAGTACTTGCACGCCATTCAAGTTGGACGGAGAGGAGAAGGGAAGGTCGAGGAAGGCGAAGACGAATCAAAGAGGAGAAGGTTGTGTATGGTCGACGGACACGTTGTTGCATGACAAGGCGCCAATCGTCATTGGAAGATCTCGGAGAGGATCTTTGGCATTCAACTTGGTAAATCTTCTACCACCACTATCTACTGTACTTCCAATTTCTTCTTCTTTGATTTTACATCTTCAACACTCTTTATTTACTTATATTTTGTTCAACTTCGTCTCTCCAATAGTGGTGGAGTTGTTATAGATTGTCACTGGAGTACTTAAAATATGTTACAAAAATAGGTGTGATGTTTAGGATTTTGTACGGTCTTCAATGTTCTAAACTGATTAACTGACCACTACTTTTGGTATGAAGCTGTAAGTAAATAGTTTTAAAAATACTGTCAAACTATCTTTTATGACAAATCTAATGACACGACTTTTATCTAACAAAACTATTTTATTTAGTGATCAAAGATATGTAAGTTCGTCTTCAAATTTTCTGGGACGTCATACACTTTGGACCGGAGATAATATTTAATTTTGATACATATCTAGATTAATCTCTCACTAATGTTATCCTACTAATTAAAGGGATATGCATGGCCTTGTCTTGCAACAAATTAGGTCGAGCTACAGAGATAATCCATCTGTGTTAGACAACATGTAACGAGGAGGATTTTGTGGATTGAGTGCTTTTTATAATTTATCCCTGCATTTCACTTGCTCCCCTTGCTGTTCGATCTGGTTGTTTCATTGTTTTTATTATAACTAATCATGCTTTTTGGCCGCCACTAGCATAAACTAATCCCATTTGGGTAGCCTCCCCTTTGTAGTTTACTTATTAGAGGTAATGATCAGACTCTTGTGTGCTATGAAAGGCCAATGCGTTAGTGCACCATTAGTTAATTACTTAATTATAGTATTAATACATGAAGCTAGCACTATGTATATACGCTCCTTAGCTAGCTATTGTTTCTCTAGTGTGTGTACTGCTCCTCCAATAAGATACAGAGAGAATGAAAATAGCAAGTGGGTTTTTTTTTCTGATAAAACTGCCGTAGAAGTTGATGTTCCGTTGAACCAAAACTAAGGTGCGGCTTACTGATAGTTTCCCGTTGTTTTGTGGGGAATTATTTTACTATTATATGCATAGGTTTGGAAATTTATTTGTAAAAAGAAGCAGAAATAGTCTCAGTCTCCTAGTTCCTGCCTAAGGAGACAGGGTTTTTAGCCCTAGTTCAATGATTTGTACCCCAGGTATGCTGGTAAGCTGTCCTATAGGATAGCATATGAAATGGCATCATGCATGATCCCCATGCATCAACTCATGCCATTCCTATTTCCTGGACCCCTGTCCCCTCGAAACAAAATCATGGGATTTCTCAACACTAGGCACCCCTTTAGGTGGCAAAAAACCAATCCTTAAACCTCTCTTGTTGAGTTGCCTCCCTAGACATGTGAACATGGATCATTTTCCTTTGGGATATGTGGACCCATGTGTTCTCTCTCTCTCTCTATCTCTCTCTCTCTCTCTCTCTCTCTCTCTCTCTACCCTGATTGCATTGGGATCTTAGCATGTATGCCTTCTTAATTGGTTCCCCAGAGATCCATGGCATGCACTCATGGAGTTAGGAGTACTTGCTTTTTTCGACCATTGTCATCCATTTTTCTTGCATCACGGCTACTTCATTTGGTTCGGTGAAAGGAAGGTTCAAAAAAGGCAATGCTCATTGTCTGTTTTGCTTCATATTCATGAAGTTCCAAAGTTTGACTAGTTATAGTTTCGCCCTATCCTGTACTGAAAGGATGGGTTTTTGGCTTTCTTTCATTATGTTATATGTTAATTAATTTGAGGAATAGAAAAAAATGAGATGGAACTCTATGGAAATTATTCTAAAAATATTTTTGTTGTCCTAGATTAAATTTCAGTATGTTACCTTAAGCTTAGTAAGTGTGATTTGTTGTAATGATTTGCTAGATTCATGCATGTCCATGGAAACTTTATTTTTCCTTGCCAACAAATCTTATGTTTGGGAATAAGTTCGATTCAACTTTTGAATTTTCAGAAATTCAGGGATTCAATCTTCAGTCATTATTTTGACTTTGAATTCGTAGCATGACTCATGCTGATAAGTCATCATCATCTCTTTAGAGATGTTTTATATGTATGGATATATCTCAATCACGGGTCAAATTTTATATTGACCCCTGAAATAAAGAGCGCAGAACAGAATCAGAGTTGATTGTAGCCATCTGTCAGGGTCACTTTTAGTTGCTTTTATAACGTCAGCAGCCTAGCTTTTACCTAACCATAACTGATTACTACCTGAATGTCATTTTGTTTCTTTGTATTTGTTGATTTGTCCAATGAGTCCATCTAATCCATAAGCCTGACGGGTCATTCCACTGCGCTACTGACATCATTTCAGCCAGGGCATTTATCTTGAATTACATAAGCAAACATCACATGCATGTTGACCTTCTACTCTATGTGCATATTATTTTACTGGCTTCAATCATTAATTATTAATATGCATAATTTGGTGTAGATGTGTGACGCGTAAGTTGTATTAGTGCACAGTTCATTAGAAAACATGGTTTTGGACTTAGCAAAGCTTTCATTTATACATTTGATTATTCTCTCACATTTACTTACTTTCTCCTACATAATGTGTTTGAAACATGGAAATTTCATAGAAATCCTAGGAAGTTATACTGTTATCTAGTGACCTCCCTGCATACCAACGAAGAAATTATATAAGGTTTACCGTTCATTTATTATATTATTCGCTAATGTCTAGTTTGTATTGCCCCCTTTATTAAATAAGTCATGTTTTGACCATGCATGTGCATAGTCCACGGTGCATTTTCGTCCATTGGTTTCCGATGGATACACTAATATAAGACTATATAATCAGCATGTTAAAAAATTCTTTTTCATGATACATATAATATACTTTATGCACCAGACAATTTCTTACATGAAGTTTTTAGTTAAACTTGGCACCATAGATCTTCACAGTGACTTTCTACAAATCAATTTTGTGGGCACAAGTAGAAAATCATGTTGAGTCCATAGTGCATTTCCAACCATTGGTTTGCCGGTGGATAGGGAGAGTGGATTTTTGGAGGCCGAGCTACATGGAGCTCGTTTTTTCAAAAATTCGAAATTCACATTTTTAAGTTTCCAAAAATGGCAAAAAAAAATCCCGGATATAGATATTGTCTAGATCTACAATCGTGTAAATTTTTAACTACAAAATCGTTGTATTTTGACCTGTACAAAAAAGAAAAATGGGGCGAATTTTCAAAAAAAAAAACTGTGTATTTTCACCACCCAGATCCACTCATTTGTCGTTTTTGTGCACCCCAAAATACAACGACTTTGGAGCTAAAAATTTGCACGATTGTGGATCTAGATAATATCTACATCTGGGAATTTTTTCACGATTTTTGGAAACTTGAAAAATATTGATTTTGATTTTTTGAAAAAAGGAGCTCCATGTAGCTCGGCCTCCATTTTAGGTTTTCGGGTGGATAGGGTAATATAAACCTATATAAGCATGACGTTAAGAAAATTATTTTTCATCATATATATAATATACTTTATGATCGCTTCATCAGATAATTTCTTATATATGATATCCAAACTCCAAAGTTAAGAAATTTGATGAAGTTTTAGCTAAACTTGGCAGCATAGATCTTAAGAATGACTTGCTACAAATTAATTTTGCAGGCAAGAGAACAAAAAACATGTTGATCTTCCAAGTCTTTCGTACTAACAAGAGAAGTGAACCAGACATCTCATGATCAGATTATGCAAGGTCAATAGGCAAACCAAAAATTAATAGAGCTTCGTCGACCGTCTGTGCATATGATGGACAAGCTAGCTGCTGGTGTTGCCAAACAACCTATGTTAGTTAAGAGGAACTAAACTTTAATTTAGTACTTGTTGGTATCATGGAAATGATCTTGTCAGGATGAAACTAATGGCCAAATCTGTTGGAAGTGAACCTTTATATATGTCTTTTTTAAGTTGGCTCTTTGGGTTCAAAGGTTTGCACAGGTATTCTGGAGGATTCTAATCCTCAGAAAAAAATGCACAAGTACCATTTGTATTATAGGATTTCGGGCTGTCAAGTTTCAGTGGGACGTACGAATTACATGCATCCGATTTACAAGAAAATAAATATGACATCATACCTAATTTATTTGTCTTTCAAGAAGTCTAATGCACTCTTCCTCTCTCCATCTCTATATTTACCTTTCCAATTTTTTCCGTTTCTATCATGCGAACAATCTCGTGAAACGTTTCGCTCGGCCCCCGCGTCCCTCCGCTCTGGGGCGACTCGGGAGGCGATGAACCCTAGCCGGCCCTCACCCTCCTTCCAGACCTCCTCTCCACGCCGCCGCCGGAGTCGCCCGCCAGGAAGCCAGTACGTGGCTGCCAAGGAAGGTGGCAGCGAGGATCTCGCTGCTCCGCCCCACGAGCGGAGGGATTGGGTGACGACGACGGTGGTCGCGGGTGGTGTTGCAGCGTCGGCCCAGGCGGCGGGGGATGTCGTTGGTGCTGCTGGTCGTCCTCATTGGTCGCGTGCGGCGAAGGGGGCGATGGGGGGTCGCCTCGTCGACCACTAGCTCCAGATATGAAGGCGGTACTCTGGGACCCGCTAGACCTGGCTCTTGGCGCCTCCTCGCCAGATCTGGTGCCTAGTGGTGGTTGGAACGCGCCATTCCCCTTCTTGAAGACGATGTTGAGGTCCATCTCCCTCCCTCTCCTTCCCTTGTGCCCGGGTGAAAACTCGGAATCCCTTTGATTGGGCGGTGGCGGTGTTCTGGCGTCGTTTCCTCCTTGGAGGCGTTGCTTTGGGGCTTCGGGAAGGTGGTGTTGTGTGTGGTTCGTGGGCTGCCCATGGCGACGTTCTTGATGTGGCGATGTGGGCATGTTGGGCTGGAGTTCCTCTGTTGCTTGTTGTGCTCCCCTTCCGTGGGTGTTGTTGTTCATCAGTGGGTCGGTGCCCTCGGCCTGGGCGAGAGGGCATAGGATTCCCCTCCGCGGCAACATCATCTCGACGTGTGTTCTTGAGTCAGTGGCCTTGGTGCAAGCTTGCCCACATGGTGGTCATGTTGCCTTCCTTTTGTCATGCCTTCTTCGGTGACCTCGTCCATGTAGCTTGCGTCTAGCCGGTTGGCCGGGGCTTTGGCTGGCGGGGAGGTCTATGCTCTAAGTTGCTCGTGTGCAGAGGTGCTCGTGCCCTGTCTTTCCTCATTGGCCCGTCAGATGTGTTCTTGCGCTCGACGATACGGCACCCTTCGAACCATGGCGAGAAGGCATGGGCTTTGTTCGAAGGTGGAGGCGAATGACATGATGTGACGGTGTGCCAGTAGTCGACGAGGGCGTGATCTTTCTCCGGTGACGTGCCTTGCTGCGCAGGCTCCCCTTTGCTCGCTCGGTCCAGGCGGATAGACAAATTAAAGGCCTCGACTCTCAAGCTGTTTTTCCTGATTATTATCTGTTTGCTTGATGTGTGTTGTCTGTAAGCTGTTCTATCAACACTATAGACTTTCCATAAATGGCTTTATTAATTTAAGAGCGGACACTTTGTGCCTCTTATCTACAAAAAAAAACCATCCAAAGGCACCGCCTCATAAATTCATGTTTGACACAATGTATGAATCCTTACTACTCTACATGGCATCTCAGGCATGTGTTTTTCTTATTTCTAAGTTTTTAAAGTCTTATTTTCTAGAGAGGCCCTAAACACAAAGACTTAGATATTATGGTGGCTAGGTATATTCTCCGTCTTCTACTTCTTGGAATGTATGCCACACTACTAGAAACAGGACCATTAGTCCCGGGTGGTAGGGCCCTCTGGTACCGGATTCCCACCCGGGACGCCGGATTCGGGACTAGAGGCCCCCACTCTAGTCCCGGGTGGCTTACGACCCCGGACTAGAGAGCTCCACGCGGGGCGCTGATACCGCGCGTGGTCGAGGACCTTTAGTCCCGGCTCGTAATATGACCCGGGACTAGAGACCCTTTTTTCGAAATATTTTTTTTTGAAATTTTTCGATTTTTTTCTATATTTCAAATCTTTGAATTATTTGTCAGCTTTGCCCCATCCTCACACTACTGATCAAACTTCCCGATCGGTCTCGCCCCTAATATCAAGTCCCAGCACGCTATGCCCCCATCCTCGCACTAGTGATCAAACTTCCCGATCGGTCACTCATCCTCACACTGCTCCACCCCCAGCACGCTTAACTTTTGAGTTCCTTTCCAATTTGCTTCCAAGATTGCACTGAGAACATCCTGATAATACTATGGTATCAATCTTATTATCCTCTAGACTTTGATGTCACATGATATTATTTTTTGAATTCCAAACCTATATTAACATAAATATTAATTTTACATTATTATTGTCATTTTCAATTTAATATGGAAATATTCATATCTTTAAACCGGTAAATCGAAATTCGACAAATAATATGTATGAATCGATCAGAAAAATGATAGGAATCCAAATATTGTGTCCATATCATCTTTTGCATAAATATTAATGATTAAGTAATAATAATTATTAATTCATTTTTTGTTATTTGTAGATAAAAATCATATTTTTTTTTGAATTCTAAACCTATGTTAACATAAACATTAATGATTAAGTACTAATAGTTTTGAATTCAAATAACAAGAAAATTAATTTTTACATTATTATTGTCATTTTCAATTTAATATGGAAATATTCATATCTTTCAACCGGTAAATCGAAATTCGACAAATAATATGTATGAATCGATCAGAAAAATGATAGGAATCCAAATATTGTGTCCATATCATCTTTTGCATAAATATTAATGATTAAGTAATAATAATTATTAATTCATTTTTTTGTTATTTGTAGAGAAAATCATATTATTTTTTTGAATTCCAAACCTATGTTAACATAAATATTAATGATTAAGTACTAATAGTTTTGAATTCAAATAACAAGAAAATTAATTTTTACATTATTATTGTCATTTTCAATTTAATATGGAAATATTCATATCTTTAAACCGGTAAATCGAAATTCGACAAATAATATGTATGAATCGATCAGAAAAATGATAGGAATCCAAATATTGTGTCCATATCATCTTTTGCATAAATATTAATGATTAAGTAATAATAATTATTAATTCATTTTTTGTTATTTGTAGAGAAATATCATATTATTTTTTTGAATTCCAAACCTATGTTAACATAAACATTAATGATTAAGTACTAATAGTTTTGAATTCAAATAACAAGAAAATTAATTTTACATTATTATTGTCATTTTCAATTTAATATGGAAATATTCATATCTTTAAACCGGTAAATCGAAATTTGACAAATAATATGTATGAATCGATCAGAAAAATGATAGGAATCCAAATATTGTGTCCATATCATCTTTTGCATAAATATTAATGATTAAGTAATAATAATTATTAATTCATTTTTTTTTGTTATTTGTAGAGAAAAATCATATTATTTTTTTGAATTCCAAACCTATGTTAACATAAACATTAATGATTAAGTACTAATAGTTTTGAATTCAAATAACAAGAAAAGTAATTTTACATTATTATTGTCATTTTCAATTTAATATGGAAATATTCATATCTTTAAACCGGTAAATCGAAATTCGACAAATAATATGTATGAATCGATCAGAAAAATGATAGGAATCCAAATATTGTGTCCATATCATCTTTTGCATAAATATTAATGATTAAGTAATAATAATTATTAATTCATTTTTTGTTATTTGTAGAGAAAAATCATATTATTTTTTTGAATTCCAAACCTATGTTAACATAAACATTAATGATTAAGTACTAATAGTTTTGAATTCAAATAACAAGAAAATTAATTTTACATTATTATTGTCATTTTCAATTTAATATGGAAATATTCATATCTTTAAACCGGTAAATCGAAATTCGACAAATAATATGCATGAATCGATCAGAAAAATGATAGGAATCCAAATATTGTGTCCATATCATCTTTTGCATAAATATTAATGATTAAGTAATAATAATTATTAATTCATTTTTTTGTTATTTGTAGAGAAAAATCATATTATTTTTTTGAATTCCAAACCTATGTTAATATAAACATTAATGATTAAGTACTAATAGTTTTGAATTCAAACAACAAGAAAATTAATTTTACATTATTATTGCCATTTTCAATTTAATATGGAAATATTCATATCTTTAAACCGATAAATCGAAATTCGACAAATAATATGTATGAATCGATCAGAAAAATGATTGGAATCCAAATATTTCGGTCATTAGTTTTAGGTAACCGAATGGACCGAATTGACCGAATACATGAGAACACACAACGGGAGCACACACACATCACTATATAGCTAGTCTACTCATCAACGACATTAAGACGATCGTCATTGGTATTATAGCCACGTAGACTATCCCACTTCCGTGCAATCTCGAAGCCGAGGCGAGCGTCCAGAGCGGCATACAAGACTTGATCGTAGCTCAATGGAACGTTGCCCCATCCGAAAATTTGGAGGTCTTCTAAGTCGTCGTCGTCCTTGCCCTTCTTCTCGTCCTTCTTCTTGTTCTTCTTCTTCTTCTCAAGTTTTGTCCCAATGATAGCATTGGAGAGAGCATAGAGACTCGGAGTAGGATTGTCGGTTGGGTTCTGGCTATCCCTCTGGAGGTCGACCGCGGACGGAATAACAATTCCGTAGTAGCGCAGCATCCGCAAGTCATTGTGGATAGCCACGCCGTAGAATTTGATGGTCTTGTCACCTAAGAAATCCACGAGGAGCTGCGGTACCCTATTAGCCTTGCAGATCTGGAAGACAAGAGTCTCGGACGCCACCGAGAGTTGAAGGACGGCGGCGCGCTGCCTTTTCTCGGGTGGAAGATCCCTCTGTCGACCCGGGAGAGGGTCGGTGAACTCGCAGTCGAGTCCAACGCACTTGATCGGTGCGGCGTCGAGGAAGAACTTCTTCACGTCGCGGATCCACCACTCCACAAGTGATGCACGGAGGGTGACCCATACCTTGAAGTGCATATCTTCTTTGATGAAATAGTACAACCGAGACGGAGGTACGCGCACGAGTGGCTCCATTGGAATAGAGGAGAAGGATCGAGAGAGAGAGTTTTTGCAAGGATTAGAGAGAGATTAGGTGTCCTTAAGGCCATGGATTAGTGTAGCTTATATAGTGCGGAGAGGGAGGCCGGCGGACAGAGGGAGGCCGGCGGGCGGCGGAAGTGATTAAATTCCGGGCTGATCATCTTCCAAAGCGCAATCAAAACGCCGGTCTGATCATCTTCCAAAGCGCAATCAAAACACCGGGCTGATCATCTTCCAAAGTGCACCGTCGGCGGGAGATTTACATGTTTAAAGATACGAGCCGGTACTAGAGGTGTCTCGCACGTGGTCCTGCCGAGCCAGACACCTCTAGTACCGGTTCGTATACCGGTTCGTATTACGAACCGGGACTAGAGGTCCCTTACGACCCGGAACTAGTCTGTTGCGGGCTCGTAGCCTTTGAACCGGGACTAGTCCCCCCCTCTAGTCCCGGTTCGTAACCCAGCCGGGACTAGAGCCCGATGTGGCTCTGGACGAAAGCCCTTGTTTCTACTAGTGCCAGCCTAACGCACTATCTCGTGTGATCCATTGTTTTTCTGGAGTCTACATCGAAATGATGCACACATACAAACTTCACTCGATCTTCTACAGTATAAAGAGTTTACGGTTCAAGGGTGGCACAACGTGGCAACATGAATCAATCATCCAAAAACAAAAAGCCTATACGCATTTTGTAATTTTTAGAATGCCGCCAGCCATCCTCGCTGAAGATAGCCCGAATTACTGCCATTAATTGAGCGTATCAAGAATCCATATCACTTTGTTGGTCGGTTGGTAGATCCGGTACGTAGCATGGATAACGTGCAACTAGTGGGCAACTCCTGTTTTGTTAAACACAACATCTTTCGATAATTCAAAATTGCCAAAAGAAAATCACAAAATTGGTGGTTTGTTTTCCTATCAATCCCATTTAACCAAACATACTAGTTATATTTATGGGAGGAGAAATAATAATAAAAAAAAGAATCAATCTCGAAGTCTGACGCACAAATGACATGGTATAAAAGAAATGCTCAATAGACTCCTCGAGATCACAAAACATGCATTTCTACATCGTGTTCAACGCCTTTTAGCAAGGTTATCCTTAGTTAGCAAAACTTTTCGAAAAAGGAACCACATAAAATTCTTACCCATTTATAAGATAAGAATACATGGATTTAACCGAAAACAAGCCCGACAACATCATTTTGTATTTAAAATTAGGTTTTGCGAACAGAGAGACTCTCGTCAGTCTCTCCGCTAGGTGCAGCATCGAGATCCATTTGTCTCCCTTAATATCCTGCCAAAACTCGATATCCAGAGGCGCTCTGCAACCAAAACATACTTGTGTCACACAATAAATATTATACAAGGATGGATACTGCAACCGTAAAGAGTTGTCTCATAACCAGGAATCCTCTCAAAAGCTAGTCTCATGTTCGTTGCAAATAATAAAAGAACCACGATAAAAAGATTCACGTTTTACATTCATGAGTCTCTTCCAAAAAGGAGAATCGTCTTGTGATAAAGTTTTTCCACCAATATACTTGTTTTATAGCAGCTTTTACCATATCCCCTCCTCGTGAACTAATTTAAAAAGTTATTGGCTAATTAAACACAAGATCCCCTGTCCCCCTTGATCTTTAGGACGAAAATAATATTCATTCTTGAGACGATATTTTTTGTTCGTTTGGTCACTTTGCGAAAAGAAACGAGAGCGACAAAAATATATATTATGTAAAGCATTTAGGTGTCTCAAAAAGGAAAGCAAGAACATTAGCAATCTAGTTACATATGAAAGGACAATGATGTCGTCTAGAGGGGGGTGAATATGCGATTAAAACTTTTCCGGTTTCGGCTTGATAATTGCGGAATAAAACTAGCTGTTTAAATTAACAAGCCAACAACCTAAATAAACTAGGCTCACCTATGTGCACCAACAACTTATGCTAAGCAAGACAAGCAACAAGGTGATAGCAATATAGAATACTTCAAGCACGAAGGTTATCACAATATAAAGTGCATAAGTAAAGAGCTCGGGTATAGAAATAACCGAGGCACGCGGAGACGAGGATGTATTCCCGAGTTCCTCCTTTTTAAGGGAGTACGTCTCGTTGGAGAGGTGTGAACCAACACAATGGTTCAACAACCACAAAGGTTTCACCTTCTTCTCCGATGAACTGCACCACAAAGGTTTGGTTCACCTTCCACTATCGGAATCCTTCGAGGCGGAAATCCGGAGCCTTTCAACAACAACCCGGGGCACAACCCACAATTGGATTGGGGGCTCCTGAATGGCTACAAGTGACCACACAAGGTCTCAACTACCACAAAGGCGTCTAGGGTCCAAGACCCAAGAGTAACAAGTTCACAAGATTTCAACTTCCACGAATCCTCGTGGAGAGCACAAACCGATGCATAAAGCAATGGCAAGAGCACAAGTGCTCAAATCCTTCACTCTCAAATCCCACCACAAGCAACTAATGCTTATGGGGGAAGGAGAGAGGAAGAACAACGAAGAACACAACAAATGGAACTTCAAGAACTAGATCAAAAGGGTTCCCCTCACTTAGAGGAGAGATGGATTGGTGGAAATATAGATCTAGATCTCCTCTCTCTTTTCCCTCAAAGATATGCAAGAATCATGGGAGGAATTGAGAGAGAGGCAAGCTTTGCAAGGTCAACAATGGTGGGGGAGAGAGAGAAAACGTGCTGGGCAACGCTAGCTGGCTGGAGGTAGGTGGAGGGGTACCCCTCCCAGAAAAATAGCCGTTGCAGGAAACTTACACCGGAGACTCTGGTCTAGGAGGGCCGGAGACTCTGGACCCAGAGGGGGCAGAGACTCCGGCCTAGGGCGTAGACTCCGGGATTACTCCGGACCGACTCTGGACCCCTATACCGCACTCGCCGTTGCCTGGAGCTGAGAAACTTTGAAAGCAAGAGGCTGGAGATTCCGGTGCCCTTTGTCTGGAGACTTCGGCCTTGGGGGAGACCGGAGACTCCGGTCTTGGAGACCGGAGACTCATGCCTAGAAAACCAGCAAAACTGTAAACTCAATAACTTTCACGTACGAAATCCAAATGAGGTGAAACCAATTTTGTTGGAAATATTAAGAACCATAAATAGAGTTAAGTTGCCACACATGGGAAGGTGTGGAACTTTCCTCAAGGATAAACCGATAATATTTCCAACCCGAAAACGCAACAAGTTTTCCATACGAAATCCGTTTTCGGAGAACTTGGGCTTGTCATGAAGATCACAACAAGCACCAAAACCCAACAAGGAGAAGAGCCAAGTAAGAACCAAGAAAGATGATATGCCAAGTATGCAAAGGTTTGAGCTCTCCACAAAGATGCGATCAAGTTACTCACTTGAGAGCCCCTCTTGATAGTACGCCGTCTATCCTATAACCCAGTCTCTCACTAACATCATAAGACCGGTAAAATAGAAACCCTATCAAGATCATACCTTTGCCTTGCGCATTCCACTTGAGCTAGATGGTGGCGATCTTGACCTCTTCAAGTGGACCACCTTTCTTGATTGCGCTTTGCTTGGTGAAGACTCATATAACGCTCCCCCATACACCAAGATGGGAGTGCCTCTCTTAGGAACATCTTCACTTGACCATTATCTCCAAATGGGTTGCAAGCTTCAAGCATATGATATCTTCTATATGCCCATCTTGAACTTGCACATCTCAACCTTGATGACGATCACCACTTGACGTCATCCTCCATGAGCTATAAGAAATCTTCCTTTTGATGCAAGCCCATGGAGAGATACCTAACCCCAACAAAGGAATGCCACACACACATAATGGGTTAGTTCACAAAGCTATATGGACAAATTCTTACCATACCATTTGATCACATGATATATCATTTAGCTTTGTGTGTTGATCAACTTGAATCCATTCTTTGCACTTAGTCTTGATCAACCTTGTATCTTTTTATCTTCTTGATCATATCAAATATGTACATTATAATCAGTGATCTTGATGGCATACAACCTTGAATCCAACACATGGAGTTCAAGCGATGCCAATGGACATACCTACAAGAATAACTCAATACAAACATTAGTCCATAAGGATTGTCATTAATTATCAAAACCACGCATGGGGCAACATGCACTTTCAACATAATTAATGAGAACAAGAGAATATCCATATGAGAGCACCTTGCCAATCTAAGACCCTAGTTTTTCCTCAAAACGGTCTTCCACTGATTTTCCTTCTTTGTTAAGCAACTTTCGATAATGAATAGGAATTCCGTGGTACTTAAATGGAACATAACCAAACTCATAAAAAAATTGTGGCGGTATTCTTTTGTACCTCTTTAGCTTTGCTAAAAATTAGCTCTTATGTAATTTTTTTTGTCTAGATAATTGTTCAAAAATAGATAAATTAGTTTGATGTTCACAGCCTTCTCTCAGTCGTGTTCAAAAATCAAAATAGTGTCATATGCATATTTTAGGATGGATACCTCCCATTCAGGTTGGGTACCAAACCTCCTACTTGATCATTTTTCTCTTGCAATAAGGACATGCAACAAATGGACAACTATATTAAAAATCACAAGAGATGGTGGATCCCCTTGTCTTAAACCTTTCAATGTATACAAATATTGATCAAAATCGTCATTTACTTGATCCCAACACTCCCTCCCTATACAAATCTAGCAATCCATTTACACCCATTAGAAGTGAATTCCTTCATTTGCAAGGTATGGTGCAAAAAGGACCATTTAACTTTATCATAGGCATTGTCAAAATCTATTTTAAAAAGAACCTCTTTGGTGAAGTATTTGAAACTCACATTAAACAAACAAATGGGCATATATTAATGTAAAAAAACAAATGGGCTTATATTGTTTAATTCTACCCACATCCTCTTTTTGGGGAATGTTTAACTTAAACAACTCACCTGTTAGTAAGTATGCAAACATAGTCATCAAGTCAACTTCGATAGCATCCCATGACTTTGATAAAACTTAGCAGGATACCCATTTTGATATAGAGCTTCCTTATGCCCTATATGAGAAATAGCATTTGACCACCTTCTTCTCACTGAATTCCGGTGTTAAATACCGTTCTCATCATAAAACATTTGCGACATGTCATCATTATACGTTTCCACCATAGAGATTTTTTTGGAGACGGTCTCCCCCGCCCCCCAATAATTTCTTACCGTATTTGGAAATGAAAACCTTCAAAATGGCCTCTCCAATTATCGCCGTTCCCTCACCTTGATCAAGTTGAAAAAATCTTTCGGTGTTCACCATTTTCGATAAGATGGAAATATTTCGTATTTTTACCATCTCCTTGAATATGCTTCACCTTAGCACGTTGAACCCATTTTTACTCTTCTTCACGTCCCAATTTAGCAATACACTCATCATCTTTCTTCTTAGCAGACCATTCAACCACACTTAGAGGAGTTATCTCAGCCTTAAGGTCCATCAATGGAGAAAAAGTTTTTCTTTTTGTTTCGTAAATACATGTTAGCACTAGATACTCTCTCTCATTCAACCTCGACATTGATGGACCTTAAGGCTGAGATAACTCCTCTAAGTGTGGTTGAATGGTCTGCTAAGAAGAAAGATGATGAGTGTATTGCTAAATTGGGACGTGAAGAAGAGTAAAAATGGGTTCAACGTGCTAAGGTGAAGCATATTCAAGGAGATGGTAAAAATACGAAATATTTCCATCTTATCGAAAATGGTGAACACCGAAAGATTTTTTCAACTTGATCAAGGTGAGGGAACGGCGATAATTGGAGAGGCCATTTTGAAGGTTTTCATTTCCAAATACGGTAAGAAATTATTGGGGGGCGGGGGAGACCGTCTCCAAAAAAATCTCTATGGTGGAAACGTATAATGATGACATGTCGCAAATGTTTTATGATGAGAACGGTATTTAACACCGGAATTCAGTGAGAAGAAGGTGGTCAAATGCTATTTCTCATATAGGGCATAAGGAAGCTCTATATCAAAATGGGTATCCTGCTAAGTTTTATCAAAGTCATGGGATGCTATCGAAGTTGACTTGATGACTATGTTTGCATACTTACTAACAGGTGAGTTGTCTAAGTTTTCTTTTTGTTTCGTAAATACATGTTAGCACTAGATACTCTCTCTCATTCAACCTCGACAAAGTCAAAGGCGTGTTTACTGGATCTTAATGTAGAATATACTAGAAAGATACCTGCGCGTTGCAGCGGAAACTTTTTATAAAAATTGTAATTTAAACGAAAGGACATATGACTCATGTAACGGGAAAATTTCTCAGGACCACGTCCATCGAAGCTACCACCTTCTCTCACAAGCTTCTGTGGCTTCTCGGCGGGATATGGAGTCGTTTCTCGAGGACTTAAGAGTTTTATTGGCCCAGATTATACGGTGGCAAGAGACAAAAAATCTTAACTCCCGAGCTCCAATGATCTCGTTTTTAAGAATATTTGTAAAGTTATTTTTAGGTCCAATTATTTTGAGAAAAAGCACGCAAGTGCATATACATGTCTAGGTAAGAACAAGTTTGTATCAAAATATCTTTTTGTATGTTATCTGTATAAAATAGATAAATGTTGGACGAAAAATGAGTTTTTCCCCTTTCGGAGCAACATTTTTTGATTTTTGTGCAGTCTAAAATACAAGGTATTATCTAGCAAAACTTTGTAGATTTGTATATAGCATGTGTGTGTAACCACATAATTATGTTATATTTTTTTCAATGTCATTTTTTATTTTAATAAAAGCAATAAGACACAGAATCTCGGGAGCCAAAACACCTAGCTCGGCAAGAGACGGATAGTCGAGTAGCTTTTTCTTTTTCTTGTAAAGCCATTCGGTTGATCAGCAAACATAGTTACATCATTCGTGTGCGCAGTGGCAAACACCGAAAGATTTTTTCAACTTGATCAAGACGAGGAGCTTCGTACTCAGTACCTTTTTGTTTTTTTGAGTCGACGTACTCAGTACCTAAGCTTTGGCAATTCACGACACATTCAAAGCGAGCCTAACAGCCCACAAGATGGTATCCAGCCCAGCACAATATGCCCCACTCCCCACACCAACGATCCGACCTCTCCCCCAGCGAGCCAATCACATCGCTTCGTTTCCAATCCCGCGGATCGCCAGGCGCTCCTTGCCACACGCCGAATCTCACCCGTCCGTCTCCAATCGAACGCGCGAAGACGCACCTCCATTTCCACCACCACGCTTGACCACCCCTATAAATACACTCGCCCATCCCGCAGTCCACATCACCAGAAAATTTCCCAATCCTCCTCCCCACCCGTTCCCCTCCGACCTCCTCTCCCATCTCATCGTCAGCAATGTCGGGCCGCGGCAAGGGAGGCAAGGGCTTGGGCAAGGGCGGCGCCAAGCGCCACCGCAAGGTCCTCCGCGACAACATCCAGGGCATCACCAAGCCGGCCATCCGGAGGCTGGCCAGGAGGGGCGGCGTCAAGCGCATCTCCGGCCTCATCTACGAGGAGACCCGTGGCGTGCTCAAGATCTTCCTCGAGAACGTCATCCGCGACGCCGTCACCTACACCGAGCACGCCCGCCGCAAGACCGTCACCGCCATGGACGTTGTCTACGCGCTCAAGCGCCAGGGACGCACCCTCTACGGATTCGGAGGCTGAGCTCGGCGGGTCCCTAGATCTGTTAGGGTTTCGGTTGGTTGCGTGCTTGTAGTCTGTAATGGAATTTGTTGCATATGGATGAATGGATGGGTTTGATGTTGCTGGTAATTGATTCGGTGTCCTTGCAATTTGTTTCTGCAGAAATTTCTGTTCGTCAGTTCAGTACATGTCACAATCTGTACCATCAGTGTTAAAATTCGCTGACAGATTCAGTTAAATTGTTCTGCCACTAGCGTCATGCGTTCTATCTGAACATGTTCCAAAATCGTAATTTGCGCTTAGTTTCACAATTGTTAGTGCATCTTACATACTCGTAACTCGTGAAAACAATTTTGGGTATAATTGAATTTGTTATTTGACACTAATCAACTTGGTAGCTCAACTCTTCTGGCACTGCAGGATGAACAATGCTACTTCCTGGTTGCAGTCTTGCAGATAATGTTTGACATGCCATCCACATCTGTAAGTTCTGAATACAGGAATCTGTAAGTTCTGTAGGGTTTCAATTGGTTGCCGGCATGTATTCTGTAATGGAATTTGTTGCATATGGATGGATGGATCAATGAATTGATGGATTTGATGTTGCTGGATAATTGATTAGGTGTCTTGCATTTTGTATCTGCAGAAATATCTGTTTGTCAGTTGTTTCCGTGAACTATGATTCTTGTTTTCAGTCCTCGTGAGCATCATTACTTTGTCGATGTTATCTCAACTATGGTGAACTTTGTTTCTCACAATCTGTAAATGTGCAATAACAAGTTTGAAGCTAGAATAGACTGAAACTAGAAGCTAATCTTTACAATAATCTGCCTCATCAGTCGCTGAACGAAAAGTATCTAGGAATGCCATCCCATGTGTTAAAACTGGCTGTACCTAACATATTCAATTAAATTGTTATGCGTTCGAACTGAACATGTTTCGAAATCGTAATTCGCCCTTTGTTTCAGTGCTGTTATTGCATCTTACATGCTCGTAAATCGTGAAAACAATTTTAGGTTTGTTTGAATTTGCTATTTAACACTATATATTCAAATTGGTATCTCAACTTCTTCACTTCTGCAGGATGAACAATGCTACTTATCCAGCGACCAAAAAAAAAATGCTACTTATCTCAAGAGTAATACTCAGTTGCAGATAATGTTTCACATGCCATTTATACATCTTTCAGAACGCAAAAAACCCTCTAATTGAATCCGGAATTGCCTCAGACTTGCAGGTTTCTGCAACCTACAAAGCATATTGGACTTCAACCACAGCAACTCTCTGCACCCTTTATAGCCTGTCTCCGTTCTTGGATGCTTAAATTAACAGCCAATTGCAGCAACTGTTGGGTTTGCATCTGCTGGGGCAGCACCGTTTACAGCTGTCCATCAACATCTTGATTTTCAGTGTTGTTGGTAGCAATCAGCTTTCTTTTCATTATCTGCATAGTAAGAAAAGGTTATTTAAGTTATCGAGCAAGTCCCCTAAAGTTGAACTTGATTTTGATCAGTGTAGATACTAAATTCAAAGGATGTCACTGAATTCACCACGATCAAGCTGCCATATGAACATTACAAGAAAAAACTGTCAAGAATACAATTGGCAGTATGTGTTGTTGTCTACTCTTAGCTCCAAAAACCCTGGATTTCCTACAAATACTACTACTGAACTGCTAGCAATCACTTCCAGGATAAAAGACGCACCAGAAACCATTGTTCTTGGTTGCAAAAAAAGCCTTACAGATCTAGGTACATCTGAAAACAGAAAACATCTCGCCCAAGAAAGAACTGAGCTCTGTTCTCCTAGCCACCCAAGTAAAATACTCAAGCAAGATGAAAAAAGTACAGTATATCAGAACCCACAATTAACTCTATAATTGAATCCGGAATTGCCTCAGACTTGCAATTTTCTGCAACCTACAATGCATTTGGACTGAACTTTCAGAATCTCGATTGCCTTCAACCACAGCAGTTCTCTGCACCCTGTAGAACCTGTCCCTGTTGCATGGATGCTCAAATTAAAGAGCCAATTGCAGCCACTGCTGGGTTTGCATCTGTTGGGGCAGCACCGTTTACAGCATTTTTCCTCCCTGGAACTGCAAGTTCCTGCAGTGCCTGCTTTCGATCAACATCTTGATTTTCAGTGTTGTTGGTAGTCAGTCAGCAGTTCGTGACTGTGGCCTGCTCTTACATGTTCTCCATGATGATCTCCCGTAGCGCGCGGCGCGATGCCTGCATGTCCCGGCGCGCGACGAACGGGTGGTCGAGCAGCTGCGCCACTGTGGCTCGCCTCCTGGGGTCCTTCTGCAAGCACGCCGCCACGAACCCGCGCAGCTCCGCCGACGCCGCCGCGTCCGCCGGCACCGACGGCGGTTCTCCCTCGCATATGGCCTCCTTGAGCATCTTCCAGGACGGCCTCTCCTCGGCAGGCAGGACGGCCTCTCCGCGCGCGTGGAGGTGCGCCAGCCCCGCGACGCACCGCGCGGCGACCTCGGCGAGCGCGGGCTCCGGGAGGCCGCGGCCTCGGCGGCGGCAGAGGACGGCGTCGAGTGGCCCGGCGCCCACGAGCTCGAGCAGGCACGCGGGCTCGCCGCGGTCGCCACGGAGGACGGCGTGGCAGCGCACGACGTGGGGCGAACCCTGCGCGCGGCGGAGCACCTCGTCGTGCTCCTCCGCCGCGTCCGGGTCGGCGGGGTAGTGGGCGACCTTGAGCGCGAACTCGGCGGGGGTGGTGCCGCGGAGGCGCACCTTGGTCACCACGCCGCTGGCGCCCTCCCCGAGATCGGCGACCCACTCGAAGTCGGAGAGCTTCAGGCGGACCTCGTTCTTAGCACGTGGCGACATCACGGTGTGCGGCGCGGCGGCGTCTGCCCGGCGCCGAAACATTAGGTGAGGCGCGCACGGGGGCATCATCCCGTCGGGCGCCGCCATGCGGATGCAAGCGTCATTCCTAGCTTGGCCGCGCGTGTAGTGGCAAATCGGCAGTCCGAGTCTGAGTTTACGTTCTTGATCTTGAGGCAGTCCAGGCGAGTCCGCAGGAATCCATGAGGACCACCTGACACCTGTGACCTGTCAGCCAGCGATATGCCTGGGATCGAACTTGGAGTAGAGACCAAGGAAGCGAAGGGTTGTTTCAAACTCGGCCTGGCCCTGGTGGCTGCCGTACGTACACACGTTAATTAGTCAACAGCTGCGTCACTTTACTTTTGGGAAAAGGTTGTAATCATCCGGCGGATCCACGCGCTGCCATCCTCCGCCTCGTCCGCGCGACGCGTGTCGACAGCGACTGGTGTGGGGTCCACTACAACCTTATCCCACCCGATTCTCCTCCTCCACTCGTTCGACACCACCTCCAACCACGCCGATCGGAGCGCCGCTCGGCTCCTCCTCCCGGCTCCTGCCCCTGCTCCTCCTACCGGGAGCGCCGCTCGGCTCCTCCCCCCGGCTCGCCGCGCTCCTCCACGGCAAGGCCGCCGCCCCGCGCGCCTCCACGACGAGGTCGCCGTCCCCGGGCGCCTCCACGACGAGGTCGCCGTCCCCGGCGCAGCGACTGGTGTGGGGTCCACTACTACCTTATCCCACCCCGATTCTCCTCCTCCACTCGTTCGAGACCACCTCCAACCACGCCGATCGGGAGCGCCGCTCGGCTCCTCCTCCCGGCTCCTGCCCCTGCTCCTCCTACCGGGAGCGCCGCTCGGCTCCTTTGTAACACCCCGGCCACCCCCGGGCCGGGCCTGTCACCCCTGGCAGCTCGCTAGGATCTGCAGACTGGCCCCCAGATCAACACTAGTCTTTTCTGCGTACTTTGTCCTCACTCGTGCGCACCGGGAACAAGTTCCCGGTCGGTCACCCATCCTTGGAGTGCTCCGGGCCAAGCACGCTTAACCTCGGAGTTCTTTCCAGATGAGCTTCCGGAAAAGAAGTTGCAACTTGTTGATATGAGTATTCTATCAATCCTGTTAAGCCCTGAGCCAAGATCTCACATCCTTCCCCCCTTAGAAGACCGACGCCCTCGTCGGTCAGCCCCCAGTCCAGGAACTTCCCCTCTTGGTACACGTCTGTGCGCCCAGTGCCGGCACATGCTCCACATGTCCGCGCCCCTGACCCGCACACGCCCGTGTTGCCGCGAGGGTCGGCTCTGATACCAAATTGTAACACCCCGGCCACCCCCGGGCCGGCCTGTCACCCCTGGCAGCTCGCTAGGATCTGCAGACTGGCCCCACAGATCAACACTAGTCTTTTCTGCGCACTTTGTCCTCACTCGTGCACACCCGGGAACCAGTTCCCGGTCGGTCACCCATCCTTGGAGTGCTCCGGGCCAAGCACGCTTAACCTCGGAGTTCTTTCCAGATGAGCTTCCGGAAAAGAAGTTGCAACTTGTTGATATGAGTATTCTATCAAGCGCTGGTCGGCGGGTTCGCCGTCGTAGTCTTCCGGTTGACGTTTCTTTTTCCTTGTCAAACGAGAAGGCGCTGGTCGGCGGGATCGCCGCCGTAGTCATCCGGTTGACGCCATTTTATCTTGCTAAGTTTGGACATGGATACTACTATTGCTTGAGATATTATGTTGCTAATGTCTTGATGTTTGATGATATATATATTATGATATTGTGATTGTTGTGTTGGACTAATCTTCTGTTGTTTGGACTTGTTATGATGAAATTTGATTTAAATGAAACACCCCTCCAAACTTCGATAAGGTCAGTCCATAGTGCCACTAATCTGAACATCGAAAGCACTACCACTGTCGCTCATATGGGCGGGCCTTGACCTACGTATCCTATTGAGCCTCCTTTGATGCTGCCATTTTGGCAAGACTAGTCGGTTACCTTTGTGGTCGGGGCTAGTCTTGTGAAGGTTCTGGAGCTAGGCGTTGCTCATGGGTTGGGGACGTGCCGGATTCACTTCGTCATAAGACATAGAGTTATGTCGGTAGCTATACAGGGAGTGTCTTGGTAGCGTGAACGGTCATGTACGTGTATCAGGTCGTCTTAAGGAAGAGTTCCTAAAGTACCGACTATATGGTGCACCTAGATGGGTGGAAACTGCAACCTCTCGAGAGTGTCAAATCTGGATGTCTAGCCTCGTTCCAAGGTTATGGAACAACAGTTCAGTGTCGGTCACACTATTGTCTTTGTCGAGTCAGGAGGTTAAACATAAGTTCTGTTTGAAAGAAAGATGAACAACCTGATTTCACTAAATGAACAACAAGTTGATGCAGGGAATGCTACTTGAGATGTGATTGTGAACCAGGTTTAGGGATGGCGGTGTGATGCGTTGGGGAGCCTATAGTTAGGCCAGAGCCCACATCAACCGTGCGTGCCCAGAGTGAAATGATGAGGCCAGTGGGCCTAGTAGTGATCGCAGGTGCTGTTGTGTATTATTTGGTACCACTTGGTACACCCGTTTACTCGTCACAGGTAGGCCCTTTGTATGATTGCTGGTACACGATCCAACCCCACCTGGCTTGGACTCTGTACTGGTGATACCCCGTTGCTTGTTTATGACATGTTTGTTGTCAATGCCATGCTACTTTTATGTGATGTATCTAGAGTACACCTTGCCATGTTGTAGGAGTTTATTTCCAATATATATCTTGCTGCATGATTGTTGGATTGTTTGTAGTGAGTGGCGATTCTTGCTGAGTGCATACAAATGTACTCACGGGCCTTGTGATTGTGGCCAGGTTTTGGCGAGGATTCATCTTCTACCTTAGCAAGGAGATGGAGCAAGAGTGTGCTAGGATCAGTAGCCCAGCCAGATGCCTGTGGAGTGGAGCCGCTCCTAGCCGTTGCCTTAGTCGTCTTCCGCTGCCAGTTAAAACTCTGAGTTGGGCCATGCTTGGCTTGATATTTTGGTCATGCCATGATGGCCTTGTAAACCATTTGTAGCACTTCTTGTGCCTGATTGTGTAATGATTTCCATTATGTTGCACTGTCGTGACGTGCGGCCAGATATCTTGGGCTGGCGCACGGGACGACCGCCTCTCTGGTGATATGTGCCAGGGAGGGGTGTCACAGACGTGGTATCAGAGCACCAGGCTGGCTGTAGACTACCCTAGCATGGAAAGCCCTGCCTTACTTTTGCCCGACAGCGAGCCCGATGGATTTAACCCATCCCCGCCTAACCGGCATGGCCAGTGTCGGTCCACAGTAAGGTGCAGTAGGATGTGACCCAATCCACCCAGCAAGGCTCGCCGGTTTCTTCCATGGGAAGGAGCCGACACAACCCGGCTTCTAAAAGACCCCAGTCCTAGCTGCTGTTTATCCCCAACCTCGCCTGCTATCCTTGGCCACCCAACCCTCTTGAAGCAGGATCCCGCAAAGGAATCCCGCGTTCTCATCTCATCCTACACCCAGATCCAGAAATAATCCGATGGCGAACCCCAAGATCGTCCTAGAGACCACTGCCGAGGATCATGGCGGATTTCCACTGATGGTTTGGAAGGCCGTCTGTGTTCTTCTTGGTAGGCCTGCTCGCCCTCGATACGTGGTGCTCGAGAACTCACTCTCGCCTGCCGGGAGTGATTTTCGAGCAGACGTGCATGTCGGCTCGTGTGCATTGGACACAAGTCCGTCTTACCTGATCCAAGGTAGGAGCATGGCCACTCTTCATCAAGCCATCCAGGTAGCAGCCTGGGAAGGTCTCGTCCGCCTGCGGTACTCGGAACCGGCAATGGCGAAAAGTCGAGCTTTCCACCTTCTCCTAGCCAGACCCCAGCATGGTGCGGATGCTATCCAAACTCCCATTGGAGAAGAAGTCGACCCTGCCGTAATCACCCTGGCCACCTACGGAGGTGCAATGACAAGGCTCAGCCATTCTCTGATGGAGGAACTCATGTCCACAAGGCGCAACCTTGGTATTGCTCGCATGCAACTGAGTCGAGCAAGGAACCTACCTACCCCCGCCCATGGGCAAGCTCAGGGCACAGGACTCCCGTTCCCAGATGATTTGCTGGAACGCGGTCTTGATGCATCTGTGGCGCAAGCGCTAGCTCGAGTTCAGCAGCACCCCCAAGAGCGAGGTATGATCCTCAGAGGCGTGCCTGCGATTCCCCACCCCGCGGAAGATGGAGATGTGGACACCACTCTTCGTCTCGGCCGCGCTCCACCGACTACCAGAGGCTGTCAAGCTGAGTAGAACCCTGTTTAGTTAGCCCGAGTGGCGCTTGTGTGTTGGTAGGTGAGAATCAGCGAGGTTGTTTGTTTTTCTTGTGTTAGCTTGTAATGTAAGTTTGTTGTAGGCTTCCTGGTTGATGTTGAATCAGCCCGTAATAAAACTTGGTGTTCTGATTCTCTGGCTAACCATTATGGTTGAGAGGATTATGCCGCACTCCTGCAATTGTTTTGGGGCCATAAAATGCAGGATTATTTCTAAAAGATATTTTCCCGGTGTAGCAAGTTCTTCTATCTGTATGCTAGTACCTCTGAAATTCTATCTGTGCTGCAAGACCAGGTTTGTTGCAGCTGAGAAAAGTTCAGAAATGAAATTCTTGTTCCAGTTCGTCAGAGGAGACAAATTTGATACGTCCACTAAGTTCAGTACAGAAGGGAAATTACAGAAACGAAGGATACAAGTTCTACTCCAACATAGAACACTACAACTACCTCAGTGCAGATGCGAAGGCACCCCAGAAATCCTACTCCCTCTCAAGCTCAGTGGCGTTGCTAGAAGATGAGCCTGGCTCACCCGAAGCCGAGTCGCGAGCCGCGCGACGACGACGGATGGCTCGAGCAGCCGGCTCCCCTCCAGCTGGAAGAGCGGCCACCTCAGCAACCGGCGGCGCAGCCTGCCCCTCCGCCGCAGCTTGCCCCTCTGCCGCAACCTGCCCCACCACCGCAGCCTGCTCCTCCGCCGCCGCATCACCACCAGCGCCAGACCACCAGTTGCACAGGCCAAAGATCAGGAAGACCAATGCCGCAAACAGCAGTCCGCCCACCACCACAGACGAGACCCGAAGAGCGCGACGATGATCACATGCTCGATGAAGCCCGCCCTCCCCAGCATCTCGACGTAGGCTCTGAAGAAGCTGTGAATGAAGCCCATGGTTACAATGAAAGAAGAGAGGATTTCGGAAATTCTGATTTATAGCTGGAGCTCGGACGCCGCTCCTCGACACCGCACGCGGGAAAAGAGAAAGAATCGCGAGCAGTGGCGCGAAACCATCGAGGACATGTTCCCCAAAGCCGTGATGGCCGCGACGTCGATGGACCGCACGCGCAGCAGTGCCGCAGTGGAGTGCTCCACGCACTGGGAACCAGCCGTGCACAGAGCGAGAGAGAGCGAGGAAGAAGAAGAGAGAAAGGAGGAGGGAGACTGCCAGGTGGACCCCAGTCCCACATGTCAGCGAGTAGGCCAGTAGCCACGGTGTGCCTCTATCCTTTTCTCAGGAAATCATCCCCTCGTCTCTCCAGTGTTTCTTTTAGGGAAAATCTTTGCAAAATGATTTTTGGAAATGCCCTATCCCACAGTGTCTGTGAACCAATTATTGGTGGCACATATATTTTCTTTTTTTTTAAAAGAAACCCTTTGGTTTTTCTAAAACCTGTGTAAACATGAAAATGTTTATGCAGCTTTTTCTAAAACAAAACCCAAGGCAAGGGGTATGATTAGGATATCCCTCAATAATTCGGTTTTATAAAATGGTGGGTAATTCTTTACCCAAGAAAAATCTTTGGTTGCTGGTTGATAGTTTGGTTGTAGATCTTGTTTGATCTTGCCATGTTTGTGTTGAGTTGAGCAAAACCATAGGTTTAATTTTAACCATGGTGGTAGATCCTATGTTGATTGATTGAGTGAGCCCCTGTGTAACAGCCCAAACCTGTGAACCAAAATTTGTGTACCAAATTTTCACTTTTGTGTCCTCATTTGCATCATGGCATGCATGCATCATTGCATCAATCTTATATTGCTAAACAACACACTATTTGTTTTGGGCAACATTGGAAAAACTAGATTGCCAGACTTGCTCAATCAATTTCACAGCAATGACAACATTCAAAGTTGCAAAACAAAATACTTGGACATCTCTTATTTGTCGAGGAAGTTCCAAAGGATCCAAAGTTAAATTTGGGCAAACTATTTTGATTTGGAAATAAATTAAAAAGAGGGCAACTCAAATTGCCGGTGAGAAATTTCTATTTTATTTTCCTACCAAATGATTTCCAAATAATCTGGAAAAATTAGGGAAGCTTCACATTAAGGTAAAGACACTCCCCAAAAATTGGCATAATTTTTGGAGGTGTTTAAGTGGCCCAAATAATTCAGAAACTGTGCAGCCAGCACTGAAAAGGACTAAACCGTGATGATTTTAAAAATGCCAGGGGGTTTTCTGGAAAAAACGTCGTCTCTCTCCTCTCACCTCACGCACGAGCTCCACTGCCGCCGTGTCGCTCCCGCGCGTGCACGCTGCCCGGGCCCCCCTTCCCCTCCTCTGCCTCGCCTCTGCAGGAGAAGAGCACCACGAGGACCACTGCTCCCCGTCCCCACTCGCCCTGCTCCCCGTTCCTCTCCTCTTCTTCCCCCACCGAGCCGCCATGGACGCCCAGCTCCGCCGCCACGGTGCCGTCGATTGAGGCCACCCCAAGCGAAACCGAGACCACCCATCGCTCCACCGCGCCGCCTTCTCCCTTTCCACCAGAGGAATCGAGCCGGGCTGCCCTACATCGCCGTCGCCGTCCGGAACTCCGCCGCTACCGCTCGAGCACCGCCGCGCACGATTCCGGCGCCGTCGACCTCTCTCCGCCGTCCCTGACCTCCCCACCGAGTTCCTGGTGAGCACGCCTCCCTCCGCGACCCCTCTGTTCCTTCCCTCGCTTCCTGCGTCGCCGTTTCCCCGCCGGCCGCCGTGCGACACCACGCTCTGCTCGCGCTCGGATATTCCGAGTTCGATTTTGAACCGGATATTCCGATTCTAGGCAGTACGCTTCTCGTTTAAGTCCTTAGCCGATTTTGCTCCTCCTCTCAGCAATCGGATAATCCGAGCTTTGCTTGAATCGGAATTTCCGAGTGAAGGCAGTACTGAGTTTCTTCGGTCCTTAGCCGTTTTTCCAAAACTTTCGCTTCGATCGGATATTCCGATTTAAAAATAAATCGGAAATTCCGATTTAACACAGTACAAAAGTAATTACTGTTTAACTTTAATTCCTTCTTCTATTTTGGTTCTAAATAATTGTTTTGGGTTGGATTCAACTTAGAACCATGACATATTTAAAAGAAGAAACAAAATAATGAAAAGGACTTATTTAAATTGTTAAGTTATAAAGTGTAATAATTTTTATCGGTGCATTCTAAAATTGGTGTATTATACCAAATTGCTCATAAAATATGGGTTAACTAGTGACATCATTTCATACATGTCTACCTCATTTTTAAGCACGGGAAAGCATTAAAAATATTGTAGAACATTATTTCTCTATCGGTGAATAAATCTACTCGTTCCCTTCTAAATTTGGTCGATCTTGCTAGAGAGCTTCTAATAAGCTCAGTACTTTAACTTTGTCATGTCATCTTGTTTGCGCATTGCAATGGTGAACGCATGTGTGGTGATTGATTGTTCTCTTCCGATGTTTGTTCTTTTCGTTAGATCAAGCAACCGGGGTTACTCCACAATACCCCGAGGATCCGTACTACCAGCACGTTGATCAAGGCAAGCGTAATCCCCCTCTGAGCATATCTTATCCTATTTTCCGCAAATATTTTCTCCACTATAATATTGCATGCGGTTCCAAATGTCAATTTGATTGGATTAGAGTATCCTATAGTTGCATTAAGATTCCGATGCCAATTACCTGTTTCCCCTCCTATTATCCATAGGATTGTATTGTTGGCCTGAAATACTTAATTAGCAATGGATGCTTAGCCATGCTTAGTTAAATGCTTAGCCGTCCGATGGATACTTCATGTTGGAAACAGGTTGTTGAAGTGTTCGATGATGGTGGAGAGATTGTGGTGACAGGTAATAAGATGCTTAAAGGTGGGGATGAGAGGCCACTTCGGTATGGTGGTGTTTTGTCTCACTCTCGCCGCCTAGGTGCGAGTTCTTTACCTCTTGAACCAAGAATGAGCGCGCTTCCTTTCGGTGGGGTATATGGAGCCCTCGTCGACCGACTAACTTGTGGCGGACTAGCCGAGGGTCCTCTAGTTTGGCTTTCCATTTGCGCGTGGTTTGAGGATGGTGGCCAAGACTGGGATGAGGATGGTGGTGTCAGGAAAATAAGTGGCCGCGGGACAGGGTGCGAGAAGGTACCTCTTGTCCTACCGCCACTGATGATCCTGGGTTAGTCTCAAGCGAGGTAAAGGTTGTAACCGTTCCCACTCAGCCGGCTTTCCCCGGAAGAGAGCTACGTGTAGGCAATGAGCCGGGCGGTACCGAAGGTAAACACAGTGCACCCCTGCAGGGTTAAATCTTTTCGAAAAGCCGTGTCCACGGTTACGGACAACTTGGGAAAGGACGATAAGATCATAGAATAACTTTAACGGAATGATTAAAAACTGGGTACTAGAGGTACCACTCAAGATTGCAAGGTGAGCTTCCTCGAGGGTGATTCGGGGAGGTGCCTTTGATGAACAGGTACAGTGGTTGATGATGAGTAAGGTGATGAAAGAAAGAGTTACTTCTTACCTCTTTTGAAAATATTCTGATTAGTCGATGCCTTTGAGTTATGTTTTCATAAATAAAATCAGCTTTATGCAAAACAGCCATATAACTTTGAAAGCCTCATCGAGCTAATTAGCTCTATAATCTTGCGAGTTCGTCGAACTCAACGTCGTTTGTTTTGTTTCAGAGGAGGACTTCACCGACCTCGAAGGTGGGTTCTTTGTGGACGTCGACGAGTAGTCTGGGGTTCCCAGGTGGCAGCTTGGGACATCCCGGATCAGCTGGCGCTGTGATGTTTATCTGTAGGCCTCTTAGGCCATATTTGGATCTTGTTGTTTAGAACAACCTAATTCGCTTCCGCTTGTGTAATGTTGGGTCTGTGACCTCTGGTTGTCATTTGCTATCTTTCTCTATTATAAGAGTTGAACTATATGATTTGTGTCGTAGAGTCTGTGATGTGCCAGTTGTTCCACAAGTCTTGATCTCTCTATTATATTGAGGGTTGTGCCTGTGTTAAGGCATCAATCGGGGTGTTGTGTTGCCGATGATCCATTCCGAGCAACGCCTGCCAAAGGTTTTGGCCGGGGATTGGTAAACCCGTAACCTCCGGTTGTATCGCTTAACCGGTGACACACAGCATCACTGTATAACAGTCGGGTCGGGGCGCCACAAGTTGGTATCAGAGCAGTACTGCCTGTAGGAAACCCTTCTACTGGTCGATGTTGAGTCTAGTGTTTGTGAAAATATTTTTAACCTAAAAATGAGTTGTGAAAACCATCTTAGGATTCTTTTTACTCCTTATCTGGTTACCCTCTAATCTCGGAGCAATCTTACCTCGATTTGAGTTAAAGGTTTTACTCCTCGTCTGTTACTTCAAAATGATTAGAAACGGGGTGGGTTCGACCTTTAGTGTTATGTGTCACGTTGCTCCCGCTGCGTTGCAATCCCAAATCAACTCAGATGTTTCTACCGAGTCAATCTTTGATCCTTTCTTTGGGTTTTAACCCACGGACTTGAACATAAGGTCCCGGATTGTGTCAACTAGAGTGTGTTAAGTTGTGATTTCTTAACTCTCACTAGTAGCACATGATGCTGATCTTTGACCCAAGTTCTATCTTGTTGTTTCCTTCTCGCAAAGTATTATCGTCCCTAGTCTGTGTACTTGTGTAGACGCTAATGCTATTGTTCGACCATTCGGAGAAAGATACTAACTGTGTCATTGTCAAATCTCCAGAATGGCTCGAGGAGGCCGTGGTGGTCGCGGTAACCACAATGATGATGAGGATGATCTGCCGCCACCACCCTCGATGGCTGAGGTCTTGATGGCCATTGAGGAGAACCGTGGGCGCAATGAGCGCTTGCTGGAACAGTTGGTGCAGCAGAATGCACGGAGGAACGAGTGCAACACTCTCACTGAGTTCCTGCGCTCGCAGCCACCCACCTTTGCTGATGCTAAGGAGCCACTGGAAGCTGATGATTGGCTTCGTGCTTTGGAGCGCAAGTTCTCCGCGCTGCATGTCCCATTGGCTGAGCAAGTCAACTTTGCCACCTACCTCTTGGTTGGTGCTGCTGGCTGTTGGTGGGAGCCATGTGGCTTTGTTTCCAGCCAACCATGTCTTCACCTGGGCTGATTTCCGCACTGCCTTCCGTGCGGAGTACATTCCCAGCCGATCATGGACTTGAAGAGGAGGGAGTTCCTGGATTTGCAACAGGGACGGATGGACCTCCGCACTTATGGTCGTGAGTTCAACCATCTCTCTCGTTACGCCCCAAGGGACGTGACCAATGATGCTGACAAGCAAGAGCTGTTCCGCAAGGGTCTGACTCCGCAGCTCCGCTATGAGTTTGCCCTTCAGGTTCCAGACCTATCAGGAGCTGTTCAACCAGGCTTTCACTCTTGAGCAAGGAAGAAAGGAACTTGAAGCTTCCAAGAGGCCCGCACATGGGGACCACCAGAGTTCCTCGGGTTCTGAGAGCAAGAAGCGCAGGGTGTTTGTTCCCTACAGCGCCGTACCTCGTGCTCCCTTCATGCCGAGGCAGCAGGATATAGGCCACCTCCTCCGCGCCCCACTACTTCGACACTTGGGGTAGGCGGAGTGGGTACCGTCCTATGCTACCTGCTCCACCTGGAGTCACTTGCTACACCTGTGGCCAGGCTGGCCACTACTCCAGGGAGTGCCCCCAGAAGGCACCTCTCGCGATAACTCCTGCACGAGCCCCTGCCACTCCAACTGGCAAGGCTGGACCTATTGTGCGTGGTCGCCTGAACCACGTCTCTTGAAGAAGCTGAAGATGACCCCGGCGTTCTTATGGGTGAGTTACGAATCAACGGCAATACAGCTACAGTTTTGTTTGACTCTGGAGCATCGCATTCATTCATATCCATAGCTTTTGCAAAAGACACAAAATACCGTTCGAGAAAATGAGCCGACCCTTGGATCTCTCCTGGTCCAAATGGCAAACCGATGGGTTACTCCTGAGGTCCAGATTAATATAGGTTCCTTGTCTTTTCCTTATGCCTTGGTAGCTCTGAAGTCCAAAGGCATTGATGTCATATGGGCATGAACTGGCTAGCCAAATACCAGGCTAATCTCGACTGTGCCGCCAAGACCATTACTGTGACCGCTCCTTCCGGTGACATTGTGAAGTATTGGCCTGCAACATCAATACCTCCGTCCGCCGTCGTACCCCTCACCTGAGATTCTCCTTTGCTTTATGGAAGGCGAATCCCCTCCTGAAATCCAGGACATACACGTGGTGTGTGACTTCCCGGATGTGTTCCCGGAAGAATTGCCTGGCATGCCTCCTGACCGAAGTGTGGAGTTTGTCATAGATCTACTTCCCGGTACCGCTCCAATTTCCAAGAAGCCCTACCGTATGCCGGTGGAAGAGTTGGCTCTGTTGAAAGAGCAAATTGATCAGCTGTTAGCTAAGGAGTTCATCCAGCCTAGCAGTTCACCTGGGGTTGTCCGGTACTCTTTGTCAAGAAGAGGGATTCTACCGTGCCTCGTCTAGTCTCTGACTATCGACCGTTGAATGCGGTGACAATCAAGAACAAGTATCCTATTCCTCGCATCAATGATCTGTTGGATCAGTTAGCTGGTGCAACGTATTCTCCAAGATGGATCTGAGGTCAGGCTACCATCAGATAAAAATCAGAAAGGAGGATATTCCAAAGACGGCATTTGTTACTCGTTATGGCTCATATGAGTATACCGTCATGTCCTTTGGTCTCACAAATGCCCCTACTTTCATGAGGCTCATGAACTCTGTCTTCATGGATTATCTTGACAAGTTTGTCGTCATTTACATTGATGACATCTCATCTATTCCAAAACCAATGAAGAGCATGAGGAACATCTTCGTTTGGTTCTGACAAGACTTCGAGAACACCGCCTCTATGCCAAGTTCTCCAAGTGTGAGTTTTGGTTGGATAATCTCATCTTCCTTGGTCATGTGATATCCGCTAATGGTGTGGCTGTCATTCCTGACAAGATTCAGTCCATTTGGATTGGAAAACTCCAATGTCAGTCAAGGACATCGAGCTTTCTCGGATTGGCAGGTTATACCGCCGATTCATCGAAGGTTTCTCCAAGATAGCCAAGGCCCTGACTGACCTTCTCAAGAAGGATAAAAAGTTTGTATGGTCGGCCGAAGCTGAAGAGAGTTTCAAACACTGAAAGCCAAGCTCACGTCCGCTCCTGTGCTTGTCCTGCCGGACACAGCAAGGATTTCGTCGTCTTCTGTGACGCCTCTCTACAAGGCTTGGGTTGTGTATATGCAAGATGGCCATGTGGTGGCATATGCTTCTCGCCAATTGAAGCCGCATGAGCTCAACTACCCAACTCATGATCTAGAACTTGCCGCTGTGGTCTATGCTTTGAAGCAATGGAGACCATACTGTTTGGTAACCGTTGCGAGATCTTCTCGGATCACAAGAGTCTGAAGTACCTCTTCACCCAGCCGGATTTAAATCTCAGGCAAAGGCGTTGGTTGGAGTTAATCACGGACTAATGTGAGTCTGAACTATCAACCCGGCAAAGCAAACGTCGTGGCTGACGCGCTAAGTCGGAAGTCCTATTGCAACAATCTGATGATTGAGAAGGCCCAACCTGCTCTTCATGAAGAGTTGCCCGTTTGAACCTGGAAATTGTTCCCTCCGGCTACCTTGCAAATCTGGAGATCAAAGCTACTCTTGTAGACCAGATTAAGGATGCTCAGAAGCTGGATGAGGGTATCTGATATCAAGAAACATTGCTAGTGGCAAGGCAAATGTTTCTTGGAAGATGAATCCGGGTTGTTTATTTTGGTGACCGTCTAGTGTGCCAAAGAACCGAATTTGAGGGAGCTCATCTCCAAGAAGCTCATGAATCACCTCTCTCTATTCATCCCGGTAGTACCAAATGTACCAAGACCTTCGACCACAATTCTGGTGGACTCGTATGAAACGAGAAATTGCCAAGTATGTTGCTGAATGCGACACATGTCGACGGGTAAAGGCTGAACATCAAAGACCTGCCGGCACTCTTCGCCCTATTGCAGTCCCGAGTGGAAATGGGATGAAATTGGTATGGACTTCATCACCGGGTTTCCCCGATCTCAAAAGGGCAACAATGCAATTGGGTAATCATTGATCGTCTTTCCAAGGTTGCTCACTTCCTACCAGTCCGTGATGATATACGGGCAAGTCAACTTGCTGACTTTATTTGGCTCGTATTGTTCCATTGCATGGGGTCCCTCTGAGGATCATATCGGACCGTGGAAGTATCTTTGTATCCAAGTTTTGGCAGAGTTTCCAAACTGCTATGGGGTCCCGTCTCAACTTCAGTACCGCCTACCATCCCAAACTGATGGTCAGACCGAAAGAGTGAACCAAGTGTTGGAAGACATGCTTAGGGCATGTGTATCTCTTTTGGCAAGGGTTGGGAAAAGTATCTCCCTTTCGCGGAGTTCTCCTACAACAATAGCTATCAAGCTAGTCTGGGCATGGCTCCTTCGAGGCTCTATATGGAAGAAAATGCCGCACTCCTCTAAATTGGTCCGAGACCGGAGAGAGGCACTCTTTGGTCCGGATGTGATCAATGAAGCTGAGGAGAAGGTTCGAATCATAAGAGAGAATCTGAAGATTGCTCAGTCTAGGCAGAAGAGCTACTATGATAAGCACCATCAGGAATTCACTATGAAATTGGTGATAAAGCTTATCTCCGTGTCTCTCCCCTTCGTGGCGTTCGCCGCTTCGGAATCAAAGGGAAATTGGCCCTCGCTATGTTGGTCCTTTCACCGTTCTGGAAAAGCGAGGAGATCTTTCTTATAAGTTGGAGTTACCGGTCAAATTCCCAAATGTACATGATGTGTTTCATGTCTCCCAACTTCGCCGGTGTTTCAAGGATCCTATCCATGGGGTCAATCATGAAGAGCTAGATCTACAAGAAGACCTCACTTATCGTGAGCATCCTATCCGTGTCTTGGATGAAGCTGAAAGGAAGACCCGGAACAAGACTACCAAGTTCCTCAAAGTTCAGTGGTCTCACCATTCCGAGGAAGAAGCAACTTGGGAACGAGAGTCTAGTCTTCGTGAGGAGTATCCCGACTTCTTTCGCAATCTTAGAATCTCGGGACGAGATTCCTGTAAGGAGGGTAGAGTTGTAACAGCCCAAACCTGTGAACCAAAATTTGTGTACCAAATTTTCACTTTTGTGTCCTCATTTGCATCATGGCATGCATGCATCATTGCATCAATCTTATATTGCTAAACACCACACTATTTGTTTTGGGCAACATTGGAAAAACTAGATTGCCAGACTTGCTCAAACAATTTCACAGCAATGACAACATTCAAAGTTGCAAAACAAAATACTTGGACATCTCTTATTTGTCGAGGAAGTTCCAAAGGATCCAAAGTTAAATTTGGGCAAACTATTTTGATTTGGAAATAAATTAAAAAGAGGGCAACTCAAAATTGCCGGTGAGCAATTTCTATTTTATTTTCCTATCAAATGATTTCCAAATAATCTGGAAAAATTAGGGAAGCTTCACATTAAGGTAAAGACACTCCCCAAAAATTGGCATAATTTTTGGAGGTGTTTAAGTGGCCCAAATAATTCAGAAACTGTGCAGCCAGCACTGAAAAGGACTAAACCGTGATGATTTTAAAAATGCCAGGGGTTTTCTGGAAAAACGTCGTCTCTCTCCTCTCACCTCATGCACGAGCTCCACTGCCGCCGTGTCGCTCCCGCGCGTGCACGCTGCCCGGGCCCCCTTCCCCCTCCTCTGCCTCGCCTCTGCAGGAGAAGAGCACCACGAGGACCACTGCTCCCCGTCCCCACTCGCCCTGCTCCCCGTTCCTCTCCTCTTCTTCCCCCACCGAGCCGCCATGGACGCCCAGCTCCGCCGCCACGGTGCCGTCGATTGAGGCCACCCCAAGCAAAACCGAGACCACCCATCGCTCCACCGCGCCGCCTTCTCCCTTTATACCAGAGGAATCGAGTCGGGCTGCCCTACATCGCCGTCGCCGTCCGGAACTCCGCCGCTACCGCTCGAGCGCCGCCGCGCACGATTCCGGCGCCGTCGACCTCTCTCCGCCGTCCCTGACCTCCCCACCGAGTTCCTGGTGAGCACGCCTCCCTCCACGACCCCTCTGTTCCTTCCCTCGCTTCCTGCGTCGCCGTTTCCCCGCCGGCGCCATGCGACGCCACGCTCTGCTCGCGCTCGGATATTCCGAGTTCGATTTTGAACCGGATATTCCGATTCTAGGCATACGCTTCTCGTTTAAGTCCTTAGCCGATTTTGCTCCTCCTCTCAGCAATCGGATAATCCGAGCTTTGCTTGAATCGGAATTTCCGAGTGAAGGCAGTACTGAGTTTCTTCGGTCCTTAGCCGTTTTTCCAAAACTTTCAATTCGATCGGATATTCCGATTTAAAAATAAATCGGAAATTCCGATTTAACACAGTACAAAAGTAATTACTGTTTAACTTTAATTCCTTCTTCTATTTTGGTTCTAAATAATTGTTTTGGGTTGGATTCAACTTAGAACCATGACATATTTAAAAGAAGAAACAAAATAATGAAAAGGACTTATTTAAATTGTTAAGTTATAAAGTGTAATAATTTTTATCGGTGCATTCTAAAATTGGTGTATTATACCAAATTGCTCATAAAATATGGGTTAACTAGTGACATCATTTCATACATGTCTACCTCATTTTTAAGCACGGGAAAGCATTAAAAATATTGTAGAACATTATTTCTCTATCGGTGAATAAATCTACTCGTTCCCTTCTAAATTTGGTCGATCTTGCTAGAGAGCTTCTAATAAGCTCAGTACTTTAACTTTGTCATGTCATCTTGTTTGCGCATTGCAATGGTGAACGCATGTGTGGTGATTGATTGTTCTCTTCCGATGTTTGTTCTTTTCGTTAGATCAAGCAACCGGGGTTACTCCACAATACCCCGAGGATCCGTACTACCAGCACGTTGATCAAGGCAAGCGTAATCCCCCCTCTGAGCATATCTTATCCTATTTTCCGTAAATATTTTCTCCACTATAATATTGCATGCGGTTCCAAATGTCAATTTGATTCGGATTAGAGTATCCTATAGTTGCATTATGATTCCGATGCCCATTACTTGTTTCCCCTCCTATTATCCATAGGATTGTATTGTTGGCCTAAAATACTTAATTAGGCAATGGGGATGCTTAGCCATGCTTAGTTAAATGCTTAGCCGTCCGATGGATACTTCATGTTGGAAACAGGTTGTTGAAGTGTTCGGATGATGGTGGAGAGATTGTGGTGACAGGTAATAAGATGCTTAAAGGTGGGGATGAGAGGCCACTTCGGTATGGTGGTGTTTTGTCTCACTCTCGCCGCCTAGGTGCGAGTTCTTTACCTCTTGAACCAAGAATGAGCGCGCTTCCTTTCGGTGGGGTATATGGAGCCCTCGTCGACCGACTAACTTGTGGCGGACTAGCCGAGGGTCCTCTAGTTTGGCTTTCCATTTGCGCGTGGGTTGAGGATGGTGGCCAAGACTGGGATGAGGATGGTGGTGTCAGGAAAATAAGTGGCCGCGGGACAGGGTGCGAGAAGGTACCTCTTGTCCTACCGCCACTGATGATCCTGGGTTAGTCTCAAGCGAGGTAAAGGTTGTAACCGTTCCCACTCAGTTGGCTTTCCCCGGAAGAGAGCTACGTGTAGGCAATGAGCCGGGCGGTACCGAAGGTAAACACAGTGCACCCCTGCAGGGTTAAATCTTTTCGAAAAGCCGTGTCCACGGTTACGGACAACTTGGGAAAGGACGATAAGATCATAGAATAACTTTAACGGAATGATTAAAAACTGGGTACTAGAGGTACCATTTCAAGATTGCATGGTGAGCTTCCTCGAGGGTGATTCGGGGAGGTGCCTTTGATAAACAGGTACAGTGGTTGATGATGAGTAAGGTGATGAAAGAAAGAGTTACTCCTTACCTCTTTTTGAAAATATTCTGATTAGTCGATGCCTTTGAGTTATGTTCTTCATAAATAAAATTAGCTTTATGCAAAAGAGCCATATAACTTTGAAAGCCTCATCGAGCATATATTAGCTCTTAATCTTGCGAGTTCGTCGAACTCAACGTCGTTTGTTTTGTTTCAGAGGAGGACTTCACCGACCTCGAAGGTGGGTTCTTTGTGGACGTCGACGAGTAGTCTGGGGTTCCCAGGTGGCAGCTTGGGACATCCCGGATCAGTTGGCGCTGTGATGTTTATCTGTAGGCCTCTTAGGCCATATTTTGGATCTTGTTGTTTAGAACAACCTAATTCGCTTCCGCTTGATGTAATGTTGGGTCTGTGACCTCTGATTGTCATTTGCTATCTTTCTCTATTATAAGAGTTGCACTATATGATTTGTGTCGTAGAGTCTGTGATGTGCCAGTTGTTCCACAAGTCTTGATCTCTCTATTATACATTGAGGGTTGTGCCTGTGTTAAGGCATCAATCGGGGTGTTGTGTTGCCGATGATCAATTCCGAGCAACACCTGCCAAAGGTTTTGGCCGGGATTGGTAAACCCGTAACCTCCGGTTGTATCGCTTAACCGGTGACACACAGCATCACTGTATAACAGTCGGGTCGGGGCGCCACACCCTGCCATGCCATCTTTTAAATGCATTGAGTATGGTAGAAATATCATACTGTTTTAAATAAAATCTTGTGGAGTGTTAATCTCTTGAGTGTTAAACTCTAATATTTTGCAGAAAAAGTTTTTAAATGGGGTATAAATGGATCGTTCAAGAATTATCTTGTATAACCTCCTTAATCTCGAGGACGAGATTATTTTAAGGGGGGAAGGTCTGTAACACCCCGAAAATTCAAACCTAACTTTGGTGGTGTTTTATGACACCTGAAAAACGTTTTCTCTTTTTCTAGATATTTTCTTCAAAACTCTAGGGATGAATTGACTTGGGATTTGCTCCCTCAAGATTTTCCCAGTGATCCACGAACCACTCCGTCACCCGTGATAATTTTGGTGCTGAAGTTTTCCCCCGAAAACCCTAGCCCTAATTATCGAACTTTTAAACCCTTTTCTCCACCTACAAAAGGGAAGCCTATTTCCATAGCTGGAAAAATTAAACTAAAAATACCAGAGGACTCCCATATCCAGATAAAGGCATTCCATGCAAAAATATTGCATACTCCAATGCAATATTTCCAAGTTGGACATTATTTTCCGAAATGCCATTTCTGATCCAGAAATTATCTAGACACCTTCCACTCATCCAGAAATTATGCAATTTTGGGAAGGTGCATGATTCCACCTCCTGAACATTTCACTCCACTGTCCCAACCTCATTTGAGCAATACTTGAGGTACTTCCTTTGTAATGCTCTTTTCATGCTTATTTGCAATTTCCAAAGGAACCTATTTTTATGTCTCCAAAAATTCTATGAAAATTAGGGAATGATCCCTAGGCAGTATGCAACCCACTTATGTAAAAATATTTGGTACCTTGTTAGGAAAATGTTGGACTTTTTCCCTGTGCAAGTTTCTGCCCTAAAACCCAATTGTTTTCAAAAACAAGCCAAATGATTTTGGAGTGGGAAGTGAGCACCTAGATGTAAGCACTAGGAGAGCCTACACCTCTGGACCAAGTCTTGATCAAACCAAAAATCGTTTGCCTCTCCAAACAACAAATTTCAAATTTGACGAGTACTGTTTTTCAAAAAATTTAGTCGCACCAACTTGAGAATTGGCAAAAACTTTAGTCAGCAATGTTGTTGGAAATTCAATTTGGCGCAAGGTGACACGATTAGTTTTTCTTCTAGAGCCCTGGGACGAGAGATTTATCTCGATGCCGATGTCGGCATTGCCTGTGGCGTGGTCACCACTGGCTTGACCCAGCCAGACGGCGACGCCGCGCTGTTCCTCTGGTTCCCCCTGCTGTTCCGCGTTCCCGCTCGACCCAGCCGTGACCCAGCCCTCTCCTGCACCCCTGGCTCGAACCAGCATCGACCTTATCCCTCTCCTGTGGCCGGAGATGGCGTAAGCGGTGACCTCGGTGGCCATTAATGGCAGCACCGGCCACCACCCACCTCCCCCTCCTCTCTGGCCTTTTTAAGAGCGTCCCGAGCCTCCTCTCTCGCTTTCCCCACCCTCCTCCATTCCCTAGTGCACACAGGAGAGGAAAAGGTGGCCGCAACCACCACCGTCATCGACGACCCCCATGGCCGAAGCCCGGGAGCTCACGGGAGCACGCTCCCCGGCCCCCTCCTCCGCCTGAGCCCTCCCCGCCCGCTCCTTGCGGCGGCCGCACCCCTACCGTCCTCGAGCTGGCCGTGCAGCACGACGGAGGAGCCGTCCGTGCTCGCCTCCGCCACGGCCGAGCTGGGCGAGCTCGAGGCCGACGCCGCGGTGGCCCTCCCGCCCTGACGCCACCCTTCCCAGACGCGGCGGAGCTCCAGCACCTCCCCGCGGTCGCAGGCCGAGCCGCCGAGCCGTCTGCCGCCGCCGGCCGGCGCTTCCCCGTGCTCTCCCGTACGTGCTCGCGCGGAGGAGGACGTCGGCCACGTCCCCGTCGCCGGAGCAGCCTCCCCGGCCGCGGTCTACCCTCCGCCGCCGTTCCCCGGCGCCCTAGCCCCTCCCAGCCGCCGGCGGTGGCCGCCGTCCGAGCCGCCCGAGCCGCGGAAATGCTCCCTCACACGGCGAAGAAGACGTACAGGGCTGCCGGGTCAACGCAGAAACGATCGATCGATCGAGTTCTTTTTTTTCCCCAGGTGGCAGCCCAGCCCAGCTGGCCAGCAGCGCAGCGGCCGCTTCGGCCCAGCACGGCCCAGCCTGGAGGCAGTAGTGGCCCATTCTGTTTTTTCCCCGCGCAGTCTGTTTCCTTTTTTTCGAGGTGAGCAGCAGATAGCTATCCGTCGCTCGTCAATATCTCTTGATCCGTAGCTCCGTTTGGAGCAAATCAAATTTGTAAATTCCTAGTTTGAGGAGCTCTGTCTAGTAGTATCGGTTTTACATTTATGTAAAATACTTGTATGCTCAGTACCCTTGTATGCCTGCTTAGGTGTATCCCGCGGTACCGGCGAACCGAGACCCCAAACCGTGACGTGCCCGTGACCCCCAAGCCAAACGGTGTCGATCTTCGCAGGCAAGCTAACCCCTTGCTATGAGCCGTCCCGCAATGTTGTTTGTTATTTGCTTATTGCTATGTCGAGTGTTTATATTTGTCTGCGTTCGGTATATATTATGTCGGTCTGTTATTGTTGTGTTCAATATGTTACTTGGAATATTGCTCCTGCCATGGTTCATTCATCATCACTGTGTGCATTAGAATGACGTGTGAATTATTTGTGCGCCCCGCACTTGCGAGGCTTTGTCGAACCCTCTAACTAAACAACTGTAAAACATGCGTTCCTATGAGTGTCTGCTTCTTCTCCTTCGCCGAGGTGAGGAGCGGACGAATGTCGTCTTATGATCCTCGGAGTTGGGGGCATTTGCCAAAAGAGTTATTTGCTTCTTCTCCCTCCGTCAAACGTGGTTGGCGTAAGCCCACCTGGACTGCGACGCTTGGGACATTTGCTTTCCATTTGGTTCTTTTTGCCAAGATTGCTGACACCACATCGGGTTAATCCTTGAGTGGAATGGATGCTTTCTTTCTTATGAGTGCTTTTCGGTTCATTTTGGAGACTACATGCCCTACCAACTTTGGTAGTTGATCTGTGATGGCGCTGGTCGGAGGTATCTCTGCCACAGTCACCCGTCGACGCCAATAAACTGTGCTAACTTTTGTAGTTAATCTGCGAAGGCGCTGGTCGGCGGGTTCGCCGCCGTAGTCTTCCGGTTGACGTTTCTTTTTCCTTGTCAAACGAGAAGGCGCTGGTCGGCGGGATCGCCGCCGTAGTCATCCGGTTGACGCCATTTTATCTTGCTAAGTTTGGACATAGATACTACTATTGCTTGAGATATTATGTTGCTAATGTCTTGATGTTTGATGATATATATTATTATGATATTGTGATTGTTGTGTTGGACTAATCTTCTGTTGTTTGGACTTGTTATGATGAAATTTGATTTAAATGAAACACCCCTCCAAACTTCGATAGGGTCAGTCCATAGTGCCACTAATCTAAACATCGAAAGCACTACCACTGCCGCTCATATGGGCGGGCCTTGACCTACGTATCCTATTGAGCCTCCTTTGATGCTGCCATTTTGGCAAGACTAGTCGGTTACCTTTGTGGTCGGGGCTAGTCTTGCGAAGGTTCCGGAGCTAGGCGTTGCTCATGGGTTGGGGACGTGCCGGATTCACTTCGTCATAAGACATAGAGTTATGTCGGTAGCTATACAGGGAGTGTCTTGGTAGCGTGAACGGTCATGTACGTGTATCAGGTCGTCTTAAGGAAGAGTTCCTAAAGTACCGACTATATGGTGCACCTAGATGGGTGGAAACTGCAACCTCTCGAGAGTGTCAAATCTGGATGTCTAGCCTCGTTCCAAGGTTATGGAACAACAGTTCAGTGTCGGTCACACTATTGTCTTTGTCGAGTCAGGAGGTTAAACATAAGTTCTGTTTGAAAGAAAGATGAACAACCTGATTTCACTAAATGAACAATAAGTTGATGCAGGGAATGCTACTTGAGATGTGATTGTGAACCAGGTTTAGGGATGGCGGTGTGATGCATTGGGGAGCCTATAGTTAGGCCAGAGCCCACATCAACCGTGCGTGCCCAGAGTGAAATGATGAGGCCAGTGGGCCTAGCAGTGATCGCAGGTGCTGTTGTGTATTATTTGGTACCACTTGGTACACCGTTTACTCGTCACAGGTAAGCCCTTTGTATGATTGCTGGTACACGATCCAACCCCACCTGGCTTGGACTCTGTACTGGTGATACCCCGTTGCTTGTTTATGACATGTTTGTTGTCAATGTCATGCTACTTTTATGTGATGTATCTAGAGTACACCTTGCCATGTTGTAGGAGTTTATTTCCAATATATATCTTGCTGCATGATTGTTGGATTGTTTGTAGTGAGTGGCGATTCTTGCTGAGTGCATACAAATGTACTCACGGGCCTTGTGATTGTGGCCAGGTTTTGGCGAGGATTCATCTTCTACCTTAGCAAGGAGATGGAGCAAGAGTGTGCTAGGATCAGTAGCCCAGCCAGATGCCTGTGGAGTGGAGCCGCTCCTAGCCGTTGCCTTAGTCGTCTTCCGCTGCCAGTTAAAACTCTGAGTTGGGCCATGCTTGGCTTGATATTTTGGTCATGCCATGATGGCCTTGTAAACCATTTGTAGCACTTCTTGTGCCTGATTGTGTAATGATTTCCATTATGTTGCACTGTCGTGACGTGCGGCCAGATATCTTGGGCTGGCGCACGGGACGACCGCCTCTCTGGTGATATGTGCCAGGGAGGGGTGTCACATCCTTCCCCCGGCTCGCCGCGCTCCTCCACGGCAAGGCCGCCGCCCCGCACGCCTCCTCGCCGAGGTCGCCGTCCCCGGGCGCCTCCACGACGAGGTCGCCGTCCCCGGGCGCAGCGACTGGTGTGGGGTCCACTACAACCTTATCCCACCCCGATTCTCCTCCTCCACTCGTTCGAGACCACCTCCAGATTGGGAGCGCCGCTCGGCTCCTCCTCCCGGCTCCTGCCCCTGTTCCTCCTACCGGGAGCGCCGTTCGGCTCCTTCCCCCGGCTCGCCGCGCTCCTCCACGGCTGCCAGGATACCCGCCGGAGGTCGGAGGGAAGCGTCGTGTTGAGCTGCGCGTCTGCGGGTTTGGGAGCATTTTTCTTCTTGTTTTTTTTTTCATACATGGGGTGCAAATTCTTTTACGTTTTGTAGCAATTGTTTTCTTCTTCTCATGCAAATCCCCAAACTGATGGTAGCAATTCTGTTTTTGGGATTTTTTTTTTTGCTACATGCGGTGCAAATTCTTTTACATTTTTGTAGCAATTGTTTTCTTCTTCTTCTCATGCAAATCCCCAAACTGATGGTAGCAATTCTATTTGGGAGCATTTTTTCTTCTTATTTTTTTGCTACATGCGGTGCATATTCTTTTATGTTTTGTAGCAATTGTTTCTTCTTCTCATGCAAATTCCCAAACTGATTGTAGCAATTCTGTTTGGGAGCATTTTTTTCTTTTTTCTTGCTACATGCGGTGCAAAATCTTTAAGTTTTTGTAGCAATTGTTTTCTTCTTTTTGATGCAAATCCCCAAACCGATTGTAGCAATTCTTATTCAGATGATGCAATTTTCTTGATGCAGTGCAAATATTTGAAAGGTTTGTAGTAGAGTTTTTCTTTTTTTTATGTGAATTGTGTGTAACAAATTTCTTCTGACCGGATGCATTTTTTTCTTCATGAGCTTCATTGTAGCAGAAATTTCTCCTTTGGATGCAGATCCCACAAAAACTTTGTAGCAAAAGATATCTTTATATGATGCATTTTTTCTTCAACATTTTTGCACATTTTGAAAATGTTTATAGCAAAGTTTAGATCCTGCAGAGGGTCGAAGACAGCTCCAATCGAAGGTGCTAATAGCTCTACTGATTGTGCTGCAATCAGCCGCCGTCCGAGCTGCACGTGGTTTCGCCAGAGGTGTGGCGGCGTCTTCTCAGGCGAAGGTGGGGAGCGCCGGTCGCCGGCCGTCCGAGCTGCACGTTGTGCCGCTGGGCCTGTGGCGGCGTCTTCTCTGACGAAGGTGGAGAGCGCCGGTCCATGGAGAGGCCGCGGAGCAGAGTAGAGGACCGACTCCGTGGTCGGGGCCGCGACGAAGGGCAGAGAAGGTGTGGTGGCGGTGGAGAAGAGGCGGTGGTGGCGGAGGAGGCGGCGGAGGGCGGAGGTGCGTCGAGGCCTGGGAGCGGCCGCGGAGAGAGAACGTGGATCGGGCGTCGAGGAGAGAGAAAGGAGATCGGGGACGAGTAGGAGGTGCTGGTCCACGTGGGACAGCGACGTTTTTGTTTTTTACTGCATACGACGTGGGCTGTAGCGCGATCCAATGGCAGAGATGGTTCCATCGGACGGCTCCCGACTGGGGGATCGGACGGAAAGATCCCCGGGACGCCTAGTTCCGTCCTTTACTTTTGCAGTTTTGCCCCACTACGGTCCGCGCAACGTGAACCTTGCCCTTTTTCCAGGCTGTGCAGTGCCTGGGCGTGAATGACCTGTACACAGTACATGAGCTTTGCCCGCATATCAGGTAAAAAATGCAGGTTTTCGTTTACTTTCTTTCGAACAAAAGCGCAATAGAATCCACAAATAGATTTTTCTTGCCGGATTATTTGTGCCAAAGGTAAGTATGCACCCGATTTTCGAGATTTTTTGCCTTATGAAGTCAATGATTTCCTTGAAAAAACATGTTGTGAACATCACGTTTTTAACTTCCAACAATGGCTATCACAGTACCACAAAATTGTACAGGCCGTCTATGAACTAAGACAATCTCCAACGGTGGCAAAAAAGGCTCATCTATATGTCCGATTGAGGGGTCCAGACGCAAAACCGAAGTCCAAGGAACCTCCCCTTCGATAAAATGAGGGTCCATTTTATCTAGACACTCGAATTGTTTTCGAATATTCGGGATCGGTTGGGGTTTTCAGATGTCTCCGGCACGCCCGCTACGTCGGACGTGGACCAAGTTGACCTACCGATAGTTAGGCATGGATTTAAAACAACAAACTCGCGACTTAAAAAATAGCTCAAAGGCTTCCTCGATTTGTTTATCTTGGTCACGGGTCTTGAAATCAATTCCGCCTTCGTTCTTGAATGTTTCCTCGTGTTTACTACCGAGGTCACGCTGATTATTGGTTGTCCCATCTATTCTTCCCCAAACTTATCTTGGTCTTCCCCTCTCACTGAAAAGCTCCCTCTGTCGCCTTTTTCTCCTCTCGTCGCTAAAGTTGACTGCTACCTCCTCAGCTGGTGCGCCCTCTTCCTCTCCTCTAGTGGTCGTATTGTCCTTTGTAACGCTGTCCAGAATGCTCTTCCCAACTTATTAGATGTGCTCCCTCTCTCTTCCCAATGGAGTAACAGATGCAATTGATAAAAGATGTCGCACGTTATTTTTGGACTGGTTCACACCGTTGCAATGGTTCTAGATGCTAAATTTCGTGGGACAAGCTTTGTTTTGATAGTGACGAAGGCGGAATCGGCATGAAGAATTTGAGGAGGCAAATTTATTGCCTTCTCCTCGGGTTTGTTCACAAGTTGTTGTCTCCTCATGTTACCTCATGGAAACCTAGTTCATCTGCTCCCTCAACTGTGACGTTGGGGTTTGCTCTAGTGTTTTGTCGTTCCTCGAGAATATTATCAACAGCGGGCTCCCGCTCTACCGCTCTCTCACCAAAGTCAAGTTGGTGGATGGAGGCTCCACATCCTTTTGGCATTCATGGTCCGTCTGGTGGTCACTTGCTTACTTGTTCCCCGCCCTCTTCCTTCCATTGCACGAGACCTAATGTCTCCGTCGCGACCGCGCTTAGTTCTGGTTTCTCGTCCAACCTCCATAGCTGCTTCACGGGGACCGCGTCTCACGAACTCATGTGCCTGCACACCCTGCTTGACGATGTCGTCCTCTCTTCTTCTCCCGATAAGCGCTCCATGGCTTGGGGTGACAACGTGCACTTATCCACCAGTGTTGTTGATGGGGCAACCTCATGTGTCAAAATGGTTTGGGAGAACCAGCCTGTTTAGAATGGCTCCAGTGGCCACATTTATGTTAAGTCTGGTCGTCTTCGCCCCTTCCCTTGAAGATAAGTTTTCCATGATGCTCTTCTCCTCTAAGACTAGCCACAATGGGGGTATCATAAGTGGTATCATGCATGCCATGTTGGCAAAAAGCTGATGTGTCACTACAATTAATGATGAGAGAGGTGATAGTGGTATCATAGGTAGATACTGTAACATAATGGGTTCCAATGCAAGATAAGTCTACAACCTAATAAATGCACTATTATATGATACCACACATATGTTACTACCCATTGTGGAGGTAGTAACATAGACTAGTATCATGTGTATGATACTAGTATATGATACTCCCCATTGTGACTAGTCTAACCGGCTGAGCACTCGCAAGAACCTTTTCTCCAAGAACTACTCCCTTTTCAAAGACTGTGAGCGTTCCCATGACAATGAAACTTTGAGTCACCTCTTCTTTGCTTGTTCTCAAAGTTCTACCATTTGGCCTCTTGCTGGTATCAGCTTCAGCAGTACTACTCTGATCTCTGTTTGGGAGAACCGATCTCAAATGACCAACTTCTCCAAGATGGTCAACTTTGGGTTGTCATGAGGATCCCTTGAAATGTTTGGAGAGCCCACAATGATCAAATTTTTAATGGTGTTGACAAGCCTCCAACTTCTATCCTTCGGCTTGTTGGTAACGACATTGAGCTCTGGACTCTGCCCGTTTCGCTCCCTCCTTTGTTGGAGGGATTTATTATCCCTCATCCTGCGTAACCTTGTTGCTGAGAGCAAGTACAATAGTATAGCCGGCTGTTGGCTATAAGATGGTGCCATGTCATCTATAGCCAACCTAATAGCCAACAAGTACAATAGTTGGCTATAAATATGAACTACTTTATTCATAGTTGGCCCACTTTTCATTCTCACAAAGTGCCTAGGAGCACGTGCTACAGCTGGTTCTTACATGAGAGCCCGCTTCCACTCTCTGTCCTACTCTCTCTCCTCCATGTAACCATAAATATAATATTTAAATCGTTATAGCCTGCTGGCTGGACCTTATTGTACTTGCTCTGATGGCCTCAGCCTAGCACTGTTTGTTGGGCTTCCCAACCTCTTCGAGTTGGTAATATAAAATATGGTGGGCAGCACTACCCCATCAATCTCCAAACAAAATGGGGCGATTAATACGCTGATGATAACTATATGGCAAGTCATATGAAACCACGTGGACAACAAGGTAATAAAAGAGCCAATAAACACCCCCCCCCCCCTGTTCACAATTATAAACTGTTTTAGATATTTTAATGTGATACAGATCAAAATGAGTAAATCTGAAACACGTCTAGATACATTCGTTTAAGAAAAAAACTAAGATACCTATACTACAGAATGCCTAAATTTTATTTAACATTTTTATATGCTTTACAAAGCTTAATTAGCTTGTCAAGATATTTTGTAAAAGGGAGTTTTTTTTATAGCATCGAGTGTGTGTTTTTGTACGAAAATTAGCATTTGGAAGGAACTTATAGTAGCAAGACAAGGAGGGACTAAGGCGTTTTGGGTTTCGAGCACACCTGCTCCTGCCTGATTAAAAAATTCGAAAAGAATAGGAAAATATTTTAAGAAAATCTGAACTTTTTTGGTGATGAACATATATAAGTTTCTTACAAACATGTCAAGTTTCATGATGAAATGACACTTGTGGTGCTCGGTGCAAAAAAAATTTTCTGTGCTCTGCAAAACTATATTTGCAAGTCTCATTTTTGTCTGAGATTTGTTATTTTTGCACCGAGCACCACAAGTGTCATTTCACCACGCAACTTGGCATGTTTGTCGAAAACTTGTATATATTCATCACCAAAAAAATCAGATTTTTTCAGAATGTTTTACTATATTTTTTCAAATTTGTTAATCAGGTAGGAATATGTGAGCTCGGGAGCCAAACTGAAATTCTTGACAAGGAGGCGACATTATGAGTGCTCACTGCTCAAAGTTTCGAAGTGTTGATCGCGCGAGAGTCTAATAATAGCAACATGTACTAGCAGGCCCCAGAACTAACACGCGGCACGATGACGGCGTCGGCGTCATCGCGTCGGGCTCGGACCGGCCTGACGACGACGGAGCGAAATGCCACCGACGCGCCATGCCGCTAGGAATGCGAGTTCCTACGGCAGCTACTATAAGCTACCGTTGCGGCGACGATGATCCTCCTCCGTGGTCGTCACGATCTCCTCCAGGTCGTCGATCAGCTGGGGCGGCGCCGTGGGCGGGCCGGAGCTCTCGGCGTGGTGCTCCGCTGCCCTGGCCTCGGCCGCAGCCTCCTCGGTGTCGGCGCCGCGGGTGCTGTGCCTCTTCTTGCTGAGGAACGGGATCCGCAGGTGCTGGTGCGGGTGCTGATGCTGATGGTGCGCGTGTGGATGCGCCGGCAGAGACGTGGTCTTCTTCACGTCCGTCGCCCAGCTGTGCACGGAAACGTGCACGTGCTCGCCGAACGCCTGCAGCTTGATGTCGCCGCCCATCTGATATGATCCATAATCCATAACAATTTTACGATCAGCTACTGTCAGACTCGAGCTAAGTAGTCAGTGACTAAGTGTTTGGTGAATTAATGGCGATGGAGTGAGATCTTACGTGGGTGACAATGGCATATAGCGGCAGGGTGCTATAGCTGCAGAGCACCTGGACGATGATCCTGCAAGTTCAGCGCAGAAGCAGACTTGTCAGTTATGTATCTTAGCTAATCAGAAATGGATCAAGGAAGAAGTGGAGATTTTGCACTGACCCAATGGCAAGTCTTGGAAGGGCATAGGATCTATTCTCCATGATGCATGAATCAAACCCATATGTTGCCTGTAATGTTTACAAATTGGTTAGCCCTGTGGTGTGTACTTGTATGCATTTGTACAAAGTGCAGAACCAAGACAAATGATAATTCGAAAACACACCAAGACCCAGAAGAAAAACGCCATCTCAAAGGAGTTCTGGAACAGGATGAAATGGATCAGATGAAGGACAGCCCTCGGGTTGCTAAACCAGAAGTGCTCCTTGCATGGCTTGTTCCAGGGGTTTGCAGATACTTCATCTGAACTCCCTGCTGCTTCTTGAGCCAGCCGAGTGCTGATGTACTCCAGCTTTGTGCCAACAATAAGCAGAAGCTGCAAGTTTATTTACCCCAAGCAGTAAGAATCTCTTACATTGTCACAAGTAAAAATGTATTTACTAGAGTGATAGTCGGTCAGGTACTTACAATTAAGGGCAAGAAAGATAGCCAGAAGTATGTGTGCCACCCTGCATTGACAGAAAAAGCAAGCTAGTTCATACAGCTCCAACCTAGATAAGGGATTAATGTGATGTGAAGTATGGTCCAAACAAATCAACGAGGACACTGAGACTTACCATTTATATTCAGCAGCAAGAACAGGATAACGAAAAGCCATAGGTACCAGCTGCATAGATGTGACCATCGTTAGATAAACCAAAGACATAGCTCTGAAGGGATCAAAGTTAGTAGAATTTACCGAATACTAACCTGATTCCAACAACTTCTTTGAAGTCATGCTCAAGAGCACGAACCATGTACTTGTGGAAATCAAAGTCTGGACGATTTGGGTAGTGTCGCTGGGAGAGATAGAAACGACAGTGTCCTATTAGTTTCACTAAGAAAATCGGGACATTTACGATTGTGCAGAAGAAACGACAAGTACATTTTACCTGAACAAAAGCTGCTCTAAGTACTTGGTAATCTGGTTTACCAACAGAATTATAAAACTGCTTGAAGAATGCCATCTGAAATCATGTAGGAATAAAACCTTTGGAATCAGCATGTAGATGACATACCGAGTTTCGAAAATTTGTTACAAAATTTTGAACATAAAGAATACCAACTTAGAAATAAGTATGCATACTACGATACTCGGTCAAAACAAATGTTTTACTGTGATCAGTTCATTGCATTAGATGCTACATGAGTGTTTGGTCATGGTATTGCTTTCTTGCCAAGGGACACCTGAAGTAATAAAATAATTGCAGCACTGCACTTTGTGCTCATACCATTTATACCATGATGTCATAATAGCTTTGCAGACCATAGTAAACCTTTGCTAACAATGGACCATCTTCTAGTGTTCTGCTCATTTTTCACGAACAATAATTTGACCACACAAGGGACATGGTTATTTTTCACAAATAACGTACTCACAACGCCTCCCCTATTTTGTTGCATATGCAGCTATGTATTTTATTATGTACTCCCTCCGTTCGGATTTAATTGACACACATTTTGTTACACATGGATGTATTTAGACATCAAACAAGTATAGATACATCCATATTTGGACAAAACCAAGTCAATTAATTTGGAACGGAGGGAGTAAAACTTAGTTGCATAAAGAAATTGATGCCACTCTAAAAAAATAAGTTTTTATTCTTCTTTAGTGAAGCCAAATAACTCATGGATAGTAGAACAAGAACACATTTTATTCCCATGCCATCTTCATATGTAGAACAAGAACAATTGAGAAGCATAATAAGAGGATCAGATACTTACAATCCATCTTACAATAGATGATTTCATCCAGCTCGACCTCTTTTCTCGCTCCTTGAGTCTTCCTTGGTGAATGTCTTTCTCCCATTTATTCCATTTCCTCATCTACAGGAGATTACCCTAAATATGTCACCATGACTAGCATATCACGCGGAACATATATTCGTCCACAGTATTAATAGTTGTACCTTGGCTCCACCAAGTAACAGAGTCGTAACACAGAACAGAACATGGACCACACCAAGTACAAAGATAAATATGTGTAGCTGATGCAAAGCCTCTTCAGATAGCATGGGAACTTCACCCTGAACAAGTGCAAGAATGATGTTTTAGAAGGACTAATCTGGAAAATAATCTTGGCAATACTCGGGCTGGTAATGCCTAACAGTTGCCATTAAATAGAAACAATGAAATATCCACTACAATCAAATCCTTTAGGCAATAATGAACAAGTAAAGTAGTCCCTCCGATCCCATTTTATTGTCGGAAGCTGTTAACAAATTTGTACGCGCATAGTTCATATTTCGCGTCAGTTATTTAGGACCAGAGGGAGTACTATCTTGGTTTATTTATACTTCATGGTCTACCTTTCTCTTGCAAAGTTTGGCAGCATCTTCTCTGGCTTCGGACGAATCATCGATGCATGGAAGCATGATACGTGCAGCACTCTCCGGTATACAAATGTGATTGATGAGATTTTGACAGACGCTTAGTAGGAAAGAAATGAAACCCAGAATCATCAACTCTGCACAAGTAACCAATAAAAGAATTAGGCAGTGAACAAACTGTAATATGCAGCAGTATTCTGTCTGTTGAGTCATGGAAAATGTTTGACGGTTGGTATCAGATGTTACTTTTGACATTCATTATATTCAGTTTAGGTGTTGCAGTTTACATCAGGTTGTGCTGGCCAAGATGTGCGGGATAAGTGAGGTGATACTTTGCTGTGTTATCGGTACAAAACAAGTTATGCATCATTTGTAACTAAGAACTTTGATATCAGTTTTCAAAAAAAAAAAAAGGATATCAGGGCTATTGTTTTTACTGAACAATTGTTGAATGAATGAAAGGCTGCTGCCCATTGTCTCAACAAATGCTACCTTCTTTGACCCTCTGCAGGGCTGAAAACAGTGCTTCTTGGCCATTGAATTTGAGCACCTGCACAAGCAAAAAAAGGGTGAGTAAAGGCAAACCAGACAGCTGTTACTGTAAATGGAATTTATGACTCAAAAGCTACTTCATAAACAGTAGTACTATCATGCACGAAAAGGTCCTTGTACAATTGTCTCCCTTATCATAGATTCATAGGTCGCTAATCCTCGGAAACAAGTAAATCTAGTTTGCTAATTGAAAAAAGAAATTTCATTCACACTAGTCCGTTGCAGAATATCAAACAGTCTCTAAACTTTGTATTAGCATGCCACTCAAAGATTAATATCAGAAATGTGCATGCCTCACACAGGAAAGCCAAATATGCTTAACAGAGTGAACACTAAACAGCAGCAACAGGGGGAAATGAATTAGTAGCAGCAGAGCAAAGCAACTAGGGATGGAGCAGCTCGGGAGGTGGTAATCGTGCCTTGCCGAGTCGATGGAGCAGGCGCTCGGCGGCGATGGAGATGGCGACGATGACAAGGCAGACGGAGGCGACCACCCACGTCGGCGTGAGCGCCAGCGACTGCGCCTCCTCCGCCTCCCCCATCTTCTCACTCCTGGCCGAGTCGAAGCTGCTACCCGCACCATGTGGCTGTTATAAGCAGGGAGCAGCGACCAGCGCCACGATCCGATTCTGCGGTGCGGCGGGGACAGCGACCCCAGCCCCGCCATGAGAGCGAACGTCCTGTCCGCTGGCGGGGAGGCTTCACGTGAAGCCATGCTCCCCCTCGTCCCCTCTCGCTTTCGAATTTTCTTCCGCTCGCGGAACTCGTGAGGGATTTTCTTTTTCTGTGAAGCAGAGCGAGAGGACGATGGTGAGGCTGGAAAGACCTGGCGGCGTCAAATCATGGTACAGGCTGCACTTGCGCTGGGCCCGTCGGATTATCGGAGTCGACATGTTTTGGACGGAATCCCGATCTCCTTGCTGCTGGTGAGTGGTGGAGTAGAGCGCAAGGGAGATACTGGACAGCGATGGCCGATTGAAGAAGTAGCGCACGAGGAAACGTCGAGATCTTTTTGGCTCCTCTGACGACATGACGTGTCTTGTGCACGTCAGGCCGTGCAACCACTTTCAGAAATGCGCCTCGATCGTGGTTTGGACGTGATGGATGTGGATGAATGTTGTGTTGAATGATATACGATGTGATGCAACTCTGTTTGTGGCTCGGATTATGTCAATGTTCAGCTGCAGGTTGAAGATATGCGAAATATATAATCAAGATGTTGCCCTTATGTACCAGCAAAATGATGCCAAAATTCTCATAGCAGGTCTACGTGCAAGTGAGAACCAACTAGTGGCCGGATGGTTACTATGGTGGTTATAGCCTCAGCCCACCCAAGTCCAAACTGCATGTTTGAGAGCATCTCCACCTCACCCGCCAAACGACCCCCAAACTTTCAATGGGCGCCCGCACGCAGAAATCGCGCCCCCCCCCCCCCCCCCCCCCCCCCCCCCCCCCCCCCCCCCCCCCTCTCAACAACACCCCAAGTGTCTGAACCGAGCCCAAATATGTCCGGGACCCCAGAGCCGCCAAGTTTGGAGGGTCTCTCGGGGGGTGTCAGACAATTTCCGGGCACGCTACTGGGTCGAGCTGCCCCACATGTCATCCAGTCTTGCGCGGCGAGGCGGGCGAGCGATCCAGATTGAGCATTTTCTGTGTGTGTGCACGCCCATGTGTTAAGTTTTAAATGTTTATATGGCGAGAGAGAATATGAGTGGATCAAGTGGCCTGACATGCTCGATTCACTCACCGGATCCTCTGTGGCTAGGCACACCTTGTGTGTTTGTGCTATATAGCCACAGAAGATCAAGGGAGTGGATCCAGTGGCCTTCCCATGCTCAAGCAGTCATCCACTTATGGGATTTTCTATTGCTAGGTGAGGCCATACTTTTTTTTCACGACCTACACACCAGTTAAAAAAATAAAATTAATAGAAAATCACATAAACCGACACTTGTTCGGTCTGTTTGGGGAGTGCCGCTGTGAGCACTCCTCCGATTTTGACAGGATATGTCTCCGGCACCCCAAAGAGGACACAATTTGGGGATGCCAGACACAAAGTTGGCGGGTGCCGTTGGAGATGCTCTGGTGTTTCTATTAAGGCGAAATTTTGTTCAGTAGGAGGCGACGTCTCTCGTCGATAACGAGGTGTCTGTAATGACTTCGTCAATATCAAGACCTGACTAGCCGGCTCAGCATTTCGGAGGTGCTCATAGCAGTAGGGTGAGTGTATGCGCGTGTATGTGATCTCTGCGTCTATACTATGTTTCGCAAAAAAGAAAATCTATGTGCAAATCAAATTGTATTTTCGACTATTTTATTTTTTTCATCCGGAGACTGTTATCACCAATGAATATGACGTGTCACCACGAATAAGAGCAATTAGTTTGAGACATATCAGGCATATTTCACCAAATAAATCAAGAATTGTATCTTCTTCGCAGCCCTTTCAATGAAAAAGACGTGTCACACGAATAAGAGCAATCCTTTGAGACATATCAGGCATATTTCGCTGAATAAATCAAGAATTGTATCTTCTTCGCAGCCCTTCCATAAACGTGACCTCTGTGTCATTCTCAACGTATGCTAGTTGGCTACTCGTGCTTTTGCTCTCCACAAGCTATGGGACGTCTATCTTTTCTTGTACAGTCCCTACTAGTTCTATAGAACTTCAAGTAAACTACGTAGCCATGCATCTTGATGAATTATCACCATTCTTCCACACGAAAGCGGGGCGAAAGCCTATTTATTCATTCTTCCACACGAAACACTACCACCTTAACCGCAAGAAACCAGTTTTTTAATTTTAGGTTTTGATTTTTTCAGCGATTATCCGTTATTTTTTTGAAGTGGAATATATTTTTAGGAAGTTTCAAATTTTAAAATTGAGTTCGAAGCAACTTTAAAAAAAATCATGTTTAGAAATCCTAAATTCAGATTCCTTCAGCAAGCTTACATCCTAGCTAGCATGAGATAGGTACTAGCTATGATGGTGATGTGAATATTAATTCTATTCATGATGCAGGCAACATCTCTATTGATGCCTCTTCCCCCATATCACTTTGTGTTTTTTTGTTAACTTTGACGAGGTCATTTATCTCTTCTTCACTTGTGGTTTTGTCTCATTAACTCTTAAGAACAACTCTAGCAAGCCCGCTAAAATAACCACAACTCTTAAACTTGTCATTTTAGGGGAATCTCACTCTAGTAGACTCCTAGCCCCATCCCTAAAGGGTCCTCTTAAAATTTGTGCATAGCCTAGAGAAAGACGTGTCTACAGAAAGTGCTAATGTAGCTCTTTTTTTTCAAAATTTAAAATCGGCACTTTTTAGTGTCAAAAAATTCGAAACAAAATTTCTACATGTAGATAATGTTGAGATCTATCAGTGTGCAAATTTTTAATCAAAAAGTCGTATTATTCTTGGCAACAAAAAAAGACCAAGCTAGCAAAATTTCAAATTTCTGAAACTGTGTACTATTCATCACACAGATCCAACCATTTGTCATTTTTGTCCAGCCTAAAATACAACGAATTTCGAGCTGAAAATTTGTACAATTGTAGATCATATTACTATCTACATCTGTGATTTTTTTGCCTAATATTTTGAAACTTAAAAATACATTTTTTTGTAAACGAGCTACATGTAGCTCGGGCTACAAAACACCACTCTCGTGTTTTGTACTTGTACACATACCATTATACCTCTTTTCTCCTAGCACTACTCACGTGACCCTCCCGCCTGAGTGCCAACGTCGGAGCGCTCAATTAGAAGTGGGGTCCCTAGGACCCCATTGTAGGCTTTACTCACCTCCCTCGTGCAACTAGTCACTTCGCCGCTGAGCTCCCATTCCGATCATGGCGTGCACGACAAAGTGGCTAGCTCTAGTTCAGCATCGGCCTCCTACTATGTGGTGAAGCCCTCCACGACCTCCAGAAGCGTGAAGCCATCGGTCGTCAACCCTCCCACTCCCCCATGCGACAGACAAATATGGGCGCATTGTCATTGTACAAGTGTGTTGGACCCCCATGAGACGAGCACTGGATTTATCAGGGCTAGAAAAATGAGTTTGCATGTGTCATGTTGGAGATCAACATTTTTTAGCTCCCGAGAGATACAAAAACTCTCTTTAGCTCCCGATATTCAGCTATCCTTTTATTTTTAAAACTTGAAATTTACAAGTTTCAAAAAATCTAAAAATAATTCTGATTTAGTCAATGATGTATCCTACAAGCATGCAAACTCGCAATGTGAAATTATTTGTCTATTATAAGCTACACAAAATGAAAAAATCTGATTAATTTTAGAGTTTTCAAAATTTGCATTGCTTGTAATACTTGGATCCACATTGTTTTCATTTTTAGCTCAGAACATAAAGTATTTCAAATTGAGATTTTATATGAGACACATCATTGACTACTTCTAGATAGTTTTAGATTTTTTAAAACTTGTAGATATGATCTTGATTTTTTTTAATAAAGGGCTAAGAAATCAACACTCGGAGAGAAAGAGCCATAGAAAGATCATAGAAGAAGTAGCGCATGTGGAATCGTCAGGTCTGAAAACTCTTTTGCTTTTTAGACTTGGCAGCTCCCCAGTTAAATGCTGTATTTAAAAACAATGGATAGGGTTGACTTTGAGGGGAATAACACATATCATACGCCTGGCATTAATTTCTCTTTATAATACAACACATGTGGTACACATGGTTGGTAAAACTAACAGTATCAATCTGCAACAACTACATCGATACGATATCAATAGATTAACAAACAGCGATAAGCATGTATTCTATCAACATCAATCCGAACCAGATCAACAAGGTTGAAACTGCGTTTTCATGCAGGATCTACGACAATGGCAACAACTTGGTAAATGAATCAGCAAGTTGATCCTTTGATTTCATGAAATAAACTTGATATCAAGAAGCTTATGTGCCACTCGTTTAAGAATAAAATCAAAGTAAACCACATTGTGTTTTGTACAATCAAGGAACAAAGGATAGAGGAGAGATAAGTAGCACCAACGCTATCACACCATAACACCGGAGAGCGATCTTAATGAACACCAAGTTCGTTGAGAAGTCTTTCTATCAGATAAGCTCAATAATGACAGTGGAAAGTACTTTGTATTCACATGTCATGCGCTCAAGTGAGAAATAGTAGGTTGGTTTCGACCAGCCCAGGCGATCAGATTGCATCCATAGAATATAGAATATTCTTCGTTTGATCGCCAATCATGAGATTGCTAGCCCAGTCAGCATATGAGAATGTTGACAATAGATTAGTTGATGGTGACTGAATACAAAGACCACATGCCCAACAGTAGGACGAACAAAGAAAAAATGCACTTAACAACGTTCAAAATACAACAACATAAGCACTACATGAAGCTTTTAAACACTGAGCCACATATCTAAAGGGCACCGAAAGGATTTAGGTGGAGCATAAGGACCGCCAACAATAACTACGTCGCAAAAAGCACGCTCGTGGCCCCTTATGTGACTCGCCGCCAACATAAGCGATGCATCGTGCAACTTGCGGTGCGACACTTTATCGTGTACATCGTGCTAGATGAAATAGGACACACTTTAGTTGTTGTGGTAGGCTTGTGTACGGCGGGCAATATTTGGTGCCATGTTATGTGCTACCGTGCAAGTCCCAAATGAGTGCCTCCAAAGATGTCACTTGCCTTCTTGCAAGAGGGTTGTTAAGGAGACATGTCGAGGAAATTAATGAGAGAGAGTTCACATTTGTTGCCATATAAATGTAAATTACGTGCCATCATATTCGACACATATTTTTGAACTCTTAACTATTATTTTGATCAATTCCTCTTCTTTTTGCTATTCCGTGGAAACGCACGTGCATTAAGTTCTCGCTCATTTGTCGCTGAAGGTTATAGGGACAGATAGCGGCAAAGGTTTGCCCAAGTTCAAGAGACAAATGAGTCATGATAAAGTAGATTAATGACGCATCCGTCAAACATTTAGTTCGCAACACATGTAAATTTAACCGTGTGCTCCATAGTAATGCACGGTCACTTAGCTAGTATAATTTTTCAATAGTAAAGGTTATAATCAAACATTGGTCTTACCCGGAAAACAAGGTTGTGGCTCCCATAAAGAAAAAAGCCCAAAACAGTTTTGTCTCCCGAGGTCATATGCTCATGTTTAAGTACAAAATTCGAAAAAATATATAGAAATACTTCAACAAATTCTAAAAAAATCAGAACCAAACATGTCCAAGTTTTCTACATACGTGATTTTTTTTTGTAAAGAAATAACATTTCTTGTGCCATGTGCAAAAAAAATCACTTGTTTTTTTGCACAGGGCACAAGAAATGTTATTTATTCATGAAAATTTGCACATATGTAGAAATTTTGAATATGTTTGTCCCTGATTTTTTTCAAAATTGTTTGAGGTGTTTTTCTATATTTTTCGAATTTTGTACCCAAACAGGACCGTATGAGCTCGGGAGCTATATTGAATTTCTGCAAACAGTGCTGTTTATTTGTTACTCCACCTGCTAAAACCTCTCCGCCGCCGATAGTGCTTCCGCTTGCCCCTCCCCCGTTTCTGCGACAACAGCCGATGCCCCGCCCCCAAATCGGTCACCTTCGCCGCGGCCCCTGATGAACCGCTTCCGCGGCGCCCTCCTCCTCCGCCGGGGTCTCTCTTCAGCGGCGGAGCTACCTCCTCCACGCCCGTCCGCCGGCCGCCGCGTGGTCGTGACGGGGCTCGGCGCCGTCACGCCGCTCGGCCGAGGCGTCGGGACCACCTGGGACCGCCTCGTCGCCGGCGTCTGTGCTGTGCGGGCGCTCGCCGCGGAGGACCTCCGCCTCACCGGGGAAGCCGCAGAGAGGACCCTGGAGCAGCTCCCGTCCAGGGTCGCCGCCGCCGTACCGCGCGGGAAGGCCGAAGCCGAGTTCGATGAGGAGGCGTGGACCAAGGTTTATTGCTGATACTTCACTAGCTCCTAACCGTCCAGCATAGCATCTAAGAATTTCCCACTGTTGCTGTAATATTGAATTGGTGCATCATGATTGTTCCCCATGTGATTGCTCGTACCATGTATATGTATGCATTGCTAGTTGGCATTCCTGATATCATTGGATTTCCCCACAAAAAATGGTTCAAGCTTGGGGATTTCATATATAAGTTCGTCGGGAGAAATTTAAACAGTTCTGTTTACATCTCACGTTTCGGTACAATCTTTTGAGTTCTCGATGCTGCAAATCAGTGTAATATTGTAATGTGGCACGTGCTGCTGGTACTGTTATGTGACCCTTATCTTCAGTGACAGCTTCAAGGCCGCAGCGCTTACTTGTGTTTGGGGAACCTATTTGTCTCCTCCTTAGATATTTGCATGACTGAAGTAGATAAATGTTATTAATTGCATATTCATCTCGTTCCTGCTGTTTTCCTCTTCTCCAATTGGGATCCATGTTGTACTGATGAGATGCTCTTTTATGACTGTAAATATGTAATGGTGATCCTGTTTTTCTCATACCGAAACTTAGTTCCTATATTTGAAATGTTGATTGAATATTTTTGTTTCCAGGACAGTAAATCTATATCAGGATTTATAGCATATGCTCTATGTGCAGCTGATGAGGCTCTGAGAGATGCAAATTGGCTGCCTTCGGAAGATGACAAGAAGGAACGAACGGTACCAATTGCCTCTGGTGGAAGCTCTTTCCTTTTTGTGTTTTTTCGAGCTGCTGGCCCTGATTTAAGATTTATCAGGGTGTTTCAATTGGCGGGGGAATCGGAAGCATCTCAGACATTTTAGATGCATCACAGATGATCGCTGAAAATGTTCGTATCCACAGTCGCTGCAGTTTTTTTTATTCTTGCTCTTTTCCTTTTACATTGTTAGTCATTGTGCAGATATAGTAGCTCTCACTACTATTGTGTTGCTATATGCTGAATGAGAAATACAGCACTAGATGATTGGTCTAGACAACAAATAAAATTAGCGGCAGCAACCAGGTGGTCACTGGTCATACTGATGGGCGCCAGTAGCAGTAAGAGAAATTTTGTTGGTTGGTGTTAGCAGTTAAAGTTTGAAAAATATTGCCGGAAGATATGTGACATTGAATCAATGAACGTAACAACTGGTTGCTAACCGTAAAGGAAACAGATACATTAAATTTTTAGTTTACATTCGGTAATTGAAATCGGCCACTGCAAAACTGGTTATTGCTGATAAACGCTACTGGCCAAGACCGGTTCTTGTTTCCTGTTTGTTTTAAATCCTCCGCTTACATCAAAACAACCAATTTTATGTATTTTCTAATCTTTCAGCCTGACTGAACATCTTCCAAGTATAGACCCATGAGTCTAACAATGAGGATTCTCGTGTCTTTGCCTGGGGCAACAAGACTTATACATCTGCCAAGTACTATGAGTTTATTTTTGCTGGTAGCCCAATGAATCCCACTCTCCAATCCATCTGGAAGTCTAGATGTCTTCCAAAACTTAGAGTGTTTGTCTGGCTGCTCTTGCGTGACAGACTAAACACCAAAGACCTGATGACCAGAAAAAATTGGCATATTGAGGATGGCCCGAACTGTGTACTATGTAATCTGGATACTTTGGAGACCAGAGATCATTTGTTTTTTGAGTGTGCATTTGCTAAGATGAGTTGGGAAGCAGTTGGACTGAGTTGGAATGACAGCCCTGACATATACCATCGGATGATCACTGCTAAGCAGAGTTTTAATGGGCCATGCTTCATGGAGGTGTTTGCATGTGGGATGTGGAATATTTGGAAGACCCGTAATGATCTGATTTTTAGAGATGTGCAACCGAATTGGGCCAGATGGAAAATTAACTTCCAAGGAGACGTACTTCTGCATCGACATAGGGTCAAGGAAGCTTTGGTTCAGCCACTTTTGGAGTGGACTAGAAATTTCTCTACTTAATAATTTTTTTGAGAGCATCTTTTTGTATTATGTCGCCTTTCTTTTCTTTTAAACCTCCATAGACTGATTCTGTCTTGTAACTCGGCCCCTTATATATAATTGAAAACCCCTAACCGTAGGGGTTCTCCCCTACGGTAATTGCTCTCAAAAAAAAAAAAACTGAACATCTTCCGGTCACTTACAGACATGATGTGGATTTTTTTCTTCTAATTGTAGCGTGTACGTCGCCTCAGCCCATTCTTCATCCCCAAGATTTTGATCAACATGGCATCAGGTCATGTCAGCATGAAATATGGTTTCCAGGTGAACGTTATTATAATATGCCAAATTTGAGGTTTTTGTTTCTATTCGATTATCGTGTGAATGCTCACATTGGTATTTGATTCTTCAACTTAGGGCCCAAACCATGCTGCTGTGACAGCTTGTGCCACAGGCGCTCACTCTATTGGTGACGCTACACGGATGATTCAATTTGGAGATGCAGATGTGATGGTGGCTGGAGGAACAGAATCTAGTATCGACGCTTTGTCTATAGCTGGATTTTCTAGGCAAGTATTTTTGTGTCCTAGCAGTTGCTTGGTTTTGTTTATGTTTCAAAGTCTGCCTGGATGCTTTCTGGGGCAGTTATTAAGTTTCTCAGATGCTTTTCTGAGGTTGAAGTGTACACCTATTGGTGAGGGCTGTAGGGTGAAGTAGAGAACCCATGTGTTTTGTCTGCAAAACAGTTGAGTTTTATAAAATCATATGCAAAATAGTCATGGTTTTACATTAAAAAACACTTAGTTGTAACTGCTCTTGCATTTCTTAATGTGTTTTCTTCCTCACTAGTATTGCCAACATTATCTTATTTCGTTGTGCTGTTCTGCAGGTTAAGGGCATTGTCCACGAAGTACAACTCTCTTCCGCATGCGGCTTCAAGGCCATTTGATTGTGGTAGAGATGGATTTGTGTAAGTTATATCTCTGCTGAATTATGTCCCTTCATTTCATTTTCCCATTCTTGTGCATGTCCTTATCCTTTGTTCTGAAATATCCAATAGGATCGGTGAAGGTTGTGGAGTCATGGTGTTGGAGGTGAGTTTTCAAGGAAACACTTGGTCATGACCTTGCTGCTTTGAATTGGCTAGCTCTGTGTTGTTTCCTAAAGTTGGTCATTTACATGTTGGTAAAATCCACAACACTTTGCATAAAAGTTTGGCCTGCATTTGGCCAGGCTCAACTTAAGAGTTTTTTTTAAATCAGCATCACATCGCTCCTTTGTAGTTTGGTATCTGCTCTCTCCTTTACATGGTATATGCAACTTCTAGTCTGGAAACTATCCTAGTGCATTTTACTTGCTGACCAGGTTATCCATTTACTCTTCTGTAGTCACTTGATCATGCAATGGAACGAGGTGCAAAAATCTATGCTGAAGTTCGAGGATATGGCATGTCTGGTATCCTCCCATTCCACAAAAGATATAGTTTATTCTGGCATTAGTATGTAGTATCACATAATGAACATCAGCTTTTCTCAGGTGATGCACACCACATAACTCAGCCACAAAATGATGGTAAAGGTGCCATCTTAGCCATGGAGCGGGCATTGGAGCAGGTGCATCATCTTCCTCCTTTCCAATACTTGTGTTGCACACTTGACAAGATTTCATGAATTATAGACTGCATCACAGTATGTGTTTTCTTGACATTCAGATTCTGATTGAGTTTTTACTCTTTTCTAGTCAGGGCTTCAGGCAGATCAAATTGATTATCTGAATGCGCATGCGACATCAACTCCTCTTGGTAGGTGCTCACAGTCAGCCTGGCAAACCCCATCGTGACTGATATGGCTTTCATTTATTCTATCTTTGGGCCAACTTGTGTTTCTGAGTCTGTACCATCTGGAATTATGATCAATAATGTTGTGCTCTGGATCTGAACCAAATAGGGGATGCTGTGGAGGCGACTGCAATCAAATCTGTCTTTGGCCACCATGCAACATCAGGCGGTCTCACGTTATCCTCAACAAAGGTATATCATTCTGCGCAACTAAATCGTTACAGTTCCCTCGTCACCCCATTCTTACGAGAACGGCGCAACTATCTCTGCAGGGAGCCATCGGTCATCTGCTAGGGGCAGCTGGGTCAGTGGAGGCAATCTTCACCGTGCTAGCCATCCACCATGTATGTTATCTACCATCAGTGATCAGTAGTACTGGAAAATTGTTCCGTGGTCTGCACTCAGCATTTCCTACCGTTTTTCAGGGAATTGCTCCACCTACGCTCAACCTGGAGCAGCCCGACCCGCTGTTCGAAGGCGCGTTCATGCCTCTAACCACCGCGAAGAAGATGCCCATACGGGCCGCCATCTCGAATTCTTTCGGGTTTGGTGGAACCAACGCGTCGCTGCTCTTCTCGCGCCCGCCCTAGTAGTCCACAAGAGCACCCTGTGTTTTTTTCCCTCTCGAAGAGATATACCAGAGTTTTTTTTGAGCTCGTGAAGTAGTAAATCGGAAGGCACCATCTGCGTTGAGCAGAACTTAGGGGTTCCAGGCACTGCCCTTTCTGTTCTGCTCCCTTGAGTTGAGTCCGGAGCGTTGCCCAACTCGTGGGCGTTGACTGCCCTAAAATCTCTGCATATTTGTAGCTGTAGAACTTTTGTTTTATCCGGAGAGAGAGGTTTATCTTTGTGTTTTTTGCTGAGACGTGTTAGTCGGATGGTGCTGGTTGGTTGCCGCGTCTGTCTTGCGAGAGACGGGCCGGCGAAGGCTTTGCTTGCTCGTCGCTCTCACGGAGAAGAAACCAAACGCACGCTGCCTGCGGATGCTGAGCATCTACCCAATTACCGGAGGCAAAACTTGAACCGTGCCGGCCGGCCGCCCACAAAGAAAGGAGGAAAAGAAGAAGATAAAACTGATGAGCTGTGCGCCTGATCAAAATAGGATGCTCATGACTTTCTAGAAACGTGAATTCTTTGATGCGCTGACATATTGGCGTTCTTTATTCCGTTCTATGAACAGATACTGGTGGTGAGAACCGGTTGGTGGTTAAAATAAGGGGGTTCGTGTGACTCCGTTCACAATTATAAGATATTTTACATATTTACATATGGATTATATAGGATCAAAATGAGTGAAAATCTACATACTGAAACCCGTCTAGATACATTTGTTTCAAAAAAAAAACCAAAACATCTAATAATTGTAAACGGAGGGAGTAGTTTTGAGAGAGAAGACATCTCCGTCTTGTGTGACACACAAGTAGAGAAAAATGTCATTTTCTAACTTGTTCTGAATAAAAATAGTGACATGACATATAGCCAGGATATCGGATTGTCCAAATGTAGCTCAACCCAGTGAAGGTATATAGTAACGCAAAAACATTTTATATAGCTCAACATGTATTACTTTTTGCATGTTTTTGCATTACATTAAAATTGTAATGCAAAAACATGCAAAAAGTAATACGTGATACTCCTAGTCAACTGAGAATCTCAATCCACCTTACGAATTTGTTCATACATATCTATAAGAATGTTTACCATGATGTAACATTTCGTTCATCTAGTGAAAAAAATGAGTTATTTATCTCAAAGTTCAAACAAACGTTAAATCTCGCACGGATCTTCACGGTAGACCGACGGTTCTCAATGTTGGCCAGGAATTTCCATAGTCAGAGTGAGAATTAGCAAAACTAAAGCAGGTCCTACAATATAATCGGGTTATACGGGCTTCCCAACTCTATTTTGATATGTCTCCAAAAAAACACTCTATTTTGAGTTTTGACATGTCACCTGCAACTCGATTTAAAGGTAGAACAAACACCTCTCGTCCATCCATCCCACCAACAACATTAGGAGCGTAAGCATTCGAACAAGTACTACCACCAAGCAGTCGTATACCCGTACGTACACCTACCACACAAGGACACGTCAGCAGGAAGCCCACGCCGATACGTGTGGCTCCGACACTATTTATACAGCCACCTCCTCCACCCACCTGCCCTGCCCGTGCGATACCAACAACACACAACACGCGCGCAGGCAGAGACCGTAGCAGGAGGAAGAGGCCATCGGAACAATGGCGGAGGCGCAGCTGCTCCGGTCGTTCGTGGAGGTGCCGCGAGACTCGCACTTCCCCATCCAGAACCTCCCCTTCGGGGTCTTCCGCCGGAGGGGCCAGCCGGAGGACCCGCCGCGCCCGGCCGTGGCCATCGGAGGCTTCGCGCTCGACCTCGCCGGCGTCTCCGCCGCGGGGCTCTTCGACGGGCCCCTCCTCTCCGGGTCCCCATGCTTCAGCCAGGTACGCGGTTCGCCTGTCTGCTTGGTCGCTCCGCCCGCGCAGTCTGACCGATGGTCATAGCGAGCTTAGTTTTTACTACTGCTACTCCAACTAATTACTGGCGCAGCGATTGGATAATTGGGGGATTAGCTAGGGAATTCTAGCAGTATTAACCAGTTTCTTTACTACTTTACTAAGTCCTAATAGTAATTAAGTGGGTGATTTGATCCTGTGGTTAATTGCTGCTGTATGCGCGCAGGAGACGCTCAACATGTTCTTGGGGATGGGGCGGCCGGCGTGGAAGGAGGCGCGCGCCACGCTCCAGAAAATCCTCTCCGGTAGATTCTCCTTCTCTTCGCTCGCGTACAATTTTGCTACTGCGACTTCACTCTGTTATCACTGATCCATGGCGGTGAGCATGGCGTTTGCGTGGAACTGGTCGTGACGTCAGGTTATTCCACTCGTGGCGAGGTTGTTGAGTTGTGATGCTCATATAATGTCCCATGACCTGCAGACTGTTGGAATAATCCTGTGCGTTCTAGAAATATCTACCATGTAGTAAGGTAGTAACTAGTAGAAGTCTCTAGAGTACACATGAGTTGTACCTAGTGGTAGTCTCTAGAATACACATGAGTTGTAATCTAGTAGAAGGCACTAGAAGGTAGGTCTAGATATTTCCTACCTAGGTCGGTTTGTGAGTCCTATAAATAGGACATGCACCCAAAGGGGTGGAGTGTGAACCAGAGATGTAGTCTCCGCCAGGACCGTGGTGTGTGCCCGGCCGGCAGGAGCTCTCTGGCTAGTACTGCGTGAGTGTGTGTGTACATTCTTGTACGTGTTTCAGTAAGAGAAAGAATAGAGAGAGGTGCAGCCAAGGTTTTACGCCAACAATTGGTATCAGAGCCGCAAGGTTCGGGGCCGTGGTGCGCAGCGGACGGAGGCTGCGGAGGCGCTGCGTGGTGGCGCAGCGGCCACGGCGGCGCGGCGAGAAGGCCGCGGAGGTCCTGTGTTGTGGCGCAGGAGCCGCGGTGGCGCGGCATGGCGGCGGCGTGGAGGTGCTGCGCGGCCACGGAGGCCGTAGCGGCGCCATGCGACGGCCATGGAAGAAGCTCGGCGTGTGTCGCCGAGGAAGAAGACTGGATCACCGCGTACGTGCGCGGGACGATCGAGGAGGAAGAAGACCGCATCCTGGGCACGCAGGGCCGGCCGTGTTGATCGCGTCAGCGCGCGGTCATGGTCACGAGCTGGGGCGTGTGGAGCGGTGGCGACCGGCGTATGTGAGCGCCAGGTTGTGTGCGTGGCGGTGGCGACCGGCGTGTGAGCGCCAGGTTGTGTGCGTGGCGGTGGCGACCGGCGTGTGTGCGTCAGGTTGTGTCCGTGGCGGTGGCGACCGGCGTATGTGAGCGCCAGGTTGTGTCCGTGGCGGTGGCGACCGGCGTATGTGAGCGCCAGGTTGTGTCCGTGGCGGTGGCGACCGGCGTATGTGAGCGCCAGGTTGTGTCCGTGGCGGTGGCGACCGGCGTATGTGAGCGCCAGGTTGTGTCCGTGCGGTGGCGACCGGCGTGTGTGCCAGGTCGAGTCCGTGGCTGCTAGGTTTCACGAGTGAACGCATCAGGATTAGAGGGGAGATTGTTGGAATAATCCTGTGCGTTCTAGAAATATCTACCATGTAGTAAGGTAGTAACTAGTAGAAGTCTCTAGAGTACACATGAGTTGTACCTAGTGGTAGTCTCTAGAATACACATGAGTTGTAATCTAGTAGAAGGCACTAGAAGGTAGGTCTAGATATTTCCTACCTAGGTCGGTTTGTGAGTCCTATAAATAGGACATGCACCCAAAGGGGTGGAGTGTGAACCAGAGATGTAGTCTCCGCCAGGACCGTGGTGTGTGCCCGGCCGGCAGGAGAGCTCTCTGGCTAGTACTGCGTGAGTGTGTGTACATTCTTGTACGTGTTTCAGTAAGAGAAAGAATAGAGAGAGGTGCAGCCAAGGTTTTACGCCAACACAGACCAGTAAACTTCCCAATAATCCTCATGGCATGTGTGGATAAAGCGTATTTGTGTATTTTAGTATCTTGTTCAGATTTAGTTATAGTTTGGTTTTGTTGATTCTAGTGTTCTGTTATCTCATGGCACGCTTAACATAGTTTTGGAAAAAGTAATGTGTAAAGATCCCGAAGGAAATTTCCCCTAATTTCGTCTGGCCTTGTTTCAATTGCAGCCGATGAGCCGGTGTTGCGTGACAATGAGGCCCTGAGGAAGAGCTGCCTCGTGCCCATGGTGAGCTTGACGTGGATCTAGAATTTTATTTTTTTATGGAGAAACCAAAGGATTATTGATGAGATTACTGATGTTCTGTTTTGCTCATGCAGAGTGATACAGAGATGCTTCTACCCATCACTGTAGGAGACTACACGGATTTCTTTTGTTCTGTGCACCATGCAAGGAATTGTGGGTTCATCTTCCGTGGACCACAGACTCCAGTTAATCCAAATTGGTAATGTATTCTCTTTGATCATGTATTGTGTTGATAACTCAACATTTTGATCAGATCAAGTTATGTCATCAGTTTAACAGACATATGATTGCTTGCGAAGTGTGCTTTGTGTTCTTTGGAAAAAACTGTGATTTTCCATTGTATTGGTGCAATCCAATTCCACTAGATCTAATTGGAAACCGGCTAATGTGGAGAGTTTTGTTATAGTTGGTCATATGGACATATCGTTACGTTTTTCACTGATACAATTTTTGTTTCTATTACACAAGTTTCACGCGTTACAGACTGATAAAATTCACAACGTTTTGCTGCATGTTGTTCAGTCGTTTCTTGGCACACTTTTAGTTCAAAAAATATGCAGGTATTCTTAACTATTTCACTGACGTACAATATTTATTTGTTTCACTCAGGTTCCATCTACCAGTTGGATATCATGGAAGAGCATCATCTGTAATCATATCTGGAACGGACATTATTCGACCTAGGTACACATCCAAAAAAAAAAATAGTTGGCCGAATTGTTTATTTGAATGTCAGATGTCGTTTCATGGGAGAGTTCTATCACTACCTGAATATAATAATGGTTGAATGGAGTAGTGACCATTAGCTGTTTCCATTTTCATTTTCATTTACTTTTGTAAAATTTAGACTTTCTACCCCAGGCTAGAAATAATGTAACTTCATTAGTGTTGATGTGTTAGTACTGTGCACTAGTATTTATGGACTTATTTCTGTTGCATTATCACTTCTTTTGGATAAGAATGCATTGCCACATGATATGGTCATAATATTCTCTTCTTCTGTGTTTGTCAGAGGACAAAGCCAGCCAATAGGAGGATCTCAACCTTCTTTCGGCCCTTCTCAGAAGCTTGATTTTGAACTTGAGATGGTTAGCTTCTTACACACTTCTCAACTGCAGTACTGATCAATATTTAGTTATTATTGACATACTCGATATTTGCGAATTAACCAGTTCAGTAGTTTCCATTCATATCGAATTATATTTCTTGATGACCTCTTGCTTTCAGGCTGCCATTGTTGGACCAGGGAATGAATTGGGCAAACCTATTAGTATTGAAAATGCTGAGGATCATATATTTGGTTTAGTAGTAATGAATGATTGGAGTGGTAAGTATGCTTTTCAATTATAGTTTTCTTGGCTTAACTGCACTATGCCCCTGTACTGACTTTTGTACAATATGGCAGCCAGAGATATCCAAGCCTGGGAGACCATACCTCTTGGACCTTTCCTTGGCAAAAGCTTTAGTAAGACATCAGATGCCTTTAATATACTCCTTCCGTTCCATATTAGTTGTCGCTGATTTAGTTGTACTAAATCAGCTACTAAATCAGCGACAACTAATATGGAACGGAGGGAGTAGTGTTTTTTAACATAAGCTTTCAGCCATGCTTTCAAACGTTGAAGTCCTGCACGTATCTTGGTTGTTTTTACAAGTGCCCTAATTAATTCAAATCTTCTGTAGTTTTCATATTTCGAGTTTCACGTTTCTATTGCAGTCTGTAACTATGCTAAATAAAAGCTTTCTACAATTCGTTGGTAAAAACTGTTACAGTATCTTTTTCTATATAAGTATATAACACATTTGCTGTCCATTTTTGTAAATTTGGAATTCTCTAGGTACATCAGTATCACCTTGGATTGTGACCTTGGATGCCCTTAAGCCCTTTGCTTGTGAGGCTCCTAAGCAGGTAGGCAATCAGTTTGTTGTTGTACAGTTCCTACTGTTTCTTTTGCAGTGAGTATTTTGTTGTTCTGCGAAGAATTAATTTGCTTCATGTTACAGGAACCTGAACCTTTGCCCTACTTAGCTGAAAAGAATCACGTCAACTATGACATTCCTCTTGAAGTACGATCTTGTCACACTGTTGTTTCGTCATTTTATCTTATTGAGGTTTTATTGGAGTCAATCTGATTATTGCATTTCCTTTTCTGCGCAAGGCTTGGATTAAGCCCAAAGAGCAAAGTGATCCATCAGTCGTCACAAAGACAAATTTCAAACATATGTAAGAACCCTGATTATGTGCTTTTTCAATAGCAATTTTCTTTGTGAGGTACAATTTAATCCATGGTGTGCACATATTTTTACTCAGCCTGCTAGTCATTTCCCTGTGTATATCATAAGGTTTAAATTGGTTTCATTACACATTCTCTTTCATTTAGTAGTACCTTGATGTAATGCAAGTTGTCATTTCAAACACGTACGAAATGTCTTTTTTTGCCTCTTTTTTGAGATTTATGCCTTTTTTGCCTCGGTGTGTAACCCATGCATATTCCTGTGAACTATTTTACAGGTATTGGACCGTGACGCAGCAACTAGCACACCACACTGTTAATGGATGCAATCTGAGACCAGGGGATATGTTTGCAACTGGCACCCTCAGTGGACCTGTATGGACTAACTATGGCAAATGTTATCAACGAACATTATGCCAATTTACAAATAACAGTATACACATTAGTACTGAACATATATCCTCCTTTCAGGAACCAGACTCTCTGGGGTGTTTGCTGGAGATAACATGGAACGGACAGAAGGAGATATCAGTCGGGAATTCCATCCGCAAGTTCCTCGAAGATGGGGATGAAGTCATCTTGACAGCTTGCTGCAAGGTTCAGTAAACTCATCTTCTTTATCGGTCAGTCTGGGGTCTCCTTGAAGATGATATGCTGTATCTTGATGCCGTCAACTGATTTTGCAGGGTGAGGACTACAATGTTGGTTTCGGAACCTGCACAGGGAAGGTTCTGCCAGCACTTCCATGAGACAGGATGGAGGATGGCCTTCAATTCTTGAGTAGATGAAATAATAAGAAAGCGGTCGGTGTATCTGGCATTCTGGCTACAGTAGCTGCCATGTATCTATCTTTAAGGGCTTAGCGTGTTTCCCTGAATTTTAGGAGAAGGGAGATAATGTTCCCCAGTGATATGATAATATAAGTGTTACTTTGTCGACGGATTCTGCTCGAGGATGAAACAAGAACAGAGAAAATTCAGAGTGGACACGGTGTTCTGTGCTGCATAAGCTTTTCTGATATCATTCGTCCCCTTTTATTTTCTTACAAAGAACGTGGTTGATCCCCACGACCCATAAATCTCATGCCATCCCACGAGTGGATCTAGTGACCAACAGGCTCGGTCCATTTAGTTACCAGACGAACGACTAAACGACCCAGTCTAAAACCCTGACAGAAACAACAAATAACGACTGACACGTCTAACTCTGACGAAACTGAAGAAATTGACACCTAAACCTGAATGCGCAGGGTTTATGCCAACATACTTTTAGTCAACTTTGGTAATTTGCAATTCAACGGCACATCATCCCATGTTTCTCCTCTGCACCAGTGATGCAATTGTTCTGAAATTAGTTTGCACTTATGTTGGGTTTCTTGTGAGCAATTCAGGTAGCTGGATAGCAAATTGCGCAATGATTCTGGTGAGTGGTAGCCAGGGACGGATCCAGGTTTTCGAGCTTGGGTGTTCAAAAAAAATTGGCGACTCTATAAAGGATTCACATAGCAAAAATCAGAACTTTTTTCCGCGTAGTTAGAAGAATCATTGATATTTTTTTGCAGAAGTTAGAGAAGAAGTACTACACAATAAGGTTAGATTGATGTCACGTACCTATTTTGCTCACAGCACCCTTGATACATGCACCTATTATGCAATATATACACATGCGATTTTGTTATCCAAAAAATTTGGGTGTGCATCTGCACACCCATGACCCTATGTGGATCCGTCTGGTAGCTAACTATCAACAGGGCCATACCATCACGAAGTTAACATGCATGGGTGGGGTGGATTGAGATAAAATCAGCTACATGTATATCCCGAATTGTCAAGTTAACCGATTTAAACAAACAGATCAAATGAGATGAGTTAATTGTCAGGTACGTACATCGATTGACTAAAACAAAACAAAAAATATTAAAAAGAACAACAAAAAATGCATGTCTGGGAAAAAATGGCACGGAAAATCAAAAGTAATCCGAGGTTAGAGAAGAACAAATCTAGAGGCATGCGAGCTCCTTGACGACGTTGCTGGACTTTCCGACGGCGTTGTGGCAGACGGCCAAGGTCTTGTTGTTTGTCCCGGTGTACTTGAGGTTGACATTGACGAGCTGCACGCCCTGGCACGGCAGGTTGTTTGCGCAGTTGAGCGTGACGGCCTCGGGCGTCGCCGACGTGCCGACGATGTTCTTGAAGACGATGTCGTTGACGGTGACCTTGGAGCTGCCGGTCTTGGAGCAGATATTGTTGGGGCAGTACTTCTGGTCGATGATGATCGGGTAGGAGACGTTGTCCATGACCACCTGGTCGTAGACGAACTTGGTGGCCTTGAGCTGCGACTTGGAGTCCTCGTAGGACTTGATCCGGAGGCCGTTGGTGGCGCCATGGATGGTGCAGTTGGTCACCTCGATGTCCTCCACGTCCTTCTCGTCCTTGTACCGCCCCAGGCTCCCCACGCTGATGCCGTGGCCGGGCCCGCACCGGGAGCCGTGGATCCTGACGTGCTTGGTGCCGGGGCCGATGGAGACGCAGTCGTCGCCGACGCCGATGTTGGCGGCCTTGATGGTCACGTTGTCGGAGTCGCCCATGTGGATGCCGTCCGTGTTCGGGCTGTTGCCGGGCGCCGTGATGTTCACCTTCTCCACCAGCACGTTCTTGCAGTTGTAAATGTTGAGGTGGAAGAACTTGGCGTTCAGCAGCGTTACGCCGCGGATCGTCGCGTTCGTCACAAAGTCCAGCACCAAGCTCTGCATCGAATCGATTAATGGAGAATGTATCAAGACAAAAATCAAGTTGACGGAGAAGAATCAAGTTGTCGTACGTTGGGGAGGATCTTGCAGTTGTAGTTCTTGTTGCACTGGTTCTTCTCCCAGACGAGAGGGCCCTGGCCGTCGATGGTGCCGTGGCCGTTGATGGCGAAGTTGTCGACGTTCATGATCTCGATCCAGTTCTTCTTGTAGGCGTTGAGGTCGCCCGTGCCGAGGAGGTTGCCGTCGAGGCGGATGATGATGGAGGAGGTGCAGGGCCCGGAGAGCTCCATGGCGCCCGTCAGGTAGTTGCCCTCCGGGATGATTATCTTCTGCGTGCCAGTCGCCCCGCACGCGTTCTTCCACGCCGTTAGGATCGCCTGCGTGCTGTCGGTCTTGCCGTCGCCCTTCGCCCCCAGCTTCGTGATGTCAAGGGGACCCGCGGGAACCGACGGCGCACCGCCCACGTCAACCGCCGCAGGCTTCGCTGCCGGCTTCGTCGCGTACGCTGTGCCCAGCAACGCCGCGAACAGCGCCACAATCAGGGCGGCGCCATTGCTTGTTCTTCCTGTGTCGACCATCTTTCTCGACTGATCGATCGTGCGGCTGCTTGGTGATTGAGGTGGGGTGGACGGCGACGACAGGCCGGCGTGGTGGGCTCCCCTTATATGCGGCGGAGGCGAGCTATGTTTAGCTGGTGTGCGTGTCTTTGTTGCTTTTTTGGCGCGAACGGTCGGAACGGATGCATGGCGGGAGAGCGCCCGACGATCGAGCGCGGCTGTCCGCTGTCGTCTCATCTCTGCCTGGCCGGTTCCGGATTCCCAGCACACTCCCTAAACCAGCGGCACCGGCGATGGGCAGTAAAAATGTGAACATTGATGTGGTCGTATAGGTGATTATTTGGTTAACTAAATTGCGGGTGGCAGGATAAAAAACAAGTGTTGTTTGGTTAGTCTCGCAAAAGGTTTTAGTTGTTGTACGTATGGGTGATGGTTTAAGAGTATCTCCACCTGGACCACTTGCATCCCCAAATTATGTCCGGCACACCCATACGTGCTCCTGGTCTCAGATAATAGTACAACAACTAAAACCTTGTATGAAACTAACGAAACAACACCTGTTTTTTATCCTGCCATGCCGGGCACATATCCGGACAATTGTAGTTCAATAATAATTAAAGCACTGAAAAATATAATTATTATAATAATTCAAATCGAAATCCAGCAAGGTTAAAAACAACACTACTCGTATGCTCTGAGCGCCTATAAGTGCACGACAAGAATATTCTGAAGTTGCTTGTGAGTTGTTACATCATGAATTTGTGAATGCATGGCAAAGAAAACAGAAAACTCAGTCGTCACGCCGTCGTGTGGCTTGGTAAGAGGGACCTGGTAGCCAAATGGCTCATTTAACAATATCCTCACGTCTCCGTTCACTTCGATGATCATGGTGATCATACAGGTATTTATTATCTCACACATCTGATCTAGCCACCAAGACTGAAAAGGGTACATATAACCTCAAGCCAAGCTTAGAACACACCAAATGCCGCTTCACATTTTTTGGGCACCCTCTTGTTTCTTTGTAAAATGGCGGTTTACCTCATCAACCAGGTTGCGGATTGTCTTCACAAAAGTCAACCAAGGATGATAGATGACATTCGCAAGGTAGTATCATTTGTCGTACTCATGGTTTTTGATCACATAGTTGCATGCAAGCTTGGCCTTCAGTAAGTCCGGAAAACACCGGAGAGCGTGCAACACGTTGATGTCATTGTAAAAACCGGTCATTCCGTAAAATGTGTGCCAAATCCATATATCATAACCTAACACAGCCTTAAGTATAACACTGCATGTTCCATGATGTCCTCCTTTTATACATTCCTGCCAAACGAATGGGCAATTCGTCCATCTCCAGTGCATGCAATCAATACTCCCAATCATCACAGTAAATCCTCTCGCTTGGCCTTCTGCCATGGGCCGAGTTGTGTGCGCAGGTGGGGTCCAAACACTGTCATCACCGCCTTGCAAAACATGTATGTGGCTTCAACGGTTGTGGACTCGGACACAGGAAGGTGGTCATCCCGTAAATCTGTGGGAACTCAATATGCAAGCCACCATAGGGTAGTCATGCATTTCTGAATGCATAGGAATCCAAGAAGCCTGGTGCAATCCGTTTAAGCTCGAAATAGTCATCATAGTCACCAACGCTATGCAAGCTTTCTATTTATCCTAAAACGCCGGCAAAATTCTTGAGAATTGTTTGCCGGGGTCTGCAGAAAATAGTCATTGAACAGCACCACATGACCAGTTGACATTTGATGATTCTTGTTAGCTAGCCAGCCTTTTCTGATCCTCCCCGCTTGGGAGTGGCGTTAGCCCGGCTTGCGCAACTAGAAGAACGGCGAGGATCGTCTGATTCTCATCGTCTTCGGCTGCAAGGAAGGCGCTCTCTGACGTCATTGGTGGAACTTTATCTCATATCATCGCTATCCATAGCCTAGTTGACAAGAATGAATCAATGAAAAATAAAACAAAGACAATAGATCAAATAAATAAATTGGTTGACAAAAGTATGAACACCTTGTGTGTGGGGCGGCAGGGAGGAAGAGGCGCCGCCGCGGCAGAAGTTGTGGGGGCCACAAAGAGGATACAAAGCGGCGGCGAGTCAGCATGCGTTGCTGACGGCAAGCATGGTGGCGATGGTACTAATCGGCGGTTGCAGGAAACTGAAGGATAGGATGGGGGGCAAATGAACTACCAGCCTATCCCGACCCGTGCCAATGATAGGGGGGGGGGGGGGGGGGGGCTCATAGGGCATGTCCAGCTCCCCCGAGCAAGCCTCCACAAAAAATTGGGTCGGACCAGACACTGGGTGTCGTTGTGGCTGATTTTTGTGTTCCGACCCCCATTGGACATTTGGGGGTCGTTTGGGGGTGCCGGTGGAAATTCTCTAAGGGTGACTCATTTATGGATGACAAACAACTAAACCTCCTGAATTATTATTGATAGATCAATCAGAAAATAACCATTCCACACACACACAAAAAAAAGGAAAAAATGTTCCGAGTTCTACATATGCACACCAATCAATCAAGAGGGCCAAACAAGGCGTTTGCAATCAGCGTCAGTTCATGACTTCGCGCATGACAGCAACAGTTTCGTCAGTAGCATGTCGAGATGGAGGGTACGGCGGTCTTCAGACCAGATTTGAGCCACCGTTGCTGGGTTCTGCGGGCCTTGACGCATCCTCGACGTGCAACGGCTTCTTGTACAGCTGGAGCAGCAGCGATGAGCAGACGACGCTCACTGAAGAGGCCGCCATGCATGCCCCAGCGAGCCAGGGAGGAAGCCTGATGCCCGTGAACGGGAACAGGACGCCGGCAGCGATCGGCATGCCCAGGACGTTGTATCCCAGGGCCCAGACGTAGTTGAGCCGGATCTTCGCAAGGGTCTTCCGCGAGAGGTCAATGGCAGTGATCACGTCCTCCAGGCTGCTCTTCATCAGGACGACATCCGCGGCCTCGATGGCGACGTCTGTGCCAGCGCCAATGGCCATGCCTACGTCCGCTGCAGCCAGGGCTGGCGAATCATTTACACCATCACCCACCATTGCCACCGTCAGTCCTTGTGTCTGTACAGGAATGGTGTAAGCAGGAACACTAACAATAATGTCAAGTCCAATCCCTGCAGAAAAGAGACAAGAATGTACCTGCAAGTCCTTGATCTTCTCAGCTTTTCCAACTGGATCGATCTCAGCGAATACAGTGCTGATCCCAACTTCCTTCGCTATGGATTTAGCTGTAGCCCAATTGTCGCCAGTCACCATGATACTCGTGATGCCCATTGAGCTAAGGTATGAAATGACACGTCCTGCCTCAGGCTTCAAAGGATCCGATACGGCAAGAGCTCCACAGATAATCCTATCGATAGCAACTAGGACACAGGTCCTGGCAAGGTCTTCCATTTCAGACATGTATTCCTCCACTTCAGAGCTCATTGGAGCTTCAAATTCTTGCATTAGCCTTTTGTTCCCAACCAAAACCAGCTTGCCTTCAACGTTTGCACTGACCCCTGCCCCTGGATGTACCTCAAAATATTTGGAATCCAGCATGTGATCAATGTCAGATCCATATTGTTCTCTGAGCTTCTTTGTGTACTGAACAATAGCTTTTGATAGAGGATGCTCACTGTTTGCCTGACAAATTTACAATTTATTTGTAAAATTTACAGAAGAACTAGGAACATATCACATAATGCCTTACAACAGAACTGTGGGAAGACATAAGTGGCTAACAAACAAACCTCAGCACTGGCAGTTAGATCACACAATTCAAGAAGTGGTATCTTGGAGAAGACCTTCGTTTGAACAACAGAAGGTCTGCCGATAGTCAGGGTTCCAGTTTTATCAAATATGATAGTCTTAATCTGCAAACGAAGATTCAAAACGGTAGTTCAGTATGCAAATCTACCATATTAGAATTAATCTTGAAAAGAAATACTCCCTACACCAGAGTCTGTAACTCTGCATCACAAGAGGGTACGCATGTGCACAATCACAGACTAGCACAAAAATTCGCAAGATTACCTTGTGAGCTTTCTCAAGTGCATTGCCACCTTTGATAAGAACTCCTAGAGAAGCACCTTTTCCAGTGGCAACCATAACAGCAGTTGGCGTAGCTAATCCCAGAGCGCATGGGCATGCAACGACTAGAACAGATATTCCAAACTGCAGAGCTAGCTCAAAACTATCCATTGCCTCCGGAATCCATTGCTGAGGATAGAGGTGAAGTTGCCCGGTATGAACCAGCCAAGCCATGTAACAAACGCAGCCACCACAACCTTGAAATGAGAAGAAACACTGTGAGGTGGAAAAGGTTTTCCTCGAAAGAGATACCCTGACAACAAGAGCACACTGGAGTATTTGCAAGTATTAAGAAGGGTATGATTTCCCATAACGAACCTACTGTCTACTGCTGGAAAACTAATCAGATCAGTAAGGAACAGCCCTCGAAAGAGATACCCTGACAGCAAGAACACACTGGAGTATTTGCAAGTATCAAGAAAAGGGTATGTTTCCCATATCGAACCTATTGTCTACTGCTGGTAAACTAATCAGATTGGTAAGGAACAGCGTTAAACTAGCTATTTTACCAAATTAAATAAATAAATTTGATTTTGAAAAGGTCGCCAAACAGGAGTATACAGCTAGGGGAGCGGTAGCATATACGAAATTTTCAGCTGAATGCTGGCTGAGTCTGCGCTACTCATGTTTATCAAGTATGTAACGGTTAATACCAAGAGACTACTACTTTAACCAATTATGAACCACTTGGATAGGTAGGATCTGACAAGGTTCTGATTATGCAAATGCTGGTGCAGAGATAACATAGCAGGAGAAAATTTTGAATGTAAAAGTAACAAATACTTACAGTTGGAACAAAAAACCGTGAAATTTTGTCTGCCAACCTCTGCACTGGAGCTCTTGCAAGTTGAGCGGCTTCAACTAGCTGTACTATCTGTGACAGAGCCGTTTCTGATCCGACATGAGTGGCCTTAACAATTATGAAGCCATTATCGTTTACAGTACCACCAATAACCTTTAAAAAAGGCCAATTGAAGTGTCAGAGCACTGGATAATTTTTTTTAGATAATGAGAGCATTAAATAATAAACAAAACAAAATGAAGACAATCATCAGAATCCAAAAGTACCAACCTTGTCTCCTGGTTTCTTTGAAATGGGCCTTGCTTCCCCAGTTATCATACTTTCATTAACATGGCTTTGGCCTTTGATGACAACACCATCAACAGGAACCTTTTCACCAGGGAGAATCTTAAGGAAATCGTTTCTTTGAAGTAACTGGGTGCTGATCTCCATTTCTGAGATGACACTTCCGTCCTTGTCCAAAGTGAGAAGTACAGCTGTTTCAGGTGCAAGTTCTGTCAACTTTGACAAAGCGTCTGATGTCTTCCCCTTTGCCACCACCTCAAGATATTTTCCCAGTAATATAAAAGATACCAACATAGAACTAGTTTCAAAAAGATCTTGTCCTTCAAACGTGTTTGATGTAATTGCCTTCAAAATTATATACACAGAGTAGAAGTAAGCAGCATTTGTTCCCAAAGCGACCAGCACATCCATGTTAGAGTATCCTCGTTTCAGTGCATGATAAGCTCCAATGTAAAATCTGACATGTAAGCTCCAATCAAAGTACAGTGAAGGAATTGTAAAGCAATATTGTTCAAAAACCTTTGCAGTATTTCTATCATTCCCAAACAATGGTGATACTCTAACATCATAAAATGTTTTAAACAAAAGAGCTTAATGTTTCAGACAGAAGATGGAAATAACATTAAGAAGTTTTTGCCAGGTTGAGACAGTACCTCCAACCAATGATGAACTGTACTGGAGAACATAGCAACCACCGCAGTAGCATACCTATCGTCATGTTGTTGTAGATTTTATAGAACAGCCAATTTCCAAAAGGAGGAAGCATTGGCAGGACCATCGAGAACAGGAACACGGGAACCGAAAAGAGGCAACTCCAGAGAAATTGGTTCCTGTAACTCATAATTTCATGGTGGCGTTCTACTTCCCTTTGCTTTGGTGGTGAGTACAAGCTGGCATTAAAGCATTTTGGGGGCTGTGCAGCATCTGAATGCGCTGAATAAGTAGTCGCGGACCAGTGACATCAGGATCATATGCAACTTTAATTGTTTGACCCATTGTATCCCATTCAACGTTATTCACTCCCTCTACAGTTTCCAGTACCGACTGAATGAGTTTGGTGTCTTCTGGTGAATTTACACCTTCGAGTTTTAGATGCATTTTGTTCACATCGTCCCCATAACTAATGAGATCAGCCCCAAACCCAGCATCCTCAATAGCCTCGATTAGTAGATCACGACTGGTGATATTTGGATCAAAGTGCACCTTGGCTTCCTCCAAGGCAAGTCCCACTGCAGCTTTTTTCACTCCAGGTACCATCAGAAGTGCCCGTTCAATAGATTCAGAACAGCTCGTACAAGCCATTCCTTTTATCCGGAGTCTGCACACAGCAATTTCTTGTTCTTGGAGTTCATCGACCTCAAAGTTGATGTCCTCGATAGCTTCTTTTATGGTTCTTGCCTGGAGAGTAAGAATCTTAAGTGAGAAAATGTAGCAAATAGCACCGAAGGTGCACCATTTTATTCATTACTTCATGCTTATTTAAAGCATAAGCAAGTTAGTGAACTGAAAGTGCATGCTCATAGATAAAATTTATTACTCCAAATCAAATTAGCAGTACATTCGCACAAAATGGTAGTAAAAAATCATAGGAGTAAAAAAGAAAGGTCATATGGTTCCTTAGCAGTTCATTTATGATCAGAACTGTACTCCTTAGTAGATCGATTTAATGCATAAGATTATTAGATCGAGTAATAAATGAACTGCTGCCTGAGCTGCTAAATCGTGGAGAACATATGGTTCCTCAGCAATTCATTTCTTAACACAACTATCCGAGAATATCCAACTGTCAAATGATTGAACAGTCGCTGTCAAGAGATCGGCCCACACCAACAAACAGTATTTAAAATAATTGGTAGTGATCAGGTATAGAATTTAGCTATGAATATCAAGGAAAAGTTCAGATAAAATTGGCTCGGCAGCTAAATCCGGATTCGTAGGACAAATTCATCTACTGAAACCAAAAATTTCCAGTTCGTAGATAACTTGGATTGACAACAGGACATGAAGAAGCTACCATATGTATTTTTTTACCCCATTTCTCAGAACCATATAAATCTTTCCATGGTGGTATACTACTGTTTCATATTGAAAATGCAGCAACGAGAACAAGACCATCAGCTCAAGGAAATCTTACATCAGTCTCCTCCGGGTTATATTGAACAACAGCCTGGCCCTGAATGACTGAGACCTGGACGCTCTCAACCCCCTTCAAGCCGGCCACCACCGTCTCTATCGACACGGCACAGGAAGCACACGACATGCCCCGGACATTGAACATGACCTTCCTTGTCGTCCTCTCCTTCCGCGGGGACACCCTGGCGGCAGGAGAAGCGCCAGGGCGACCATCCGCAGCATCAAGAAGCGGCTCTTTGAGGTGGCTCTCTCCATTCTGCTCCATCCTGTTCCACATTTGGTCAGAACTAAGATCATCACAGTAGCAGAGCATCCAGAACTCACGTACACGTTACACATCAGAACCTATTAACGGGGTGCAAGTACTGTTACATGTAATGGATTGACATAAGCATCTGCATTAGAACAAGTACAGTGTACAGCTAGGATCAATCATGAGCACAGTAAAATCAAGGCGAACACTACTAGCCAGAGCTGCTGCCTTCCCCCACAACGCTCAGATTTTGTAAAATCAAACTTCAGTAAAATAAGGGCATGCTAAATTCTGAAATACGGAGTGCGTTCGATGACGCAGTATATTATTTACCGTGTAAATCATGCAGTAGCGGTTCTCCACGCAGTAATCTACGCCCAAACAGAACGCAGTACCATTTAAGTTTGAAGCCTTCATAAATCATAAGGGAATAGACACCACCGATGCGCGCAAATAGCTAAACGCACCAAATTTAACAGGGAAACAAAACCCCAAAAACAAATTTACTAAGGCGCCAACTCCGCATAACCACATACCGAAGAGCGGAATCAGAACCCAGGAGACAAACAAACGTACTAGTACATAAAACGAAAAGCTCAGCGGCGGCGGCGGCGGTTACCTCGGTATCCGGCGGTGGAAGGGGCAGCAGAGGAGGCCGCGACAGGCTGCAGCTTAGGGTTCCCTGTGCACACGCGCGCCTTGGGGTAAAGGGGAGGCAGGACGGGGAGGCGGGCGAGGGTTTAGAATAGGCGAATGGAAGGGGGGCGGCGTGAAGCAGGCCGCCCGCGGCACGAGGAGGAGGAGGAGGCGGCGAGGGCGAGGTGGTCAGGCACTCTGGCCTGGCCGCCGCGTTTGGTTTTTATATTTTCGGCGACTTGTTCTGGTTTGCTTGGAATTTGGATGGGAATGCGGTTGCTTTTGCGGCCTTTTTGTTCGGTAGCGTTTGAGTTTGGAATTTGATTTGGTTTTGGTCGCCCCCATGCGCCCGTCGCTCTCACCGCTCCTCTTTTATCCTCTTTCTTCTGCGCCTTTTCCGTTCACGCCCACTAGTTTTCAACTTTTGTACATATGCCCCACTGCCCCTGCATTATTCTAGAGACCTCTGGGAAATTTTGGCTATCGTTGCTACCACTATTCTATAGATGAAACTTTGACAAATTTTGCCGGAGGCGACTGAATTTTCTCCAATTTTCATTGCCATCTTGTACGTGGCCCTACATGTGTCGATAGGTTTGGAGCCGGTACAATAGGATTACGCCGCTTCCAAGTACTATCTGCTAACCACAGAACCACGAATAGCCTAAGATTCGTTGACTTTATGTGTTTGATTTGGACATCCGGCATTCCTTTATTCTCCCGGCATCCGGTCAACATCGGGATTGAAACAAAAAGTGTGTTGCATTTAGGCGGAATATTCTTTCAGTGGGAGACGACGTTTCCGTCGACAGCGAGGCGTCCGTGGTGACTTCGTCAATCTCAAGACTCGATCCGCCGGCTCAGTATTTCGGAGGTGCTCATAGAGGTAGGGTGTGCGTGCGTGCGTTCATAGGGGTGAGTGTGTCCGCGTATATGTGAGTGTTTGCGTTTGTACTGTGTTTCTCAAAAAAAAAAACAATGCCTGGGTTTGAATAGGACGTTCCGATAAACTAGGCGCATATATGCTAGGAGGGTCACTTTCTTATTACAAAATTGTACGGTGTGTTCCATGTATAAGGCGGCACGTACTATACCTCTTCTTGTAAGATTGGCTTGTAGTACATTGGAAGAAGCTTACGCATGTGATGTATTTGTTTACGCACGCAAGGAAAGTACAAATGTGCCAATATATAGGTGGATGGGGCAAGGTTATATTGATAAAATCAATTTAACATAAACACAAGCCATGGGTATTGAAATTAGCTACACTTTCTTGTTGTTTCTTACCGTGTTTTCTTCCCTTGAATATTGCGAAATCGAAGAAACATAGTATTAAACATGCATTTTTCTTAAGATTCTGCTGGTTAAATCAATCTAACATAAACACCATCCATGTGTCTTGAGATCAGCTACACTTTCCTGCAGTGGTGGAGGACGAAAAAAGTTAGGGTAGGGCGAACACTACAAAAATGATGTAAAGACTAAAATAGTGTCGAGACATTAACGCTGTGTATGACTCATAATCACCTAGTACAGTAAAAAGTATAAATATTAAAATACAAGTAAAATCGAAAAAAATACCAATGGCAAAGCTCTACTTTAAAAAAAATCATAATTTTATCGATCAAAACTTTTGAATGACACTCACTCGATGTAGCACATCATCAAATCATCAAGAAGCCATCGCGAAAACTTTTTGCGCAACTTGATCTTGATGATTTTATCACCCAGAATTCCCTTTCAACGGTTGTCGTTACCACCGGTAAAAGCAATGTCAGTTCAGTTAGACCATACACCGCAGGAACAAGATATGTCTTTCAAATATCAAGACAATCCCTAAGCTCTTCAGTTCTCTCTGCATGAATAATTAATAGCTCAAGATTATGTTGTATACGCTTATGCTCGTAATTAGAATAATCTCCATGATAAGTCTGTAAGATGAGCAAGGCTATTCAGAATGAACCTAAAAAACGAATCGACTGGGTTAAGGCAAAAGATTTCTCAAAACAATTATGAAGATAGCTCATTTAAGAGATTGTTGGAACCGATGGTAATAAAGTCTATAGGAATATAGAAGGTGCTCACACTTTAAGCATAATCATACATGGATTATTTCTATTGATTAGAGTCGGGTTTTATTAGATTGAGATTTGGCTATTTTTCTAAGAGAAATAGTTGGTAGCTATTGCTAAGAGGAATAGTTGATTTCCGACTAAACTAGATCTAGTTCTTGTTTTCGATTTGAAACCGGTTTTGCGCAGTGTTCAATTAAATAAGCATAAACTTATCATATAAAGTACGTTTTTTACATACCACCACTCAAATTGTTCATAAAAACACATGCATATGAACGTTATCGTAAAAAAAACATTGGAGGCCGCCCTACCTTGCCATATGGGGAGCTCCGTACCCCTGCTTTCTTGTTGTTTCTTACATGTTTTTTTTGGCCTTGGATATGGTGAAAGAAAATTAGTCCTACCTCTCGTCCTTTTTGCTACATCATTAGATTTGTCTTAAGTCAAATTTCTAACTTTTGATCAAGTTTGTAGGAAAAAGACAAACATTCGCTTTTACCCAACAGGGAATATATTTTCATGTTGTATTGATTTGCTATTATAAATGTTGCTTATTTTTTCTATAAATTTGGTCAAACTTGAAAATGTTTAACCTAAGACAAATCTAATATACAAAGTAAAAAAGACTGGAGGGGGTATTAAACATGTATTTTTTTAGAAGGTTCACGTACATTAGGCCAAACATACTGCAAGCATGAGAAAATTTTAAGTACCCACATATGGATATCACATCGTCGAATATCATGTAAAAAAATAGAACCATTGTTCGAAAGTTTTTCAAATAACATACACATCTTGTGAGCACAGACATGGGATTTCTTAGTGTGGAAAAATCACGTTAAACACAAATTTTGTTATGACGAAACAAAACAATTATATAAACAATAAATTAGAGAGTAAGTAGAGGTCAAAAGGTATAATTAAATGGGTATAAGCATACAGTGATAGTTGGAGAATAAAAAGTGATGTATGCAAAATAAAATTATAAATTAATTAGGATATAATAATTATATAATTAAGAGTCTAAATATAGATATGATTAGTGGAGTATAAAATTTGTCCACAAATATTTAACTAACAATTATGATTCTAGTTATATTGAAGATTTGAGACGGTGTAGATAAAAAGAAGTTCCACAACTTATCCCATGTATTTATATATGGAGGCTTGATTTCTTAACCAGCGATCTTGGATGTTGATGCCTTCGGATCCACAACTCATCATGTAAATACCATATCTTGAGGGGCCGAGCTACAAAATACCATGTTCTCCAGTCCAACCTTAAAAAGAAACTCTCGGACGCGGTCGCCACGTCTTATGAAAAATTTACGAGATGTGTCGCCCTAGTCACATCACCGGGACAAAGTCTCTTGTACATCGTACCATAAATAAATATACAGATAAACATTATCAAACAAGAGAAGTTGTTTGAAGATGTGATAAATATATAGAGTCCAACATATGGTTGGATGGTTAAGAGCGTGGTTGTACCTACCCTACCCATGTGGTGACGTCGTCAAATTCAAGACCGACCACCGCCTCAGTTTGTCGAAAGTGCTCATAATGATAGGTAAGTGAATACTCCACGTCTATACTATGTTTTGACAAAAAAAATCTATCTTTAGATTAGATCTAAGCAATCACTGAAATACAGCAACCTCCTGGTTTCGTCGAGCCGGGCAATATACGCCTTGGGTACACGCGACAATACTTACTAGCCTGTGCGGGCGATCACGCCACAGGACCGGAGCAAGGACAAGTCACAAGTGTAGTGCGCGCGACAACAGGTGGGATTAGGGTGCAAGTGGGAGCGGGCTACCCGCGGGGCCCACGAATTTGGCCCACTTAAATTACTTCGTGGGCGCCCACGGTGAGTCGCTGAGATATGTGGGAAATGTGGGCTGTCCCACAGGCCCGCAACTAGCCCACATAATCCCACTTAGCAAGGAAGCTCTGGATACTCTTCGATCCTTAATTGATCCCTCGGCTGCAAAGCGAAAAATGGCCGCGTCTGCCGGCGGTGAGTACGCAGTACGCTAACCTTGATGTGCTGCTACCTGCTAGCAGGTCGTGCACGCAGCACGCGTGTGGGGCTGGTCGGCTGATGGCATGGTGTGCAGCAGCCAGCAGTTTGCGAGCTACTCCGTATCTTTCACGTGGGAATGCGGGGATGCGTGGCTCATGAGTGCACGAGGCGGGACGCAGTGGTGCGGGCCTGTGGGGCACGGTGGTGTGGCCTGCAGCCCGGCTGCTCGCCGGGAGAGCACGGCGACGCCGCGCCGTCGCCATCAGCGAGAAGCGGCAAGCATGGCGACATCCCCGTTGACGAGAAGTGGTACAACAGCTAGCAGAGCAGCTCGCCCAAGAGCACGGCGACAACGCCCGGCGCTGCCGGTGAGAAGCAGCAAAGCAGCTCGTCCGAGAGCACACAGCGAAACCGTCGCGCTGCCAGCGAGAAGCGGCATAACAGCAAAGCAGCTCGTCCGAGAGAACGACGATGGCGTGCCGTCGCCGGCGAGAAGCGACACTGCGGCACAACAGCTCGCGAAAGAGCACGGCGAAGGCGCGCAAGGGCAAACTTTTGATTTTGATTCATATGCGGGCGTATGTGGGCTTCGTGGGCACCCGCATATGTTTAGTGGGCTACCGCGGAACACCCATTTATCATGTGTGGGACTGTGTGGGTATTAAGCGGGGCCGACGAGCAGTCCCACCTGCACCCTGAGGTGGGACGGCGCCTTGGCACGCGCGGCATCTCAGTGCTGGTACGGTCCTGGGCACGGGCTGGCCTTTCTCCCCACGGCGGCTCGCGTTGCGAGACCACGGGTCCACGGCCCACGGGGACGTCGATCTTTCAGGGCGACGCCACAGCCACCGGTGATGGTTAAAACAGGAAAAGGTGGCGTGGCTCTGGCTGGCTTGCCTCGCTGGGTTATTTTCATTGGCGGCTACTGCTGCCATCTTCGTCCTTCCGGACTCTCCTCCTCCTCTGTTTCTTCCCAGGAGCTCTTCTATGGTTACCCTGTGATGAACACATTTGCGTCTATCTGTTGGTGCCTATTGATCTGTATACCGATGGAACTGGGCCAGCACTGCTTATATAGACTTTAGGGTCATCGTGTCGTGTCAAATTTTTTTTTTCCCACAAAAAAATGATTTCTTTTACCTAAAACATTTGGGGTTATATTGGAGAAGACTCGATTTTGGGCCCAAAATTGCAGCATGGACCTCGAACCAGAATGAAGCCTCCAGTAGGTATCTTACCCATGTTTTTTCAGTTCCAGCTTCCACCCTTGAGCTGTATGTGAAGAAAAAAGAAACACAAACCGCTTCAAATATTCCTCTGTGGTTCTTAGAGAAACGAATTAGGCCATATATCTAATTTGAATGATTTTAAAGGTATAATTGAAAAAAATAGAAACCAAATTGCATGGCACGTTGAATCATAAATGTTTTTAATATAAAATGTGTAATATATGTTGTATTTTTTGATAAAGAGAATATATTAGTATCAAGATTATATTAATTACACTCAGAATCTGCAAAAATATAATGACTATATCAAGCCTAGATATCAGGATTCACGGAGCAAAAAAATCAAAAGAAGAGGAAAAAGAAATCAAATACCCCGCTGAAGAAATCAAAGACTCGCGCAACAATAACACCATCAGTGTTGAGAATACCTCCACTCTAAAAAGTCTTTTCCAAAACGATGCCTTTGGAAAGGTAACAATGCACAAACACCATCTCCGTCTGGTCTAACCAACATGGTCAGAACCTATGTTTTCACCCTAGCTAGAGCAGTTCCAAATGTCCTCACCATGCCTTTGACCAAGGAAATGGCTAGGGAGTCACTATTATCAGGTATAGCCAACGAAGGTCACATAAAGGGTTTTCACCCTGGAGACTCGGACATGGATCTCAAAGAGCACCATCAAGAACGAAGTATGTCAGTGTCACCGTCTCCCTCGTCGAGGACACTGTCGCAAAATGTCGATCGTCCGACACACATATTTCTCTCAAACCACTGCATGTACACTTAATGGGATCTTCTTGACTCGACACGAGCATGTGAGATGAAATCTTCCCAGTCTATCCGGACCTTTTCAGACACCCATGATCCCCTTCAACACCTTTGCAATCGCGACAAAAAAGATGCCAAGCCAAACCCAATGTGGATGGAGGTCACCACTACCCGTGGGAAAAAAATTCAGTCCGCACTACCGTGTCATGGGCAGAACATGTGAGATCACGTTGCCTACCATACACGTTGCCTACCATAGACACCATCTTCGTCTGGTCTAACCAGCATGGTCGGAACCTATGTTTTCACCCTAGAGCAGTTCCAAATATCCTCACCATGCCTTCAACCCAAATGACTTAGAGAGTCACCATTATCAGGTATAGCCAACGAAGGTCACATAAAGGGTTTTCACTCTGGAGACTCGGACATGGATCTCAAAGAGCACCATCAAGAACGAAGTCTGTCAGTGTCACCGTCTCCACTCGTCGAAGACATTGTCGCAAAATGTTGATCGTTTGACACACATATTTCTCTCAAACCATTGCATGTACTCAAAGGGATCTTCTCGATTCGAAGTCTATCCGGACTTTTTCATACACCCATGATCCCCTTCAACACCTTTGCAATCACGGCAAAAAAGATGCCAAGCCAAACCCAATGTGGATGGAGGTCACCACTACCTGTGGGAAAAATGTTCACGACAAAGATCCAACACATGTTGATTCCAACCCGCATGCACGCCTCTTGAAAGAATTGTTGTGCAGTTGCTCTGGCCGGAGCAGTTTGCGAGGGATCACGAAGAGCACCAGGATGTAGCTAGGAGGCGCACCGCAGCCACGTTGGGATCCCCACCTCTCAACCCAATACAGCGTGATTGAAAGAGATTGCATATGGCGGCAACAGTAAAGCACACTAGGGCCACCGAGAGTTGGGCTTTAATAGGGACACCCCACGGACGCCATGAGTCTCCTCCTCTGGTGTCGGCTGGGTGGAGGGGAGACGTAGAGGGAGGAGGGCTACCCGTTCTAGTCGCAGCTTTCTTGACAGAGGTGTCGCCTGAGTTGACCGAACTGATTACGGCCGCCAAATGACGCGTGTCGCGGTCGAAGCAATATGCTGACTCGATAGTCGGCTCGGCTTCGCTCGAGGAGTCGATGATGGTCAGTGCAGAACTCGACGTCGAAGCCGATGGAGACGCGGGTGTCGTCGACGCGGAGCGAATCACGTCCGTCAGGCGGAGGGTGCCTCACTGGTTGACGTGGAATCGTAGATCGCCGAAGGTCAGATCCGCGCTAGCGTGGAGATCCGCGGAGGCCGGCCGCATAGCCAGCGAGTGCGGGATGAAGCCTAGGGAGCCGAAGTAGATCGGTTTCCCCTGACTTGGCGGGTTGTAGATCATCGAAGTTGGAGCCATCGAAACCGTGAGTCCAGCGCCAAGACTTCCCACAGACGGCGCCAATTACCGTGGGGTTACCACGGAAAATCCATGGTCATGGTACCTTAGGTTTCATATGACGGGGAGAAGTATGGCGCTGGTGATTCCGCCGGCTGACAAGAAAGGATTTACCCAGGTTCAGGCCCCCGGAGCATAATACCCTGCTTCCTGCTTGTCTGGTTATTGATGTCGAAGGTGTTACAATGGCGATCCCGACGAGATGCGATCTCGCTAGGGTTTGTGTATGGATGAAAGCGTACTCGAGATGGACGGCCCTCCTAGCCTTTATATATTAGGCTGGGTCTCGGGAGTTCGCAACCGACTAGTTTTACAGGTAAGGAAAGCCTAAACCGCCACGGACTACGCTTGACTTGGGACGTACTCCTTGGTGATGGGCTTCCATGTTGAGCTGTTCTTGTGGGCTGTATGCGGGCCACCCGCTACATCATAGGCTGGGCTGCACCAGGTATACTCATAGTGGGTGAAAGAACATCTCTTATTATTTTGTGTGTTAGGCAACAACACTAGGATTACACTAATTTGTTGCCAAGTGATGCAGGAATTAAAAGATTTATTTGTACATTGCATCGAAACTTTAGCAAGAGAAAAGGTTGCTGCAGGTTGTCTCAGACCGGAGTCTTCGGGTCCAGAAGGCCGGAGTCTCCGTGCTCACAAGCCGGAGTCTCCGCACTCAGGACACCGGAGTCTCCGCCCTCTTGTTTTGGTGAGCAAAGTCCCGGAGGACGGCGCTCCCTGTACAGGGGCCGGAAGTGCACCGGAAGTGGCCCGGAGTCTTTCAAGTGTCTCCGGTTGGGCCGGAGTCTCCGCCCCTTTGTAGACCGGAGTCTCCGCCCGGACCGGAGTCTCCGGCCTTCGCAGACCGGAGTCTCCGGAGTTATTTTTCTGCAACGGCTACATTTTGTGAAGGGGTATAAATACCCCTCCACCTACCTCCAGCCAGCCAGCTCGACAAGACCAAGCAAGACCACCATTGTTGCAAGATCAAAACTACTAGATCTCCCAATCCCTCCACCCAAACTCTTTGATCTTTGGAGGATTGAAGGAGAAGGCCGAGATCTACATCTTCACCGAAGCGTTCTTCATTTCCCCCCCATTCACTTGAGGGATTTGAGACTAGGGTTTCCAATAGGAAAACCTAGGCATCTTGTTGTACTTACTTGCTTGCTACTTTTGTGTAGCAGATTCATGGTGCTTGGGAGCTCCCAATCCTTTTGTGAGTTGCGCCTCAAGTGTGTTGTAAGGGCTCCGGATTCCGCCTTGAAGGATTTCGATAGTGGAAGGTGAACCGAGCTTTTGGGCGAGGTTCATCGGAGAATAGGGTGAGGCCATTTGTGGCGCTTGAGTTTGAAACTCACATCCCTCCAACGAGACGTACTCCCCTAAAAAGGAGGAACTCGGGAATACATCCTTGTCTCCGCGTGCTACCCGTTCGGTTACTCCTTACTCTTTAGTTATTACTTGTATCTTATCTTGTTTAGGGTTAACTTGTCATATAGGTAAATTGGTGAAGTTAGGACTTCTAGGGTTGCCCGATCTTCACGGATTGACGGCGGGAGTGGACGAACGCACGCAAGAACACGAGGAACACGAAGAACACCAAGAATACACGAACACAAACCCGATACAAGAACTGTTTCCCTTACGAGGGTGGGAGATCGGCAAGTAGATATAAGAAGGGATCTTGGATGGTTGTTTCTCCAACGGTCAACCAAACCGCTCCAATAAAGTCACACGAGGATGAAAGATTGGCAAGTAGTCAAACTACAAGTACAGGTCTTGAATCCACTAGAGGGATCTTCTCCACAAGGGGAGGAACCATCCCCGCAAGGGGAGGAAGGAGACCATCTTGAGGTAGGGAGCACAACTCTACTCTAATCTCAAAACATAGTCTAACCTAGATCTAAGCAAAGGGGGTCCTATTTATAGTGTTGACAAAAGGGGTAGGTGGGTGGATAAGATTACAAGGCACAGGGGCCTTTTCAGCACACAGGCTCGCCCACGCCGGTAGTACCTGGCTCGGCGCGGTAGTACCGGCAAGGGAGTAGTACCGGGCTCCGGGGCGGTACTACCGGGACAGATCAGCCGCGAGTCCAGTAGCTCCTGGGAGATGCGGTAGTAGACGCGGTAGTGGGCGCGGTAGTACCGTGCCGGCATGTGGCGGTAGTACCGGGGCGGCAAGACGCGGTAGTACCGGTGCGGGCAGTCGCTCCTTCAGGTGACACGTCAGGCGGCTGGTCCGGGCGGTAGTACCGGGGCGTGTCCGGTAGTACCGCCTGATGCAGTTTCTTCTTCCTTCTCCTCTTCCAAGCCACCGTCTTGTGGAGCTTCATTCCTCTTGTACCTTGGTCATCCTCTCATGTACCCGTAGTCGTCGTGACACTCCTAGTATCAATATGAGATAGAAGATGACGTAGCATACCATCCAAAAGGGTGGGAATTGAGTTATCTAAGAGGAATGAGTTCACCTTTGATGTCCATGGTGACTTGTGGTATGTTGGAGTGCTTGACATGGTGATGGTCCTAGGTTGGGCTACATCATCTCCCCCCCTTTAAAAAGAGTCGTCCTCGACTCTTGCTCATCATCATGGCAAGGAGGTAGATGTGTAGACCTTGTCGTGTGGTTCACCATGTAGTCGGTGGAAATGATGTGGCACTTCTTCAATGTCCTTTCGCCTTTCAAGTAACCTACAAAACTCACAAGGAAGACGAAACAACACTCAAAGAGTAGCCAATTCTTGAAGGTCATCGCATGAGCGCTTATGTAGAAGGAAGTCACCTTAGCAAGATGTCGATGTGCTCTTCTTGCAAGATCTTCCGTCATAGGAATGCGTGGTTGAACCAACTCATAGAGGTTCATCCAAAGGTACGACCTACACATCAAAGACCAAGCAAACCATGTGTGTGCAAGATAGAGGAGCATATCATCAATGACATGTCCATTCATGTTCATTACACCATTAGCACAACACAAATATGTGAAATTCAAAGCATATGCAAGGTCAATGTGCAAGCAATTTCAACATCCTCAAAATGTGGGAACACAAAAACTCCATGAAAATTTTGAGTCATATGATCAACATTGCACACAAGGCATTGGAAAGAGAAATTGGTCAACATCCTTGATGCAATAAGCGGAGAAGTTGGCAAAAACACACGATGAGAAATGTCCAAATTATCAACATGGGTTCAAACAAACCATAGGAAAGAGCAAGTATTCGAAATATTTGTTGCCACACCAAATGAGTAGAAACCAAAACACTCATGACAAGACATGCACAAAATGTCATTATGGTTGCACACAAGCCATTGGAAAGAACAATTGTTCATCATATTTGTGGCAACGCATAAATCATCCATGTGAAAGATCAAGTAAACATGCTTGTCGTATAGGAGACCAAAAGCAACATCATAATTGCAAACAAACCATAAGCAAGAGAAATTGTTCAATTTGTTTGATGCAAAACATGGGCAAAGTATTAGAGTTGGATTCAATCCACAACTCACATGTATGCTCTCAAGAGCTCGTATTGTCAACTCATGCTCAATTGAGGTTGACATTATCATGCGGTTACCGGCACACACAAGACACCATATGAAGAAGTTATGTGCACGGTATATAAACACATCATCCATCATGAAGTGTCTCTTCATTTGCACATCACCAACCACACAAAAATCAATTGGAAAATATGACATATGTGGATGGTCACTATGCAAAGTGAAGGATAGAACAAGGTCCATAAGAGAAAATGAAACATCTCCAAAATGTGAGAAAGCTATGGGGGCAATCTCATTATCAAGCATTTCAACATTAGTGCAAGCAACACATGTGAAAGAATAATTGTTCAACATATTGCAAGCAACAATGGGATAAAAGTGGAAACATTCATAACAAGGCATGCTCATGGCAAAATCATCACAAATAGGTAATTCTACATGATCAACATTGGTTTCAAACAAAGTATCACATGGGAATAAGAACGAATCATATGATGTGTCAATAAAATCGTCCATAGCATGCAAGCAATCATAGTTCATCATGTCCACTAGCGGGATCATGGTCACATCAACACCCATACCTTGATAGTCCCACTCATGTGAAGTAGGTGTTGAAGTAGTAGGGGCTTCCATGTAGCCGACTTATTCATCTTGAAGTAGACATGGGGTGGCATCATCATCATCCATGGAACCTAGCACACAATGAGAAAACACACTAGAGGTAGAGGTTAAGTTGTTTGAAAGCGAAATGGTCTCACAAGACCTATCAACTACCTCTCTCAACTCAAGTGGTGTATCACTCATTCCCTCAAAGTGAAATCACTCAAACTCACATATGGTGGAGGCACTCAACTCACTCTCACTCACACTTAAGTGGGCTAAGTGGCTCTCATTCTCACATGGGATTGGTACCATCTCATAAGTCAAACACAAGAGGGTAGGCTCAATGTTCTCAACTCCAAACGCCTCCAAGGTTGAAGGGAAACTCCCATGCTCAACCTTCTCGACCTCATCGCCTCCAAAGGTCAATGCCAAAGTGTAGGCATCATCACTCGACTCCTTTGCCGAAGGGAAAATCCCATGCTCGGCATCATCATCACTTGACCCATGGTCATAGGTGATAGCATTCTCCATGCTCGCCTCCTTGGTCGAAGGGAAAATCCCATGCTCGACCGTCTTCTCACCATCTTGGTCACCTTCTTGTTCACCAACTTGGCAATCCCACATCATGTGACCATGGACATTGCATAGGGGGCACAAGAGATTGGGACATTCTCGTGGATCATGGTCTTGGCCTTGGCAATTGTCGCATAGGAGGTCTTCATCTTGCCATATGGGGACCAATGTGGTGATGGCACTTGGTGTAGAAGTCATATCATGAGAAGTGCTTGAGAGGGGCGCCGTCTTGGTTGTGTCCTCATAAGTGTTGCCATGCTTCTTGCGGTGTCGACATGAGCGTGACCGTTGCTCGAAGAACTTGTCGATGTCGGCCATGAACTCGTCAACAATAGAATCAACACTAGAAGGAGACACCATAGGATGTGCACTTGCCGCCATCTTGGATGTGGAGGTTGCACCTTGAACTTGGAGTGTAGGCGTAGGTGCTTGATGGCGTGGCGTCCGGCTTGCCTTCTCTTCATGTCTTTGTTGGCGTTCTTCATCGGAGGGATGACGTCGAAAATCGTTTGGATGCTTCTCCTCATGTCGACGTCGGCGTGCTTGTTGCTTTGGTGACCTTGTCTTGGAGCTCCCACTCGAACTTGGTGATATGTTCCGAAGCTTGGCGAGTGTGGTGAGGTCGTCTTGGAGCTTGGACAAGTTGCGGTCGACCTTGGCAACGTTCTTGTGGCGCCTTCTTGAGCTAGATGGGCCTTGGCTTGAGTTGGCCTTATCGATGCACTTCTTGGGATGCCTTCTTGTTGTCGATGTAGAATGTCGATGCTTGGCGCTCTTGGCGATGTCCTTGTCATGGTGCCTTCGTGAAGTTGATGGAGAATGTCGAAGTTTGGCGCTCTTGGCGATGTCCATGTCATGGCGCCTTCGAGAAGTTGATGGAGCTCCATAGGATGAATGCATGGTGGACTTGTCGGGGCTCCGTCTTGAGCTTGAACCATAGTAGGTTGTGCCATGACGCTTGGTGGTGCCGCTCTTGAACACGGTGGTGATGGGTGCTATCTCCTCTTGCATGGAGTCAAAGGTGTGGTCGATGTCGTCGCACATGCATGAAGAGTGGTAGTCGTGGACGTTCTCCACCAAGTCATCGTAGGTGTAGTCGGTGTAGGGCTCCACCATGTTGTTGAAGTCGAAGTCGGTACCATATGATGAGGCATATGAAGACACTTGCACCTCATTGTTGTTGGAGCTTTGTTGAAACTGTTTTTTTTTTTTGAAAGCCCACCTATATTCAACATAATACCACGTACAAAGTACATAGTACAGAAAACAACAGCAGTACATACGCAGGGGATTCAGAGCTCAAGCAAGCCACAGCATCACCTCCGGCGTCGACGACGAAGGTCGCCGTCCTCCTTCTCACCCCGCCCCGAGAGCACCTTTCTTGTTGAAGACCGCCGCAAAGCCCGTCCGCCGCGCAGCGGCGGAGCTTGTGCCGATGAACGAGCACGGCGAGTGCCCTCCCGCTCCATCTTCTCCACACTGATTTTGTCTTCAGATATAAAGGAATTTCGAAATATGACAAATGACAAAATAATGAGATAAATCATAGAAAATCGGATTTGCGTCATGATAAAAAGGGATGAATTGTTTGACACATAAATCATCGAAAATAATTAATATCTTCATAAAAAAAAAATCATCGACTGCTCACTAAATACTCGACGTCATAGGTGACCCTAGAATGATCTTCATAAAGTATAATCATGCGGGAGAAATTCAACTGCGGAATAAATATCGACCGGTTGGTCGGTTGGTCGACGTCATAGGTGACCCTAGAATGATCTTCATAAAGTATAATCATGCGGGAGAAATTCAACTGCGGAATAAATATCGACCGGTTGGTCTGTTATTGAAACAAATATTCGACCGCGAGACAGAGTGCCGACATTGTCCCAACAACCCAATAAAATACAGTCGCATAGAAACGGCAAAATATGTGCAAAATATTTCATCAAAGGAATTGTACAATAAACATATAATTAATACTTGCTAGCCATGCATTTGAGCTTAACATTCAGCTAGCTTGTATGATAGCGGAATGCACGTGCAGGATTAGGCGGCGAGATTACCGACTAATTAATTACTCAGCCCACTGCCCAAATACATGCAGTTCTATATCGAAGCCTCCATGCTTGTGCAAAGAACTAAAGCCCAACCTAATTAGTTAATTAGCAGGGATTAGTGAGCAAAGCCCACGCAATAACCAGCCCATGTCACCAAGCAAAGACATGCATGGCTGCAGGCCTACATGCATCGGCCATGCACGCTAAGTAATCTGGCCGTCCATACAGAAAACCACATGGTCAAGTTTCCTCGATGCCCACGTCCCGCACGATCAGAAGAACGTGGCCATGCTCCCACGATCTCCTGCACGGCGTAGCGCCTCTCTGCTCCCCTCCATAAATACTGAGTGAGACATAGCTGCAAAGTTGGTCGAGAAATCCCACCGCTTCAGTCCATCGCTGCTGCCTAAAAATCAACAATCGCAAACCACCAATCGCCAATCATCCATTCACCAGCCCATCGCTGATACACGCACTAGTCCATCGCTCTCTCGCCGCGCTGCTCATCTGCATCCACGCACGCTGCCGGTCACTCGTCGTCGGCGTTGCTGGTCGTTAGCTGCTCAACAATCACGCTCCCAAGCGCTGGTTGTTTAGTGTCTGCCGGCCGGCCGTTCGACATACGCGAGCGTATACGCCGCTGCCCGATCAATCGACTACATCACCGTTCGGTTCGTCTTCACCGCCAAGGTGAGAAAAGGAGTCCAAAGCTATACTCTTTCTCCTTCATTCTTGTCATGTTCAACTAAAATATGCTCCTTCATTTGGTCTCATGGTGACTCCGGGCTCCATGATGATACGAATGAGGAAATAAATTACACATAATAAAATTTATCTTGGTTCGGTCACATGGCGATTCCGATCTCCATGTTGATACAAATCAAGAATAGAAATATAGATATACCTCATAATGTTTGTGTCTCATAAAATCCTAGCTCATAGAAATTAGGGTATATTTGCACCATATTGTTTACATGCATGCCTTGTCCAAATTAAACTTGACCTTCATTTGGTCTCATGGTGACTCCGGGCTCCATGATGATACGAATAAGGAAATATATTGCACATAATAAAATACTTCTTGGTTCGATCACATGGCGATTCCGATCCCCATGTCGATACAAATCAAGGATAGAAGTAGAAATAAACTTTATATTGCTTGGGGTCTCATAAATCCCATCTTGGTAGAAACTAAAATATGATTTCTGCATATAAAATAAGTCTTGTCCCCTAAATACTGAGTCACGGTTGCATGCTTACAATACTAGCCTTATAGACGTGAAGGAGGCCACATGTAATATCGATTGCATCTACCTAGCTAATAATCTGGATTAATACGCGGTTCAGACTTGGTAAAATCAAACCAAATGCATGCGGCCATATCCTGTAGCACCATGCACTCCGATTAGATACTACTAGCTACACGCATGTAAGATTGATCAGACTAATGTTTGCATGTCATATTTGCCTAGCTAGCATCCATGATCAATATAGGATCTAGACTTGCATGCGTATGGTAAACTATGTTAAACTTGCGTCGGTTAAATAGCATCATGCATGGCTCTTGACTAGAATATTAGCACGTGCATATCAAACAAAGCATGTCATTTGCACGTATTGGCTTAGTGAAAAGATCTTAGCTTAGCCAGCACAAGTGTGCCGCATGTTGGCCCACTGGCATATACCATCAATCAAAGTAGATTATACATTCCCTTATATGGATGTATTGGCCAAATAAATTACACATACGCTGTTGCATATGACTAGTACACCATGTTGTCAGTACTAAATAAATATGACGATTAGAGCATTCGTATATGATAATTACTCTATACATTGTTTAGCCTCACATAGCTGAACTAAATTGGTAATTATTACCCTACTCACTGAAAATATAAATTAATACATACTCTTGCTCGGTTATACTACGAGCATATGATTTATGCTATGTTGGTGATAATACAAGCCAAGAGAAATTACCATACTCCACTTGATGTTAGTACTACTACAAGTGAAGTCAGATTATATCTCAAATCCAAGATTATATAAATATATCACTAGTTCTATATAGCATATTTCGGAACTAGTACATATAATTTGCATGTAGGCAATAAACCCACATGTTATAAGATAGTCTCCTATATGGATTAAAATGAAACCATGTTCCTTTCATGATAAGAAGGATTATACCCCACGTCACCTGCACTAGACATAACATAGTGCATTTCATCATCATACTAGCTTGCCCATATGGTGGCTTAACGATCTACTATGTGCATGCATATAGAAATCATGTGCACAATAAACTCAGCTCACAAAACGAGCTAGACCATATATTGCACACATGCTTGCGAACCGGCTTATTAACCATTAAAAATGCTCATATTATTAATGACATAAAACATTACTTATTATCAAATTTCAAATGGTTAATGAACTAGGTAACAAATAGCCAAGTCATGTATGTGCTATAAAAATCGTATGATCAAACAATAAATATTATGCTATCCATATATTAGCATAGACATACTTCATGGCTCCCCGACTACGCCGACATTGACGACAGCGAGGAGGACTTTAGTCTACATTTTGTAGTTTTCTATTTCTACACTTTGTAGCGCTCATATGTTGTAATTCTATGAAATAGTTATGTTGGAATTCTTAATCAGGGGTTTTCTCTCCGGAGATGTAATTAACAGATCTTTTATGTATATGTAAGAGTTTCTGGAAATAAAGTACCTGCAATGTTTGATCCTTTTTATTCATTTTATGCATTTAAATTATATTATATGTCTCTATGACGTGGACGCGTACGTATTTTTACGATCGTCCCATTTTCCCGTCATCAAGCTTGTGTAGTCGGAGTCGTGGTACCGCTCCATGTCATCAATTCGTGTGTACTTGGAGTCGATACTATATGATGAAGGTTGCTCGATGTCGTGGTACCGCTCCATGTCGTGGACGTTCGAATAGTCGGATTTGTAGCGAAAGTCTTGGTGATGATCCATCATGTCATGCACGCTCGTGGAGTCGTAGTCGGAGTAGTCGTAGCGGAAGTCTTGGCGATGCTCCATCTTGTCATGGGGGTCATTGTTGAAGTAGTGGCGCTCCATGTCCTCAAAGTATGAGGCATCATAGTCCATGTGACTCATCGTGTACTCGTTATCATCTTGGCCTCCATAGTTGCATTCGCTCTCCCTAGACATGTGAACTCACAAGGCAAGTGTATATATGTGGAGTGGAAAGGAAACTAGAGCACAACCTCTCACCTTTGTAGATAGTATTGGACGTCGTGGACAACTAAAGGGAACGATCACAAAGTAAAGTGATTGTGTTCAAGTATCCAAAGCAAACTCCAAAACACACACGGCTTAAAAGTTGGATAGGAAGGTATGGTAGGTGGAAGCAAATTGAACCAACCGGAAACCAAGATATTGTAAAGGCAAGTAGAGAACCACGATGATCACAAAGCAAAAGCAAGTTAATCTCAAAAGATAGGAATGTAGTTCAAGGAAACACACGCACGGAGAGATAAATTGGACTTATGCAACCAAGAAGTGAGCTAAAGAACCATATGATCCTAGCGAAGACTATAAGCTCGGTGTTGCACAAGTACAAGGAGAGCCACTAGCTCGATTGCAATTTATTGGTGGGCTACTAGATTTGCACAAAATGTGCCACCTACTAGATGTTCATTGAGCTTGCGCTTCCTACAAGAGATGTGGCAAGTGGTGTTTCTTCTTTTCTTTTCTTTCTTTTGATTTGGCACTTTTTGCTTCTTGTCTCGTTTCTCTTTTGCACACCCACTTCTTTGATGCCAACACAAGATATATGAAGAACTAGCGCATGCAATTTTTGCTCGGAAACTACACGGTGCAAATGTGCAAAGCCCAAGCAATCATAAAGAGCTAGCCTCAATAGGACATGGTAATCGCAAAGATATTGTGTGGCTTTCAAAGGAATGGCAAGGGGTAAAGGTTGGCGATGTTATACCTTTCGTCGATGTTCTTCACCGTTTGTTGTAGAAGCTTCGTGCTTGCCCACGGATTTTTGTGGTGGTAGATGATGGAGCAACCGCAATGGTGATGTAGGCCTTGATCGTAGCTTCGAAACGAGCCAAAGAACACAAAAAACGGAGTCCAAATGCAAAAGATATGGCCAAAACCGTATTCCAGAAATTCCAGTTTTTAGTAAGGGCGGTAGTACCGGGTCGGGTCGTTGTTCGTGCCCGAGACGCGAAAATGCGCGATTTTGGCGAAAAAACGGCTAAAAAATGGCCAAATCGGAGGGGAAATCGATGGAATTAGGCTATGGGAACGTAAACGAAGGTAGATCAACAAGTATAGCAATAGATCTATGGATCAAAACCTGCAAATACGCACTCAAATCTCAGATCGATCCAAAAGCAAATTGGGGCTATTTTTGGTGGAAATTTTCGAATTTCTCAAAATCAAAGAAAAATTTGGTGGATTTGGGGTGGAAACACAAGTCAAATCCGTGGCAACCATGCTCTGATACCATATGGTGAAGTTGGGACTTCTAGGGTTGCCCGATCTTCACGGATTGACGGTGGTGTCGGGGGAATGATAAATAGATTAACCCGCGGCCCAAAAATAATGCGGCTTATAATCAATGGGCTTGCACTGAGGTGGGCCGACACGAAGAGTCGCAGTATGGTGTAAGAAGAATCCAAAAGATCCAAGATGGCTTAACTTGGAAGGCAAGAAAAGTAGTCTCCAAGTAATTCCTTTGTAACCTAGCGAGACTCTGGATATATAAAGAGGACTCGCAGGACTAGAGAGACAAGCTCCAAACCCTAGTTCTCATACATCCCGAGAGAGGCGACTCAACACATCGATCGCCAACCCCTTGTAACACCATATTCATATCAATATCAATCTAGAATAGGCAGGACGTAGGTCTTTACCTCACATTGAGGGGCCGAACCTGGGTAAAAAACATCGTCTTCTCGTGCCCTGCGATCTTTAGCTCGGGGACGCTCGATCGCTTAAATCCCCAACTCTACGAAGTCATCTCAATGACATCTGCGTGACAATCCCACGACAGTTGGCACCCACCGTGGGGCCTGCGGTCAAGAGCGTCACGTTCCGCGCTGGATCTGTGCCAGGGACGGAGGATCTCGTCGTCGATTCAATCTCGGCGACTTCAACATCACGCCGGTCTAAACGATTCGGCGGTATCTACATCTACATCAAGATCTACCTCAAGCTCGAGTAGAAAGCGTGGAGAAATTCGACCGCGCGATTCGGGGCTCAACTTCGACAACGCCCCTCACGCGCGAGTTACAGGACAGCAGCAACGACCATATGGCGGACATCACCGGCGGCGGCTCGAAACTCATCTCGACGATCCCTTCGGTGGAAAGATGCGCAATCGAGTTTCCTATCAGCTGTCCAAAGGGCATCGGATTCCAACGGTTAGATCTCCGTGGGCGACTCATACACTGAAGCTCTGTCGGAGTCCGACGAAATTCCGCGCGATCTCGGGAAAACAAATTCCGAGGTCGACTCAGACATCAATTCGAAGATCCCTCCGGTGAAACCCTGCGGCATACAATCCCGCAGCAGCCCAAGAAATTTGAGGCAATTCTAACAGTGAGATCTCTGCGGCGACTCAAACACCACAACGAGTTCTATGTCTATGCGAGTTCGCGAAATTAAACAGGAAAACATCCGATCAGCGCAATACAGTTCTCGTACGGGCCAAACCCAATCAGGAGTCCAAGCGTCGGACTATACTTTCCAAAGAATCAAAACAAGGCATTGATGGTCAACCAAATAATTCACGGCATCAGTTGAAGGTCTATAGATCACGTGAGCGCAATTTCCTGGAAAGGAGCAGAAGGAAGCTGGCCCTGCCGGCCGGATCAAATCAGTCGCAAGAAGAATCGCAAAAAGGTTTGACGCAAGTTCAGAGAAGTTGTCTGACCTAAAAAGATACTACTTCAGGCTATGAATGTTGTACGTGAGCTGGAAAAAAAGGAAAGGCAATCTAAAAAAGAGGCCAGCTTGCTACCTCGTGTGGAAGTCATAAAAAATAAGTCGCACGTAAGCTGCCAGCTAAGGAAAGACACCCGAACCAAGGAAAGAAATCAAAGATGGAAAATATTGACTGAGTTGCCATCAAAGTTCGGAAAGGGAGTCTCGGGTCCGACTCAAATAAATTCTGCCTCAAGTCATGAGTAGCCGCACGAGAGCTGCTAACAAGAAAAATAATCAGAAGAGGCTTAGCCCGCTACTACGATTGCATGGTGCAGCTTACGAAGAAGTAAAAATCAAGTGCAACTAGTACTACTAGTTTGACTCGCACGCACATGGTTAAGGAAAGATAATAAATGAAGAACAAAGTGGCTTGCCTGGCCTTTGGCATGCATGGGGCGGCCGCCGGTTCAGAACTCAGACGCTTTTGTCTTCCACAACTATACATCAGCTGATGGTCGCGATGGCTCGTGATGTGATCATCAACACTACCTTGCGGGCACTCGCGCGGCTTATCAAAATCAACAACGACCGTGACTCATCCTTTGAATCAGCCAGGCGATTGATAAAACATAGACAAATTCTAGCTATCTACATGGATCAGGACATCAAAGAATACAGGGACGGCTGCATCGACTCGGCTAACCGAACTTGCCCGATTCGATCCAAAGAGCATCAGGAGATCAAATTCGAACTGGACGGCTCCAGACCTGATGCACAGCATGACTTTCAGCACTGGATGAAGTATTAAAAAAAAGAGAGGCTCGATCAGATTCGCTAGCTTATACGTGCGTATGTGCATGCATGTCGTGGTTAATTTCAATCCCATCACGGCATACTCCATCTTCGACGAGCCAACATCTACGGTCGCGGATCATGCCGCGTCCTCAACGTCAGAAGAATACAAACAAGATAAGTTGCTATTATGCTCAACTTTCGTAGCCTTTTACTTTTATCAGTAAAATTAAATTCACCTTTGAGTTTATCTCGGAGGCTGCATACCTAGGTTATTATGCCTTTTATTAATGTCTTTGTGACTCATATTATATCATGTCGTAGACTTCAAATTCATATCAGATTTTGTAGATTTAATTACATCTACCTCCCAATACATTCGTTAAATTAGAGTTCTTTATAACTCGCATTGCAAAGTCTAGCTATTTACAGCTTGCATTGAATATCAAGATCACCACTACATGTTCAAGCATTGATATTTGGCGATTCATTTGTCATTCTATGACTTATCATTATATCAATTTATGACTGATCGTTATATAATTTCATGATTTATCATCATATCATTTTATCAATCATCATCGACTTATTGTCATATCAATTTATGAGTCGCATAGCGATTTACCCCCATATCATTTTATGAGTCGCAAACAGCTCATCATTACATCAGTTTGTGAGTCATTAATGAATCATTATCTTATCAAATATTTGAGTTAAAACAGGTGACTCGCTGAACCACATCTACAGCTAATCAGAGCTGGTTATCATCAAAGCCAATTAGAGCTCGTCACGGCTATTGTTGCCGATAAAAGCAATAATCCTGGTTATTCTCGCCTTAAGTCAGAAGTATCTTTGCACTATGCGGCCAAAGTACTGGGGTGCGGTGTCAATCGAGTGTGATCGCCTATCATGGCCGCCAGCGACCCTGAACACGCATTTTTTACCTGGGAAATACTGAGCCGCGCGAAGACCTACTTAACGGTAATAGAGATAATTCAGAAGGACTAAAGTACCCACGTGTGGCGTCAATCGAGTCTGAATGCCTATCATGGCTGCCTATCATGACCGTTCTCGACCCTGAACACACATTAGATTTGGGAAATACTGAGTCAAGTACCATATGCTATCATGCATCGTACAATATGCTATCATGCATCTTACCAGTTGCTATCATGCAACTAAGTTGCTATTATGCAACCATTTGCTATCATGCAAAATACAATTTGCTATCATGCAAAATATCATTTATTATCATGCAACATATCATTTGCATCATGCAACATATCATTTGCATCATGAGACATACCATTTGCTATCATGCAGATTATACTATGCTATCATGCAGGGTACCATATGCTATTATGCGGAGTACTAACTTTTTATCATAATTATTACCAGCCGCCAAGGCTAACATATTATTATCAAGTTATTATCATTGCTTCCTCGGGGGCTTTGCCTTTTGATTTAACAGGAACCTATAACTCGGCCATACGAGTTTGAATTGGCATGGCCAGATTTTTTATGATCGAGATAATTATCTCCTGATATCGGCTGATGAAGCCACCATTATTTATTTATTTTCAGCCACATCAAAGTGGAATTTATATCATTATTATCTTGCGGCAACAATATTTGTCAATCTGTTGCAGGATCAAATTGCAATGATATGCCATCAAGCAGGATAATGAAATCATGCCTGCTTAATGCCTGGGGGCTAGGACAATTAAATTTTTGTCTACCTTGAGATATTTTTGAGTCCCGAGCAGCATGATCAAGCATGCAACTCGGCCCTCGGGGACTACACATCCACCATATCTAGCGGTCTTTATTATACTCATATACCATGATTATATGCAGATTTCATTTTTTGCAGCACATGAGAATATATATATCCATTCGCGAGTCAAATAAGCGACTCGGAAATCTTTAAATACAGGTTATGGCTATATGCGCTTGAGCCGCCATGTTTCAACATGCGTTCAGATGGCTCGTCATGATAACATGACAGATTATTATTCTAATGATTGACCAGCTTATTTATGCTTATGGTCTTTTATGCTTCGATGTCTATGCATGACTCAGCAACTTATACACATTTGACTGATATATCTTGATGCTCATAAGTTATTATTCTTATGATTTCAGCTCAGTTGCATCTAATAGGACAAGGTGGTTTTCACCAAGTGCTTCGCGGAAAACTCACCGCGATTCTGGAGTTTCAATGCAACCAAGACAGAAGTGCTCAATTGGCAACATAGTGGCTACATAAGCCGCAAAGATAGCGACTCATCGCTTCTACATCAGCGGCTCAATAAGCCGCTACGTGTGCGACTCATCATCAGCGAGTCGCCAAGTGCAACATCGACAAGTCGGCGAGAACTACACACGCAAGCCCGCAAGATCATCATCAAGACATAATCTTCCGCCTGATTCTACGAATCACCCAGAAGCTTGGGGGCTAATGTCGGGGGAATGATAAATAGATTAACCCGCGGCCCAAAAATAATGCGGCTTATAATCAATGGGCTTGCACTGAGGTGGGCCGACACGAAGAGTCGCAGCATGGTGTAAGAAGAATCCAGAAGATCCAAGATGGCTTAACTTGGAAGGCAAGAAAAGTAGTCTCCAAGTAATTCCTTTGTAACCTAGCGAGCCTCTGGATATATAAAGAGGACTCGCAGGACTAGAGAGACAAGCTCCAAACCCTAGTTCTCATACATCCCGAGAGAGGCGACTCAACACATCGATCGCCAACCCCTTGTAACACCATATTCATATCAATATCAATCTAGAATAGGCAGGACGTAGGTCTTTACCTCACATTGAGGGGCCGAACCTGGGTAAAAAACATCGTCTTCTCGTGCCCTGCGATCTTTAGCTCGGGGACGCTCGATCGCTTAAATCCCCAACTCTACGAAGTCATCTCAATGACATCTGCGTGACAATCCCACGACAGGTGGGAGTGGACGAACGCACGCAAGAACACGAGGAACACGAAAAACACCAAGAATACACGAACACAAACCCGATACAAGAACCGTTTCCCTTACCGGTCGGTCCAACCGGCCCAATAGAATCCACACGAGGGTGGGAGATCGGCAAGTAGATACAAGAAGGGATCTTGGATGGTTGTTTCTCCAACGGTCAATCAAACCGCTCCAATAAAGTCACCCGAGGATGAAAGATTGGCAAGTAGTCAAACTACAAGTAGAGGTCTTGAATCCACTAGAGGGATCTTCTCCACAAGGGGAGGAACCATCCCCGCAAGGGGAGGAAGGAGACCATCTTGAGGTAGGGAGCATAGCTCTACTCTAATCTCAAAACATAGTCTAACCTAGATCTGAGCAAAGGGGGTCCTATTTATAGTGTTGACCAAAGGGGTAGGTGGGTGGATAAGATTACAAGGCACAGGGGCCTTTTCAGCACACAGGCTCGCCCACGCCGGTAGTACCGGGCTCGGCGCGGTAGTACCGGCAAGGGAGTAGTACCGGGCTCCGGGCGGTACTACCGGGTGATACCCACAAGTATAGGGGATCGTTGAAATCTTTAATGTGTAAGTATAGTATCGATCCCACGAGGAGTAGAAGGTATAAGTATTTATCCTCTCAAATAAGAGTGTCACTTCTCTTATTATCTATGCACTAGACAAACTAAAATGATTAAATGATGCAAGTGTTTTTGGGTTTTTGACGTAGAGTTTGCAATAAAGTAAAAAGCTGAAAATAAAATATGACAAGTGAAAGCTCTCAAAGAGAGAAAGCCCAATCCTCTATGCAGCAAGAGGACAAGCTCAAGTGTGTGTTTCTTATAAGTGGAGAACGTTCCCAAGGGCTACCTAGACTTCATGACATAAATATTTCTAGAACAACAAGGTAAACATTTTGTCAAGTTTTAATCTTCTTTGGACGGAGCCATAATTAGGTAAAGCTAAATAAATAAACTAAACCCCCTTATGATGGTTCTTATGGCCAAGTAAATGACTGCACAAGAGTTATTAAGACATAGAGTCCCACCATAGCATTACACTCTAAGGTCCCCGATACTAATACCCTCATAATGCAACTTCATGACTCGGTCTCAGGTTTACATGTCCTCCCAAGTCTCCGTCAATTCATTACACTACGGTGTTCTCCTATGAGCCCATATAGGTGAAGTGATGTGCAGTCGACGTTCGCACAACACCATCATAGAATTACATAAAAGATAAAAACTAGACAAAATACCAACACATGTCATATATAAATCATTGCCAATTCATCCTATGCCCCCAGGAACATGAGAGAACTACTCAAAACGCAAAGACATGATATGATTCAATGGTATAAGTGATACAACACAATCTGAAAATATAATCTCACCCCCAAACAATGACAAGTAGCCAATCATACACAGGTAGAATAGCACTTAAACAATAGCTAGGGTTCGAACAATCTCAAACTATGAGGGGGATGAAGTGGATCATGAAGATGGTGATGGAGATGGTGCTGGTCTTGACGGTGGTGTTGATGGAGACTCCGGAGGGGGGATGGAGGAGCCTTCCGGAGGTGATTCCGGCGGCGTTTCCCTCCTCCGATCTTCTCCGGTGGCAGCCTTCTGTCTCCTGTTTCGTGGTTTTTGTGTTTCTCTGCCGCCTCCTCGCGAAACTACTCAGGGGACTATTTTTATAGTCGGTTTTAGGTCAAGACGAAGCCACGGAGACGAAAACGGACGGCATCGGAGCCACGAGGCCCAAGATGAGGGGTCCCACGCGGCCAAGGAATCTGGCCGCGTGGGCCCACCTATCTTGGCCCTCGGGTCTCCGTTTGTTCGCTTCGTTCGTTCCTACGCTTTGTTCCTTCCAAAAACTGACCCCCGTAAAATATTAGGTCATTTGGACGTCGTTTGGGTCCCTGAAACATCAAAATATAGAAAATAGGGTTTTCTGCCAGTGCAGGGTTAATTCCAAATAAATGGGGAAATTGTGAATTATCCCCTAAAATCATTATAAAACATAAATATAACCCATATATGATGCAAATAAGTTGGAATATCAAGTAATAAAATGTAAAGTTCATGTATGCATTTTACATGCATCAACATCCCCAAGCTTAACCAATACTCGTCCTCGAGTATGAAGGTGATAAAACTAACATGGACTTTGCATTTTAATACTACTAGTAAACGTGCACGTGCAATGCACGTTTTGATTTATGAACAAAATTTAAAACACATTATGAGTGAAGAGGATAAAGTCCCATGAAAATGTTAAAATGAAAATTGGGCATACATGTGTGCCCCATAAAATTAAGTAGAAGCTAGATGCTTTATGGCAGTAGCAATTTGGTGGTAAGCTGCCATCGGACTGCGTAGCTCTTGCAAACCATCTGCCAAGTTAGTTGCTTTGGTAATTCAGTTTGGTTGTGATATATTCTTGCAGCACGTCTCTACAATATAACAGACCATTTTAAATTCAACTACACCCTTTTCTATGAGTTGCATTTTGTATAGTTTTTGGAGAAAATTCCTTATATGACTTTTATATTAGAAAGAAAAAAACTCTCTTGCAACGTTTATATTTATATGTATGTACGGCTAAGAATATATGAGCCTGTATGGTAAAGAAGAATTAGCATCTGATACATTATTCATGTTAGCTCGAAGATATCAGCAAACTTGGGTCTCTACTTCCTCCGAATAAATGTGGACAACATCATGCTCAAAGGAACACCAAATATTTTGGTCTGGTAAATGCAACTACAAAGGGATCATAATTCAGAAACAAAATGAGAAGAATGCTGGCACCTACACCAAGTATGTTGGAATGGAGCCAAGTGACTGGAAGCAATATATGCAATATGATCCACAACAAGGCAAATGGTCCTTTAGTTACATACATTCTAATATAACTGGGAGAGCTCTCTCAATAGTACAAATTAAATTTCAACACACTGAGGACCAGGTAATTTTTGAAACAATACATACACTACTATTTTTAACAAAAAAGTATCATTTACTAAGCTTACCTGTAAAGAGTTAAGACGACCACATCAGGCAAGCAAAGAGGAAGAGATAAGTGAACAATTCAACCTGAGAAGCAGAGCCTGCATCCAACAGGACATGGACATGAGTATATATATAGCTAGAATCAGACTATCAGAGTTGCTTCAAATCTATTTCAGGAAACGCTAAATTACACACATAAGCTATACATTAAAAAAACATAAGATATATTCGTAGCAAGAAGTACATAGCAGATCAATTATGACATGCTTCATCTGACAAATAAAATGAGCTGTAATTTTGAGTAGCAAACATAGGACATGCTTCCTTGACTCCAATCTCTGCAATACCAGACAAAAGACGTGTCCAAACCTCATAAACAAGAGAACAAAACTCTCCTTGCAAAGGCAATGGCACAATTTGAATGAGCAGGCAGAGCAAACAAATCAAATGACTACAGCGGGCGGATCTGAAACAAAAAGGTCGTTGTGCAGCGCAAATAGTAGTGCTCATTTTATAGAACAACCTGCTTCACATACAGATAAGGGACCGGAAAGGAGATCTATCGGACCAGCTTGTGCAAGATGGTATAGATAAATGAATTGAGCGTGGAAAAGTAACAAACATGCAATCTGCTTCCCTAAATCTGCAATAACAACCATTATTGGTAGTGTTGCAGACACAAGCCTTCAGTTCCAAGTCAACTAATTAACGCGATGAGAAAAAAAGCTTGGACCAAAAGCTTAGCAATGTGAAACTTCCGACAGACAATGTTCTTTCACAGAGGTAACCAGATGCAAATATATTACACTGATAATTACTTTCAGACGCTCGCATATCCAGTTATAAGTATTGTGGCTCTTGGCCTACTAACAATGCTTCCTGTTTTGGGATTCAAAATACATAGAACATTGTCTAATACTTTCAGACCTGGAACAGGTAAGCCCAAACACTTATCAGTGTAATACATAGAACAATGCGTCTAAAAGTAATTATCAGTGTAATACTTTAAGACCCTCGCATAATTTTGATTCAGTTACCATGTGCCATTCAAAATAGATAGAACATATGCTGGTTCCAGATCCATCTGATTAAACATCACCCTAGACAAATCCACTCTGCCTGCATGGGTGAAGCCAAAGAAAAAGAGAGGAGAAGAGATGAAATCGTCTAGTCTGCAGTGATAAACGAACTTTGTGATCAGACCAAAAGTACTCTGACCTCGTGTGCCCTGCAGCCAGTGTCGTGTGTGGTGGATGAGCATCGGTGGCGGGGCGGCGAGGACCTGCTGTTGTGCAACTGCCGTCTTCCTCCTAGTGGTCTGTCGGTTCCTCCGGTGGTGGCAACTGCCTTCCTCTGCCCGGATCGGGCCACCCTGGCTCCGGTGGTGTGGGGTGTGGAGGCACGGTGGGTGGCGGTGCAGTCATGATGCGAGCCGGCGGCCGGATGCGGGGATTGGGCTATGGCGGGGACGGAGGGGGAGGTGAGCGCCATACACTTCCCCCTCGACTGCTCGTGTGTTGCCGCTGCGACTTTGACTTCCTGATCCGCGCGCTGTGCTGGTTGAGTTCGGGCTCGTCGGAGACGGGGGTGGCGGCGGCGCGGACGCACTTCGCAGGTGCTAGGATCCCGTCGACGGGAGCGGAGGAGTGGGTGTTGTGGCGGCGACAGCGGCCGCGGATCGGATTAGGAGTGACAGAGCTTGCAGGATTTACGCAAGGGAACCGAAAACGCAGCACGATCTTGTTTGCGGGTGCTGTGGGGATACATCGTTGGGACACATCTGAGCGTTGGATGAAGCTAATTAATGGTTATGATTACGGGGGTATCACTTAAAATCGGTACATCATTGGGTAATCCTCAATCGTTAGATGAGATGATCGTATGGCTGATGTTATTTGGATCAGCCACCTCTGGGTCTTTTTATATTAGTGGTGATCAATGGATATCAAAGATGATTACTATTACTACATAGAGTCAAATGATTCATTCTTCAAAGGAGTAGCAATATACAAGATAGATTATGAAGTGATATCAAATATTCAACGTAAGGATGTTCAAAGATAATTCACAAAGTGTAACATAGAAGAAAGTACTATGGACCAAATGTATGCATAATGAAAAGTAAAAACATCCTACAATGGTCATAGAGTATTCTTATAAATCTGAATATAAAAGGTGGACACTTTGGAAAGATATATAAATGAGTAGAGGTAAAACATGCAAAAGTTTCATCTAGCTTCCAAATGCTTCTACTTAAGTTAATGATTGCAATGTGGTATCCATTGGTGTGAAGCTCTCATTACCCCTATCATAGCATCTTGAATGGTTAAAGTTTAAAGTGAAAGAAAATATGAGTAGTGTGCTTGACAAAGTATGGGTTGAATGCCTCATGCCCCGTGAATACGAGTACCTACACCACGGTGTTACTCAACTCGGGCCACAAAGCAAGTTCAAGTTAAGGTCATTGTAAGTAACATAATAGCGTCATCAAAAGCGTCAACTGGGGTACCTCTTGTCCCAGGACATGGAACAAGCCCATGTCAAAATGACAAGACAAACAAACAAAATGAACAATCTCAACACCCTTTTTATTTACTATTGGTATAACTTTTTATTGTGAGGTGCATCACTGAAGGTTCACCATAGCATGTAAGTAAATTTCCACCATGAATGATGCATGGCTTAGATTAGCGGCACAGGCGTCTCTCTAGCCATTTATACAAACTCATTAAACTTACTAAGTTTCCGCATTTATTTGGCCCCATGATAAGCATCCATAAACAAAAGTACATGATATCAACTAAATATAAGAGCACGTTGAAAGCTTGCCATGTGACAGCACATATGAGCTAACTCCCAACCAAGACTCTTGTCAAGCTCACAACTTCATAATTTTAATCACAATGGTTCATGTTTATTAAGTGCAATAAAAGTAAAGTGTGCATCAAGTTCGTGAGAGCTTTTTAGCCAACTTTTCCCATAACAATCAATAACATAAGCATTTTAATTCAGAAGTATAGATAATACAATATAACATGATAAACATACTCGGAATAGCATAAAGCTAATAGGTAGATATGGTGGACTCACTGGAAAAACTTTGGTTGAAGGTGTTGGAAAACAAGTTTTTACTTGTTGGAATTTTTGGGCTAGCAAGAGGGAGAAAGTTGACCGTCTAAATGCATGCATAATGTCCATAGAACTAACCAATCCATGTTAAACAAAGTAAAGTAACATTCAGCATCAAAACATGAATAAAAGATTGATGGGGGGATGATAACCCGGTAGGCCCATGAAGAGGGAAGCATGACCCGCCAGGCAGGAGGCCCGGCCAGGCCAGCTAACCATCGGCATGGGCCGGGTTATGTTGCTGGGCCAGAGGCTTTGGCGGTAACCCGGTTCAGGAAGGGAAGTTTCTAGAAGACCAAAGGCGGTTCGTGACTTGGAGGATACGAAGGCTAGAAGAGCTAGAATAGGATTCGAGTCTGGGTAGAGCCCGGGTATTGTAAAGTGCCAGGAGACCCGGTAGTCTATATAAGCCGGTTCCTGAGCCCAAGTTGAGAGAGAACTTTACGATCCAAGCTTAGGCGAGAGAACCACAGAGAGAAACACCACAACCTTGTAACCTAGATCGAGATCCGGCTCTGTTGTCGTAGCCGGGTTATCGAGATCGAGATCAATAACAAGATAGCGGGAAGTAGGTCTTTATCTCCAATGGAGAGGCCGAACCTGGGTAAACCTTTTGTCCCTGCAATGCTAAACAATCTCCCAGACGCCAGTGTCGCCTTGCCCACCAACTCAAGCTACCCCAAAGTAGCATCTGCCGTGTTATCTACCCCACGACAGTTGGCGCCGTCTGTGGGAATCGCGTCCAAAGGTGTCACCATCATGGGAGAAGCAAAGCAAGGAGTAGAGAACTATGTTTTCGGCGAGATCACCCTCAATTCACAAGGAGAGCCCATCGTTGATGATTTTGGCTGGGGGCCGGAATCAGATCTACTTGAATCTGGTGATGTTATTCCAATTGGCAAGTTTAACGTTTTCGTTGGTATGATTGCAACTAGATCTGCTAGTGATGGAGACTATGAATCTGTGTCAGGAGCTGCCACAATTGTTCAATCTGATGGAGAAGAATCAGTTGGTACGGCTGAAGATGAGCTGCCCCTGGACGTGCACGAGGAGAGATCGGGAAACCCGGCCCCAGTCCCGGGTGATGTGGGGGACTATGCAGATTCAGAATCGATCCTGCCCTTGTTTGAGGCCGGTTCGGATATGGAGTAGAAGAAGAGGACGAAGAGGAGCAAGAGTCCGAACCAAGCCCGGTTAGGAGGGTGGCGGTTTACACTGCTCCTTCAATCAACGCGGGGCATCACCGTCAACGGTTGTGTCGCCAGCTTTTACTCCGGGTCAGCAGCAGCAACAATTGCCACCAGTTTTGGAGCTGGCGGGCCAAAGGGTTGATGGAGACCCGGCTTCGGTATCAGAGGAAAGTGAAAACACGGCGCGTTACAGGAATAGCTTCGGTTTTCTCAATAATCGAGCTCAGGGTGAGGAAAGAAACAATGCAACAGGGACCCGGGCAATGTTTAACAATGGCCTGGTCTTAGATCCAACCGCACTTACGAGGATTGTTACTCCAGAGAACGCAGCAGCAAGAGCTATAGAATTGGATACTGCACGCCGGGCCTTGGAGCAGGTACGCAGAGACACAATGGCAGAAAAAGAAGATATGGAGATTAGGCGAAAGCAATTAGAGGATGAGGAAAATCGTCTCAATGAGATGACCAGGGCGCACCGGAGGAGGCACCAGAGCCGGCTGGCCCCTGGAGAAAACGCTATAAACCCAGCAGTATTGTTTAGGACCCCAGAAGATCAACCAGTTGGTGTCACCCAGGTGGCTCCAGTTGTTAGAGCAAACATAGAACCAGACAGAGGAACAGGAGCAGTTGGTGTTGCAGTTGCAGCGCGCCGGGTCTTCTCGCTGGGGGAGCCAGGGGAAATCCGGGTCTGCCACCCAGGACACCGAGGTTTCATACGCCGGCGGGTCACTATTCCAATCCAGCAGATAACGTATACGCCGCAACTTTGGCACTAGATCGTATTCCATTAGGAGACTCGCCAGCAGAGGTTGAAGCTCGGCGTGCCATTGATATGTTACGCACTGCGGTTGCTCAGCAAGTTCAGTACTCAAAAGAGAAAAGTGCGCTTCACTCTACAACGTACCGTAGCAAGAGTCGCCATGGGGGAAACCCGCCATTGGCCGGGTTTGCCGCGGCACAGCAGCAAAACCCGCCCCAGCAGAACCAAAACCAGAATAATCAGCAGTATCAACCCGCCCCTGCAATTTCTGTGGCTCAGCAGATAGTCAATAGGTCGCGGGCAGGAAGGAGTGCAGCTAATGCAAACCCGGCAGTACCAGCAGCTGGAGCACCACAAGGAGGACCGGGTCCCGTGCCAGCAGCATCTGCAAGTTCGCCGGGTAACATTAATCTTTTAGCAAGTTCTTCCACTTTGGCAGGTCCCAAGTGTCTTTCAGATGCCATTAGAGCAGAGCCTTTCCCTGAGAAGTTCAAGGAGCCAAGCAAGATTGCCAATTATGAGCCGAGCACAGACCCGGCGAGTTGGTTGAGCAGTTATGAGATGGCAATGTGTATACGCAATGCCACAGAGAACGTTTGTGCAAAGTATATGTATTTGATGATGAGTGATGGTGCAGCAAAGTTGTGGTTCAAGAATCTGCCAGAAAAATCTATCAACTCTTGGGATGAGCTGAAAACAATTTTCATCAAGCACTTTCAGGGCACGTGCAAGCGTTTATTTTCCATTGAAGATCTTGATCGTTGCGTACAGAGGAAGGGCGAGTCAGCTCGTCACTGGATGGGCCGGGTCACGGAGATCCTGCACTCTTCATCAGGTATCGAGCCCAAGGATGCAATTTCATCGATGGAGAAAACTTGCAAGTATGCCCCCTTGGTGCAGAAGCTGGGTCGCATGAAGGAAGGACACCGGGTTAAGCCCGTTACTATGGCAGAGTTGATGGATGCGTGCAACAGACATGCAGCCACGGACAAAACCCAGGATGATAGTGAGGAAGAAAAAGGGAAAGGTGCTGTGACCAATGGAGGAAAGAACAATGGCCCGGGAAACAATAACAACAGCAATCAGAACCAGCACAAGCGTGGGCATCAGGAAGGAAACTCAGAGCTAGTTGCAAATGCAAATGCCGCGTTTCAGAGGCAAAGGATGGATGGGAATTATCAGGAAAATAGAGGTTATCAGGAAAACAGAGGTTATCAGGGAAATAATGGGAGTTATGGTGGTGGAAATAGTTATCAAGGAACACGTCCAATGAGCACTGAAGAGGCCTTCAGGATGCCGTGTCCTCGTCATAGCAAGAACGGCAGACCTGCCAATCATTCATTGGCCCAGTGTGTGGATTTGAACAGGTGGAAAAACAATGAGATTCAACGAGCTCTGCAAGGAGCAAACAGGAGTGGAGGACCCGGCCCGAGTGCTAACCCGGCTACGGGACCTCTAACTGGAGCAAACACGGTACCAACCGGAAATACAGGACCCAGCCAAAACACAGGCAATCAAGGTGGATTCTCGAACCAGCCAAGGCAACTTGGCCAATATCATATCTATACTAGTGGCACGACCAAGAGAGAAAGAAAGATAGTCAAAAGGGCAGTTAATTCAGTGGCTGTAGGGGTACCAAGGTATTTGAGATGGTCAGAGCATGCTATTACTTGGAGCAGAGCAGATCACCCGGACGTGGTGGAGCACCCGGGTCTGCTTGCGTTAGTTGTGGCTCCTCAAGTTCATGGCTTTGAGTTAAAGAAAGTTTTGATGGACGGTGGCAGTAGCATTAACATCTTGTATTGGGAAACATTTATGCGTATGGGTCTGAAGGAGACACAGTTGCAGAAAACATCAACAATATTTCATGGTATAGTTCCTGGGAAGTCTGCTACACCTGAAGGAAAAATTTCATTAGAAGTTGCTTTTGGCGAGTGTAACAGCCCGAAATTCGAGAACCTAAAAACCCGAATAAATTTTCCACTTTTGTGTTTCATTTGCATCATGGCATCCTGTTCAAGTAGCTAAACAACACACTAACTTGATTTTGGCAACATTGGAAAAACAAAATGCCAACCCTGCGTTAGCAAATGTCAAAACAATGGAGGCACTCAACCTTGCAAAACAAAATATTTTGACCTCTCCTTTTTGTCAAGGAGGTCCCAATAGTTCAAAAGTCATATTTGGCAATTGCTCTAAATGTCCAAAAGGAGCAACATGTTTAATTTCTCAAAATGCTTTATGTAAACCTCTTCAAACAAAGGTGGTGCTTAACATCTTATCCTGAACCCCAAAAATTTGTGGAGCCTCTACCTTACATGAGTAGCCCACATGAATATTTTCAGCATTTTTGGAATAAAATAAGAAGCTAATTTAAATGATTTGAAAATGGGGCAGAAATGAAACTCCAACAAGTTTATTCTACAAACTTGTTCCAAATGAGCTCCAATTTTTACCAGAGGCTCTTTGTAACAAATAATATTTTCCCACAAAATTTCATTACGTTTGGAGTTGCCCTGGTACCTCAACTAAATCTGCACAGTTCAAAACAGAAGAGAAAAGGACCTGTCTGTGATGCTTTCAAAACCTCCAGGGACCGTTTTGCAAATTCTTCTTCTCTCTTCTCTGTAGCGACCGAGGCGCACTGGCGCCATCGCCGCGCCGCACCACCGGCTCGACGCCGTGCCCCCTTCCCTCCGCTTCCACCCGCAAGAAGAAGAGCACCCCGAGCCACGCTGTTCCCCCAACCCGCACTCACCTGCTCCCCCTGCTCCCTCTCCCTTTTCCGTCCCCTCCATGGCCGAAGAACAACTCGAGCTTGCCGTGGCTGTCGCCGTCGTTTGAGCCCGTCCCCGACAAATCGCGCAACACCACGGGAACCGCCTCGCCGTGCTGATCCTCCACGCCGAAGGAATCGAACGGAGACGCCCGGAATCGCCCGCACCAACGCCGTTTCCCCGCCGCCGGCCGAAGCTCCGCCGCGGCTTCGCCGCTCGATTTCGCCGCCTCCCGTCCATCTCCGGCCGCGTCGAGCACACGTACGCGTCCGTGGTGAGCTTCCAGTCATTTCCCCTCGCCCTCCCCTTGCTCTCCCTCACCGTAGCCGACGCGCCGTTGCCGGAGTTCATCGCCGCAGTACGTGCGAGCTCGCACGCCTCGCTGCCCGGCCGTGGAACCGGCCTAGGCCGGGTGGAGAGCCGTTGCTCTCTGTGAGGTGGCCGGCCCACCAGCCGGCCCAGACCGACCGAGAGGCCGGTGGCCTCTGTTAGCAGGCCGGCCTGCCAGCCGGCCCAGACCGGGCTGGAGGCCGGGTATACTGTTTTTTTTAGGGGTTCTTTTTTCATTTTCCCCTCCCTTTTGCGCCTGTTCCCCGCTCCTCCCCGCGACGTAGGGACAGCGACTCGATGATTCCTTCATGTTCCATCGCCCTCTCGCGGAGTCGAGTAATTAAAATATTTTATCGTTGGAATTAAAATAATTAAAAGGAAATAACTAAAAAGAGGAAATTCTAAAATTAATAACTCTTTATCGGGATCTCCTAAAAAGGTGTTCTTTATACCAAAATGATCAGTGATTCAAATGCCATCAAACCTTGTGAAGATAAACTCATGATCACAAATATCTATTGATGTTATTCATAAATTGGTTAAAAGAATTAAATTCGAATAATTATTTAATTCACTAATTATTCATCGGTACTCGGAAAATTACAAATAAGGTACCGAAACGATCAGAAGAGCGATACCTATCTAACCATGCCATGTTCATGCATGTTTGAGCCACTTCTTAGTAATGCAATAAATGTATGAACAACGCGGTCATTAAGCTAAATATGGGGTTGCTTCCAAATAATTGCACTAATTATTTGGCTCTCCATTTAATTTTGCTAGATAAACTAAATGATGCTATCTTTGCATAAACTTGCCATGTCATCATGTGATTGTGCATTGCATTGTACCATGTGTGGTGATTGATTGTTGTGTCCATGTTTATGCTCCGCTAGATCAAGCCGCCGGGGTTACTCCACAATACCCGAGGATCCGTATTACTACCCGTATCCCGAACAAGGCAAGTGTACTCCCCCCTCTGAGCATGTCTCCTCCTATATTTTGCAATTATTTTCCCCACTATAATATTGCATTAGGTTCCAAATGTCTTTTGCTTGGACTAGAGTATCCTACTAGTTGCATTAGAAATCTATTGCCATTTACCTGTATCCTTCCTAATATCCATAGGATTGAAGTGTTGGCCACAGATAAGTATATTTGCTATGTATATGCTTAGCCATGCTTAGTTTAAAGGCTTGCAGGTCCGGTGGATGTTTCAATGGTTGGAACAGGTATGGAATAACCGGATGTGATGGAAAGTGATGGTGGTGGTTAATAAATTGCTTAAAGGTGGGGATGAGAGGCCACATGGGATGTGGTGGGTTGTCTCGTTCTCGCCGCCTAGGTGCGAGTTCTTTACCTCTTGAACCAAGACGAGCGTACTACCATGCGTGGGCTATATGGAACCCCCATCGACCAACTAACTTGAGCGGGACTAGCCAGGGTCCTCTAGTTCGATTTTCCATTTGCGCGTGCGTGATGGTGGTGAGCTGAGAAAGAGGACGGTGGTGTTTAGGAAAATGAGTGGCCATAGGGCGGGGTGTTGTGATCCTGGCAGCCCTATCCTCACTGATGATCCTGGGTTAGTCCTTAACAAGGTAAAGGTTGTAGCCGTTTCACACTCAGCCGGCTTTCCCCGGAAGAGAGCTAAGCGTAGGCAATGAGTCTGGCGGTACGCGTGGATAAGGAGCTGGGAGGTCCCTCGTGGAACCTGGCGACTTTCACATTGTACACCCCTGCAGGGATAAATCTTTTCGAAAAGCCGTGTCCGCGGTTATGGACGACTTGGGAAGTGAAGGTAGGATCATAGAACAACTTTAATGGAATGATTAAAACCTGGGTACTAGAGGTACCACTCAAGATTGAAAGGTGAGCTTCCTCGAGGGTGATTCGGGGAGGTGCCTTTGATGAACAGGTACTATGATGGTGATGATGGTTGTTGTTGAGAAAGTGATCTCAAGAGAAAGTGTTACTTCTTACCTCTTTTTAAAATGTTCTGATTAGTCGATGCCATGGAGTTGTGTGTTATAAATAAAATCAGCTTTATGCAAAACAGACATAAAACCTTGAAAGCCAATCATCGAGCATATATTAGCTCTTAATCTTGCGAGTTCGTCGAACTCAACGTCGTTTGCTTATTTTCAGGAGAGGACTTCACCGACCTCGAAGGTGGGTTCTTTGTGGACGTCGACGAGTAGTCTGGGGTTCCCAGGTGGCAGCTTGGGACATCTCGGAATGGCTGGCGCTGTGATGTTTATCTGTAGGCCTCTTAGGCCATATTCTGGTTCTTGTTGTTTAGAACAACGCCCTTCGCTTCCGCTTGATGTATTGTTGGGTCGGTGGCCCCTGTTTGTAACTTTTGCTATCTTTCTCTATTATAAGAGTTGCTTATAATGCTTTGTGTCGTAGAGTCTGTGATGTGCCAGTTGTTCCACAAGTCTTGATCTTACTACCATGCTTTGATCGCTGTGCCCGTGTTAAGGCATCAAGCGGGTGTTGCGTTGTTTGGAGTGAGGTGTACCCAGCAACGCCTGCCAAAGGTTTTGGCCGGGGATTGGTAAACCCGTAACCTCCGGTTGTATCGCTTAACCGGTGACACACCGCATCACTGTATAGCAGTCGGGTCGGGCGCCACAGCGAGTCTATCCATAACTTCAGATCAGAGTGGCTCACCTTTGAGGTGGTGAAATTTCCAGGTCCTTATTATGCGTTGTTTGGAAGGCCGGCCTTCACCAGGTTCATGGCGAGGCCGTGTTATGTGTACTTGCAGTTGAAGATGCCGGGTCCCAAGGGGATCATCACTGTTCATGGTAACAGAGAAATTGCAGCAGAATGTGACGAGGGAGATGCAGCCCTGGCAGAGCGAACTTGTGCTAGAGAGGAGTTGAAAGCTTACAGGTCTAATCTTGACCCGCAGGATAACAAGGCGCTCAAAAAACCAACAACAGAAGATGACAGGGCAAAGTTTAAAGCAGCAAAGGATACTAAGATGGTGGATTTTGTGCCTGGGGATTCCTCCAAGCAGTTCGCCATAGGGACCAGCCTAACTGATAAATAGGAAAGCGCGCTCATCGAGTTCATCCGTGAGAATCGGGATGTTTTTGCGTGGACACCTAGTGACATGCCAGGCATTCCGACTGAACTCGCTGAGCACCGTTTACATGTTGATCCAGAGGCAAGGCCGGTGAAACAAGGTTTGAGAAAAATGAACGCAGAGAGAAGAAAAGCTATAGGAGAGGATATAGCCCGGTTGTTGGAAGCCGGCTTTATCATGGAGGTTTTCCACCCAGAGTGGTTGGCTAACCCGGTTTTAGTTCTGAAGAAAAATAACGAGTGGAGGATGTGTATTGATTTCACAAGTCTCAACAAACATTGTCCAAAAGACCCGTTCGCACTGCCGCGCATCGACCAAATTGTTGACGCAGTGGCAGGTAGCGAGCTCTTGTGTTTTCTGGACGCATATTCAGGTTATCATCAGATCAAGCTTAACAGGCAGGATTGGGAAAAGACATCGTTCATCACCCCTTTTGGTGCTTTTTGCTATAAAACCATGACTTTTGGGTTGAAGAACGCAGGAGCAACTTATCAGAGGTGCATTCAAAATTGTTTTCATGATCAGATTGGGCGCAATGTGCATGCTTATGTGGATGATGTGGTGATCAAGTCAGAAAATCCGGGTCATTTATCAGCGACCTTACAGAAACATTCAAAAATTTGAGGAAGTACAAGATGAAGCTTAATCCTACAAAGTGCGTGTTTGGAGTTCCAGCGGGAAAGTTGCTCGGTTTCATTGTGTCAGAGCGTGGAATTGAGGCAAACCCGGAAAAAATCAGAGCCATCCAAAGTTTGAAAAAACCTGAGGAATTGACAGATGTTCAGAAGTTGACAGGATGTGTGGCTGCGCTAAGCCGGTTTATATCCTGGCTCGGAGAAAAAGCAATACCTTTATACAAGTTACTAAAGAAAACAGACAATTTTGTGTGGAATCAGGAAGCAGACGAGGCATTTGAGGCTCTGAAGAAACAATTATCAAAAGCGCCAGTTCTGGCGGCCCGGGTCCCAAGGAACCCATGCTATTATACGTCGCTGCCGGGCCTCAAGCTGTGAGTGCTGTGGTGGTGGTCGAGCGTAAGGAGGAAGGCAAGGAAAACCCGTTCAGAGGCCGGTTTATTATGTTAGTGAGGTATTATCAGAATCAAAGCAGCGCTATCCGCATTGGCAGAAGCTAGTATTTGGTGTTTTCATGGCAAGCAGAAAGTTGAAGCCATATTTTCAGGAGCACCCAATCACAGTGGTGAGTTCAATACCCTTAGCAGACATTATCAGGAATTCAGAAGCTACAGGAAGAATTGCCAAGTGGGCAATAGAGATGGGGCCTTACCACATTGACTATGTGCCTCGTACAGCTATCAAATCGCAGGCATTGGCGGATTTCCTTAATGATTGGACACAGTTGAGTGCACCACCTCTTGCGCCGGGTCTCAAGCCTTGGGTTATGCACTTTGACGGGTCTAAGCAGGCACAAGGTTCAGGAGCGGGAGTTGTGTTAACTTCCCCCAAGGGTGATAAGCTGAGCTATGTTTTGCAAATTCACTTTGATTGCTCTAACAACGTGGCGGAATATGAGGCTTTGTTACATGGTTTGCGTATGGCAAAGGAGATGAGCATCAAGCATATTAATTGTTATGGGGATTCAGATCTAGTGGCACAGCAAGTTTCAGGAACATGGGATAGAAAAGATGCAACAATGGCGGCTTACAGGAGAGAGGTGGACAGGGGAGCCGGGTTTTTCTCAGGCTATCAGGTGGATCATATTGACCGCAGGAAAAATGATGCTGCAGATGCTTTGTCAAGACTCGGCTCACGCAGAGAGCCGGTTCCACCTAATGTTTTCTTGGACGAGCTATGGACTCCATCAGTTAAGCCTCAGGGCGTAGAGGAATTGGCGGGTCAGGAAGACCCGGATTCGCAATTGGTAGCAGCAACTCATGAAATTCCAGAGTGGACAGAACCTTATTTGGCGTATCTTTTGCGTGGAGAGCTGCCAGAGCAGGAAGTTATATAAGAGAAGTGTTTCTGGAGTATTTCAGAGATGTGTGTCTGGAAAGGAGGGCCGGCAAATTTTGAAAGAGATTCACGAGGGAGATTGTGGTCATCATGCTTCAACAAGGTCTTTAGTAGCAAAAGCTTTCAGACACGGCTTTTCTGGCTCACAGCTCAGGCAGATGCAGAACGCTTGGTGAGTAGATGTGATGGTTGCCAGAGATATGCACGGCAAATTCATGTGCCGGCTCAGGAGTTGCGAACAATACCTTGACTTGGCCCTTTGCAGTTTGGGGGCTTGATATGGTGGGTCCTTTTAGCATGTCTCCTTGCAAGAAAACCCACCTCTTGGTTGCCATTGATAAGTTTACAAAGTGGGTTGAGGTGATGCCTGTTACTAATTGTGAAGCAGCTACAGCGGTCAAGTTTTTGAAGCAGATCATACACAGGTTTGGGTATCCTCATAGTATCATCACAGATAATGGTACTAACATGTCCCTTGGTGAGATGGCAAAGTTTTGTGGAAATCAGGGTATACGTTTAGACGTTGCTTCAGTTGCTCATCCACAGGCCAATGGACAAGTAGAACGAGCAAATCAGGAGTTGCTTCGGGTTTGAAACCACGTCTCCGGGTTCCGTGTCTCAGAGCTGCTGGAGCGTGGGTTGAGGAGTTGCCATCAGTAGTTTGGGGAATCAACACAACACCAAACAGATCCACAAAGATGACCCCTTTCTTTATGGTGTATGGGGCAGAGGCAGTTTTGCCAAGTGATATAATTCATGACTCGCCTCGCGTGGCGGCTTATGTTGAAACAGAAAATGAGCAGACCCGGCAGGATGCTGTGGACCTGCTTGAGGAGCATAGAGAACAAGCACTGGAGAGATCAGCAGTATATCAGCAAGATTTGAGGCGGTATCATAGTCGCCGGGTTAAAACTCGCACTTTCCAGGAGGGAGATTTAGTGCTACGATGGGTGCAATCCAGAGAAGGGATGCACAAGCTATCTCCCCCTTGGGAAGGGCCCTTCATCATAAGCAAGAAATTGAACAATGGTTCATATTATTTGGTGGATGCAAGAGAAAAGTCCGAGTCTGTCAATGACACATCGCACTCTACCTTTTCATTGGAAGAGCGTGAGAGGCCATGGAATATTGCGCAGCTGCGCCCATATTATACTTAGCATGAGAAAGAGATATGAGATGTAAAACACGATGTAACAGGCAGCAGGTTTCAGACGCGCTCTTTTCCTTACCAGGGTACCTAAGGGGACTGGAAGGTTTTTAATGAGGCGGCTTGCTGACCTAACCTTTTCTATCAATAAAGTGAAGGTTGAACAGAAATTTGTGTCCTTTTTGTTCCTTTTTTGATGTTTGATAAGTAGTGTTGCATAGCTCTATGGTTAAGTTTGGCCTTGGGGGCTCGCCCCAAGACCCGGCTTTTCACGGTCATCCGGGTCTCGATGTTTCGTGACCCGGCTGTGCAGTTTTCGTTACAGTATCCATAACTTTGGATTCAGAGGTATGAAGGAGAAGTTTATGTTTTATTTGTTTATGTTTTTGTCATAAGAATAAGTGCATAGTTATCTTTGAGGACGCCCAGAGAGCGTGTCCCACCAGTATGAGGATCAATGGGGTAATGTTGCATAGTTAAGCCATTACTTTATAAACATTGATCCAGGTCTTGGGGGCTCCTACTACAATAGTTTGCAGCTGCAATCCCAAGACCCGGCTTTACGCCACTAGTTTATTCTTGGTTATCTTGCTGTTGAGCTGATGTGACTCGCAATTTTATGGCCTGATTGCTCACCTGGAAATTCAATCAACCATGAAGCCCATTGGGACTTGGTTCGACCCTGTTTTTCTCAGAGAAGTAGCGACAGGGTATCCATGCGAAAGCCGGCTCACAGTTAAAGAAATCAAAAGGGTCATCAAAACCACAGAAGAGGCATATTTCATAGCAAAAGTTTGAGAATAGCATAAAGAGTTTCATCAGGTGCATAGGCGCACCATCACAGGCATAGGCAGACAGTGCAAAAGTTATTACAATAAGCGCCCAAAGGGCCGAATAGAGATTGTTTTCTTGCAGAGATAACAGCATCTGCGTAAGTTTTCACGCTTTGGCTTCAGGAGCCGGGTCACGGGAGGAGAGCCGGTTGGTTGATCTTCGACGGTCTTTGCCGGGTCTTCTTCTCTTCGGCGGCCGCCGGGTTAGCTTCGGCTCCGTGGTCTCGGTTTCTTTGGCCTTGGTCTTGCGCCGGGTGATTTTTCGAAGTGGCTGGAAGAAGGTTTCATCATCTTCTTCAGCTATCGCCCGTGACGGAGGAGGAATAACTGGCGTAGAGGAGCTGGGAGCAGTGGAGGTACCAGGAGCATTCTTTGCCGGGTCAATAGAATCCTTATAGCTTTGGAGGAGATCGACGCGTTGTGGCTCGTCATCCATGATCTCTTCATCATTCTCATTATATCCAAGCTGTAAGGTGGTGAGCTTCATCTTGCTGGCAATAACAGTGGCAACATGCCGGGTTTGCTTCACAACCCGGGCATAGCACTTCTTATCAAACTCCTTGCCATCAGTGTCAAACTGAGGAAAGCCCTTCATCAGTGGAGCCGGGTTTAGCTGGGGATGGTAGGCCTTTGCCAAGGCAAGACCTCGCATCACCCCGGCCCTGCAAGCTGATCTTGAGCAGATGGATCCATTGCGGCATTGTTGACAGATGCCCAAGGACTTCAGTGTACTTGCTTGGCGGGTTCTCCCAGAGCCTAGCGGCTTTGATGACCTCGCAGCTGCCAAAGTACAGCTGACGGGTCAGCGTGTACATGCATTTGATCTTCTCTGCAGCGGTTTTGCGGAGGTTACCATCACGAGGGCCTGTGTAAGAAAAAGTGGAGTAATGAAATTTCAAAAACCGGGTCTGTTTGATCAGTTTAGGTTGAAATTCAAGGGTAGTGCTTACCCACTAAAGATTCAACCATTGAGGTGATCATTCTTTTTAGCCGGGTCAGCTCGTTGTTGGTTTCATCCAGCTGCTTCTGCAGGGTCTCCTGTTGCTCCTGGAAGTTCTCCTCGTTCTCCTGCATGTCCTTCTTCAGATCGGAGTTTTCTTGTGTCAAGGCAGTAATCTTTTCCTCCAAGGCCTGGAGTTGAGCTGAGTGATTAGCCCGGGTCTCAGATTCAGTCTTGGCAGCGTCAGCAAGCCGGGTAATCTCAGCTTGGGCCTTGGCATGGTCTTCCTGTTAAGATGCAAAAAATTATGTTAGTCCCAGGTCGCCGCAGGCGTGCAACCCGGCACTTGGGGGCTACTCAATTTGAAGTTCAATTTTCAGTAATAAAGAAGTCCCAGGTTGCTGCAGGCACACAACCCGGCACTTGGGGGCTACAGTGTTCAAAGTTTGATGTGAAATGAGTAAGTTTTAAATGATGGAAGTTTTTTAGTCCCAGGTTGCTGTAAACAGACAACCCGGCACTTGGGGGCTACAGGTTTGAAGTTTTTTCCTAAGGAATGCGTATTGAAAGCACCAAGCTCATCACAAGTGATGAACTTAGAGCTTGGGGGCTACTCAGGGTATAGTTATGCAGAAAATATATAGGCAAGAAGTAAAAATGGGTACCTCATATCGTTTTTGGATCAGGGCGACCAGTTCTGTCTCCAGGGTCTTGTGTTGAGCTAGGCGAGAAAAATATTCATCGCAAAGTGCTGGAACAGACATGGTGTCAGAGCCGGTGAGTTTGAGGAGGAAGCCGGGTTCTTGTTCTTGGCAGGAGTTGCCGGGTCAGCATCTGGGGCTGGCACCTTGGCCAGAGTCTCAGGAGCACTTTGTACTGGAACGTGCCGGGTCCAGTAACCTGCACTTCATCTTCTTTGTCCCAGAACCTAACCCGGGCGAGTGAGCAGCTGGCGAGGATTCTGGCACCGGGTCAACAACATTTTTTGGAGAAGCCGCGGGGGCTTGCTCCCTTGGCTCGTCCTTGTCCTCTGGTTCTTCTATATGTGCCTCCATAGGAGAAGGTTCTGTGGTTGCTGGAGGAGGGGATGCCGCGGGAGGAGATTCCGGGTCTTCTTCCATAAAAGCCCTGGCACTGGAACAAAATAATGTCTTAGTTAAATAAGAATGGGACAGTGAAGTATAAAGGTATGGAAAAGATATGAGAAGTATTTCTAACCCGGTGTTGATCGGGAAATCCTCGGGTGTGCTAACACCATCCGAGGAAGAATCTGACAAACGAGATGGTTTAGGAACCCGGATCTTGCCAGCTAAAGGGAACTGTTTGCTGGGCGTCTTCTGGATGGATTTGGCCCAGCTTGATAAAGAGCGTTGAGGGATACCTGGGCTCAGGGAAGCTTCGCTTGTAGAAGACCGGGTTCGGCGTCTCTTGTTCGCCTCAGCCTCCTTCTCAGCCTCCTTTTCCTGTGGTTGTGCTTAAGTTTAAGATGAGTTCATCATGAAGATTGAGAAAAGAGAATGTGGTACCTTGGCAATGGTGGCCCGGGTCCTCTTCTGAGTTGGAGCTGCAGTAACTTGGGGACCCGGCGCTACGTCAGAAGCCGGGTCTGTGGGGCCTGGAATAAAATTTGCTGAGTTGTCAGTAGAGGTGTCCTTGTTGGGGACTTCGTTGTTAATCAACTGGAGGAAGAGCCGGCCTACGGAGTCAAGCTCACCTTCTTCTTCTTGTTCATCGTCTTCACTTTCTGTGTCCTCTCCGTCAGGAGAGGATGTTGGGGTAAAATCCACGCTCCACCATTTGGAGTCCTGAGAAAAAGCAGTCACGATAAATAACAGTCTATGGATGAGTTTGCCGGGTTAAAGTAAACAATGGATTGAGTGTTAGTTTTACCGTGGGGGGTTTGTTCTTGGCACTAAATGGGGCGAGCCCGTTCAGTGCAATGGCGTCTTTCTTCTCGCCAAGTAGTCTCTTGGCATTCTTCACAAGTTGATCATCAGTGAGCGTCATCTCTGAGTAACGCATATTGTCTGTGGTTTCGCAGTGTACTGGCAAATTAGCCGGGTCCTGATGCTGAGTGGCTGGATGAACCAACCGATCCAGCACTTGACCAGATCTGTTCCCTTGAGACCATGGGCGAGTAAAGCTCTGGCCCGGCGAAGAATGGGCTCGAGCTTGACCCGCTCGGCGTCATCTGCGTAACTGTTCATCTTGGCGTCATATGTTAAACCCGAGTTTCGGAAAGCCGGGTAACGGGCATCTCAGATTCTGGAGAGGTGTCTTGGCAGTAAAAATATGTGTTTTGCCACCCCTTGGGGTGGCTGGCTAGAAGGAGAGCCGGGAAATCGCACTCCCTTCGGCGCTGGATTGCAACTCCCCCATATGGAAGTACTTGATCCTTGCGGGAGGGGTTGCAGTAGAAAACTCAAGGAACAGCTCGAGGCTTGGAGCCATTTGCAAATAATCTTCGCAGAACACCACATAGTTACTGATGTTCAGCATGGAGTTGGGCGCGATGTCTTGAGGCCTAAGGCCGTAGTACTTCAAGACCCGGCGAAAAAACAGGGAACCCGGGGGGCGAAGGCCGCGCTGAACATGGTCGAGGAAAACCACCACTTCACCTTCCTTGGGGCTGGGGCGGATTTCTTCTCCAGCAGCACGCCATTGGATCTCATCCTTTGGAGGAAGCTCGCCGCAATTCACATATTCCTGCAGCATCAAGGTCGTCACTGTGGATTTGGTCCAGTTGACCTGAGTAGCAGCAGGGGCGGCGGAGCCAGATGCACCGGCGTGGCGCTGTGGGGCTTCTTCGCGAGCTTCTTCGCGCGCGGGGAGCTCCGGCCTTGGCTTTGTCCTTCACCATGGCTGGGAAGCTTCGAGGTTCTCTGAGCGCAACAATGGAGGTGTGAAACCCTAGTTCTAGATGTGGATACGTGGAGAGGGAAATGCGAAGCAAATCTGGACGAGATTCAAGTAGAAATCAAGTGCGGAGCACGGATGTGTGGGATAAACGCACCTGTAGATCTTCTTGCAGGAGATTGAAGCTCGATTTGAGATTGGATCCGCAGCTGCTACAGTGCGCGCGCGAGGAAGAAGATGAACTCGGTGGGGAAAAATGACCGTGGTGTCTCCTGGCCTTCTATTTATAGGCGCAGTGAAAACCCTAGGGGTGTTGTGGTAAAAAGTGAAGAGATAAGGATCTTTGACTAAAAGTCAACGACAAACAGAATGAGATAATTACGGAGTATTAAATGATAAGATCGCGATTAAATGGATAAGGATGGAGTTATAGTTGGGAGATAGTTTTCGCTAAGTGCTGAAAGTGAAACCCGGGCGTCGGAACCCGGCAAGGATTAACCGGGTTATGGCGGAACCGCCAAAGAAACTGGCCAAGTAAAGGAGAAAAGAGGCATGTTCTAATGTTAGATTTGTTATCTGTTGTCTTATGTTTCAGGTGATTAACCCGGCTGGCCAGGATATCAGCTCTGTTCAAAGAAGTAATATTCAAGAATAAGAAGCCGAGCATGCCAACCTGGCAACCAGGTTAATCTGGGGGCTACTGATGGGGGGATGATAACCCGGTAGGCCCATGAAGAGGGAAGCATGACCCGCCAGGCAGGAGGCCCGGCCAGGCCAGCTAACCATCAGCATGGGCCGGGTTATGTTGCTGGGCCAGAGGCTTTGGCGGTAACCCGGTTCAGGAAGGGAAGTTTCTAGAAGACCAAGGCGGTTCGTGACTTGGAGGATACGAAGGCTAGAAGAGCTAGAATAGGATTCCGAGTCTGGGTAGAGCCCGGGTTCGTATTGTAAAGTGCCAGGAGACCCGGTAGTCTATATAAGCCGGTTCCTGAGCCCAGTTGAGAGAGAACTTTACGATCCAAGCTTAGGCGAGAGAACCACCGAGAGAAACACCACAACCTTGTAACCTAGATCGAGATCCGGCTCTGTTGTCGTAGCCGGGTTATCGAGATCGAGATCAATAACAAGATAGCAGGAAGTAGGTCTTTATCTCCAATGGAGAGGCCGAACCTGGGTAAACCTTTTGTCCCTGCAATGCTAAACAATCTCCCAGACGCCAGTGTCGCCTTGCCCACAACTCAAGCTACCCCAAAGTAGCATCTGCCGTGTTATCTACCCCACGACAGTTGGCGCCGTCTGTGGGAATCGCGTCCAAAGGTGTCACCATCATGGGAGAAGCAAAGCAAGGAGTAGAGAACTATGTTTTCGGCGAGATCACCCTCAATTCACAAGGAGAGCCATCGTTGATGATTTTGGCTGGGGGCCGGAATCAGATCTACTTGAATCTGGTGATGTTATTCCAATTGGCAAGTTTAACGTTTTCGTTGGTATGATTGCAACTAGATCTGCTAGTGATGGAGACTATGAATCTGTGTCAGGAGCTGCCACAATTGTTCAATCTGATGGAGAAGAATCAGTTGGTACGGCTGAAGATGAGCTGCCCCTGGACGTGCACGAGGAGAGATCGGGAAACCCGGCCCCAGTCCCGGGTGATGTGGGGGACTATGCAGATTCAGAATCGATCCTGCCCTTGTTCGAGGGCCGGTTCGGATATGGAGTAGAAGAAGAGGACGAAGAGGAGCAAGAGTCCGATCCAAGCCCGGTTAGGAGGGTGGCGGTTTACACTGCTCCTTCAATCAACGCGGGGGCATCACCGTCAACGGTTGTGCCGCCAGCTTTTACTCCGGATCAGCAGCAACAATTGCCACCAGTTTTGGAGCTGGCGGGCCAAAGGGTTGATGGAGACCCGGCTTCGGTATCAGGAAAGTGAAAACACGGCGCGTTACAGGAATAGCTTCGGTTTTGTTGAAAATTTTGAAGTTGCACTTGCTTTGCCTTCCTATGCTAGTCACTTTGTGCTTTATTGATTTATTTTCTTACAAGATCCCAATGCATAGGAAGTGGGTTAGACTTAAATGTGTTTGATATTTGCTTCTTGATGCTCCTTTATATTCAACTCTTATTCCTATGGGAGCATCATTAAAACTATCAATCCTAGCTATATGGCTATAAAGAAAGCGCTTTGCGGGAGGTAAGGTTCTGGAGTTTTTAATAAAGTTCCAAGTTTTACCCATTTTGGTCTTGAAAAGTTGCTTATTGAGTTCGGAGATTTTATTCCTGCACGAGTCAGTGCACGGTATGATTTTTAATTCTTATTCTGTAACTTCGAATGAGCTCATATTTGAACTGTAGTTTCAACTTTTCATCCTCTGTATGCATGAATTTTTTCGGAATTTTTCGAGAAAGTTTGGTAGGGTAGAAAAATAAGTTTTGCTGCTGCTGTTTTTCTGGACAGATTATGTCCCATTTTGTTTGATGCATGCTTTGAGCTTTTAAGTTGAATCTTTTTGATCCAATTGAGTTTATGAGTAGGCATAGAACATTATACACTTTCTGGACATCTCATATGAATTTTTGTTCAAGGATTATATGCAGCAAGAAACCTATTTGTTTATCACTATTAATGCACCCCACAGAAAAGAGATGGGAGAAACGGTGTTTTGTAGTTTTTTCACAGGGATTGGAGGAGATGCACCAAGAGCTATCCAAGGATGGTGAAGACCATAAGCTTGGGGATGTGAAGACAACCCCGCTGGACCTACACACTCTCGGTTTGCACACGTCCAACTTCTGTTTTCGATCGAAACACTTTATCGCATAAACTTGGAGCGTCGTTTTTTGTTTTTGTTTGAGTCTCGAGAGACCACCACACTATCATTTATATATGGGAGAGCTACTGGAAATATGGGTCGAAATATGTTGGATGCTTTTATAAGATTGGGAAAAGGGATGTTTGAGTTGATTTTTAATGATACATATAGTTGCATGATTCATGAGCTTGTTAATGAGTAGTAGTTTGCAAATTCTTTTTGTAGAGCCATCACTTATTCATGTTTTGGAGCTGATTGTTATTTTACTTGGTTTAACATGGATAAGTTAGTTCTATGGACACTCATGCATGCATCTAGATGGTCAACTTTCTCCCTTTTGCTAGCCCAAAAACTCCAACAAGCAAAAACTTGTTTCCAACACCTTCAACCAAAGTTATTCCAGTGAGTCCACCATATCTACCTATTGGCTTTATGCTATTCCGAGTATGTTTAACATGTTGTTTGTGTTATCTTACCTATGAATGAAAATGTTTATGTTATTGATTGCAATGAAAAAAATTGGTTATATAGCTCTCACGAACTTGATGCACAATGTTCTTTTATTTGCATAATAAAACTTGACCCATTGTGATTAAGATTATGATGTTTGTGGCTTGATGACTGTTTTGGGTTGGAAGTTTGCCCATATGTGCTGTCACATGGCAAGCTTTCAACACGCTCTTCATCTCATTTAGTTGATATCATGTGCTTTTGTCTATGGATGCTTATCATGTTGAAATAAATGTGGAAATAAAGTGAGTTTAAATGAGTTTGTGTAAATGGTTAGAGAGACGCCTGGGCCGCTAATCTAAGCCATGCATCATTCATGGTGGAAATTTACTTACATACTATGGTGAACCTTCTGTGATACACCTTGCAATAAAAAACTATTCCAAATGGTAAATAAAAAGGGTGTTGAGATTGTTCATTTTGTTTGTTTGTCTTGTCATTTTGATATGGGCTTGTTCCATATCTTGGGACAAGAGGTACCCCAGTTGACGCTCTTGATGATACTATTATGCTTACAATGATATTTAATTGAACTTGCTTTGTTTCCCAAGTTGAGTAACACATGGTGTAAGTACTTGTATTCAAGGGGCATGAGACATTCAACCCATTCTTTATCAAGCACACTACTCATATTTGCTTTCACTTTAACCTTAATCATTCAAGATGCTATGATAGGGGCAATGAGAGTTTGACACCAATGAATACCTTATTGCAATCATTAACTTAAGTAGAAGAGATTGGAAGTTGGATGAAACTTATGCATGCTTTACCTCTACTCACATATACATCTTTCCAAAGTGTACACCTATCATATTCAGATTTTCATCTACACTCTATGACCATTGTAGGATGTTCTACTTATCATTATGCATACATGTGTTCCATATTACTTGCTACCATGTTACACTTTGTGAACTATCAATGAACATCTTGTCTTGAATACTTGATATCACTTCATAAACTATTTGCATATTGCTACTCCTTTGAAGAATGAATCATTTGACTATATGTAGCAATAGTAATCATCTTTGATATCCATTGTTAAGTATTAAATTGCAAAGTCCATGTTAGTTTTATCATCTTCATACTCGAGGACGAGCATGGATTAAGCTTGGGATGTTGATGCATGTAAAATGCATACATGAACGTTGCACTTTAATTGTTTATATTCCAATCATATTTGCATCATATAAGGGTTATATCAATGTTTTATAATGATTTTGGGAATACTTCATAGTTTTCCCATTTATTTAGAATTAACCCTGTTTTTCAAGAAAACGTCTTTTTTAGTGTTTCAGACTTTCCGGGAGCTTCGGGACTCCAAAAAGGGCAAGGTCAAAGAGCACGGTTCAGAATTTTTGAGACGAACGCAATGGGCTTAAATTAAAGACCAGAAGGCCAACAGGCTGGAAATGGGAGGGTCCCACGCGGCCTAAAGTACATGGCCGCGTGGGCCCAGCTCGTTTCCACCTCGGAGCTCCGTTGCCGCCGATTTTTCGTCCACCGACTCCGTCTTGACCTAAAAACGCCTATAAAAAAGGTCCCCTGGCGTTTCGCGAAAGGAGTCGGCGGAGAAACACAAAACCACGAAACAGAGAGTCAGAAGGCTGCCGCCGGAGAAGATCGGAGGGGGGAAACGCCGCCGGAATCACCTCCGGAGGGCTCCACCCCCCTCCGGCGTGTTCATCATCAACATCTTCATCGCCGTTGCTGCCTCCCATGATGAGGAGGGAGTAGTTCTTCATCGGGGCTGAGGGCTCTACCGGTAGCTATGTGGTTCATCTCTCTCTCCCATGATGTGATCTTTATGTGATCATGAGCTTTGTAATCTGATTGAATTCATGGATGTTTCTCCTTCATTGTTTGTGCTACTCAAGTGGTTTTATTAATGTAATTTCCGGAGTCACCTTTGTCCCATGGTGTGAAGTTGACAGTGTGCGCACCGTGTGTGACTCTTAGGCTAAAGGTTACAGAAATACTTACCATGAGTTATTCTTTGTGTTGGATGTCACTATAAAATTGTGGTGTTTGTTTAGTACTATTTTGGGGCACTCATAGTGACCTTGGGGTTCCCTAGATGTGGAAGACAGACTTTAAGGTGTGCTTTTGTAGCCCTACACGATGGTCTTGGTGTTCTATGATATTGTGGTGTTTGTTCACTCAGACTTTAAGGTGTGCTCTTGTAGCCCTACGCAGTAGATTGGTATTTCTATCCAACGGGAGAATAGTTCAGAGTAGCAAAGTGAAGAGGAAATATCTATGTATTCAATTGTTGGGAGTGTCCACTAGTGAAAGTATGATCCCTAGGCCTTATTTCCAAGCATCCTAGAAAACCTTTGTCTTGTCCTCTTGCATTGAAGAGGATTGGGACACTTCCACATTCTTGCCTTGTTACATCCATCCATTAAATCAACCACCTTGTTCCTTAAACTTGTTTAGTGCATAATCAACTAAAACTTGTGACACTTTAGTTGTAGGGAATAGATAACTTTTCCTTCTTGCTCTTACGGATCGATACCTTACTTCCACATTGAGAGGTGCTACAGTGATCCCTTGCTCTTGGGGGTTATCACAAACAAAAATCAAACCGAAATAAAAAGCAAATAAAAGACGCTCCAAGTTTATGCGATAAAGTGCATTGATCGAAAAACAGAAGTTAGACGTGTGCAAACTGAGAGTGTGTTGGTCCAGTGGGGTTGTCTTCACATCCCCAAGCTTATGGTCTTCACCATCCTTGGATAGCTCTTGGTGCATCTCCTCTAATCCCTGTGAAAAAACTTCAAAACACCGTTTCTTCCATTTCTTTTCTGTGGGGTGACATTAGTAGTGATAGACAAATGGATTGCTTGCTGCATAAAATCCTTAACAAAAAGTTCATATGAATGTCCAGAAAGTGTATAATGTTGTATTCCTACTTATAAACTCAATTGGATAAAAAAGATTCAAGTTAAAAGTTCAAAGAATGCATCAAACAAAATGGGACAGAATCTGTCCAGAAAAATAGCAGCAGCAAAACGCATTTTTCTACCCTACTTAAATATGTCAAAAAATTCTGAAAAAATTCATGCTTATAGAGGATGAAAAGTTGCAACTACAATTAAAATATCAGCTCATTCGGAGTTACTGAATAGGAATAAAAAATCATACCGTGCACATATTCGTGCTGGAATAAAATCTCCGAATACAATAAGCAACTTTTTCAACCCAAAATGGGTAAAACTTGGTACTTTATTAAAAAATTTAGAAACAAAACTAAAAACTAAGTCTCTTGTTACAGCAAGAGGACACAAAGAAAACCAAAAGCAAAACAACCAGGTTGCCTCCCGTAAAGCGCTTTCTTTATAGCCATATAGCTAGGCTTACTAACTGGTATCAAGATGGTTGGAGTGAGGTGGCTTGGCATCCCCAAACTTGAATTCTTGTACTTATTCGAAATATGTAGGGTGAGCCTAGGGGTAACATCCCCAAGCTTGAGTTTTTGTCCCTCTTGATCTTGTTCATCACCCTCAACTCTTCCACTTGAAAATTCTCTTTACACAAAACTCATCATAAAACTTGATTAGAGGGTTAGTGTCTCCACAAATTAAATCCACATAGGTATAGCAAAGACATATCATGAGTTGATTCTAAACATTAATTACTGTTACTATGGTTGTATATTATTCTTTGATCAAAATAACCACACAAAACACAAGTAATGAGAGTAATGCAAAATAAAGACATAATCTATCAAAAACTGGACAACCCGTAAAGAGTGAATTTTCAGAGGCACTTATGTTGCTCAAATCATAAAACTTTGAACTAATGAAATGTGTATTAATCACTGAATATTGCTGTCGTAAAATATCAAGTCAAAATTCCTCTTCTGTGATTTATACATTTTTCGCAGTGAAGCTCAGGAATCTGTTTTCTGGACAACAAATCACTATTGTTTAATCCTACCTCTCAAAAGAGGTTATTCTTGCCATAAAGATGAAAAATAAGATACAAAGGTGTTGTTACAGTAGTAATCAAGCACCTTGACTCAAAAACCAAAAATTAAACTGAATATAAAAAATCATGGGTTGTCTCCCACAAACGCTTTTCTTTAACGTCTTTTAGCTAGACATGATAGTTTTAATGATGCTCACATAGGAATAAGAATTGAAATGCAAAAGAGAGCATCAAGAGAAAAATATGAAACACATTTAAGTCTAACCCACTTCCTATGCATTGGGATCTTGTAAAAAAAATAGATCATTGAAACACAAAGCAAGTAGCATAGGAAGATAAAACAAGAGTAATTTCAAGACTTTGAACTTAAAGAGAGGAAACGTAATAATATTGAAATGTTTAGAACCATGTTTTCCCCTCTCATAATAACTTTCAGTAGCATCATGAATGAATTCAACAATATAATTATGACATAAGCATGTCTTTCATGATCTACAAGCATAAAGTATTAATACTCTCCACATAAGTAAAATCCTTCTTATTAGTGATAGTGGGAGTAAAACATTCATAATCATCATTGTAATCATCATATATAGGAGGCATATCATAATCATAATAAACTTTATTCTCAATAGTAGGTGGACTGAAAATATCACATTCATCATTGTAATCGTCATAAATGGGAGACATAGTATCATCAAAATAATTTTTCTCCTCTATAGTGTAATCCGGAGAATTCAAAGACAAAGTAGGACTCTCATGAGTGAGAGTATTGTCACAAACAGCAAGTATATCATCTTTATCCCCACATAATTTAGTAACAAGTTCTAAACATGGAGGATTATCAAGCAAAATAGGACCATCATCTAGAGTACTATCATAAAACATGTCTAAACCATACTCCTCATCATTTTTAAAATTATTATCAATAATATTCTCATTAGGCACAGGTTGATATTCCTCCTCATCATCAGAATCATAAAAGCAAAGTTTATCATCAGCAATATATTGAAGGTTCCCTCATCCATAGGTGGTGAAGGTGGAAGTTTCCTCTCTTCATTCTCTAGTTGTTCATCATCTTCATCATCTTCTTGGGGTTGCATGGGCATCCCCAAGCTTAGGTTTTTATCCTCCTCTTCCTACAAAACATCAGTGCTCTCTTGGGGAGCCTCATTATATTCAACAACATAAATATTTTGAGAGAAGTTGTCTATGCAATATTCAAGAATAAAATCTATCTCTCTTCCAAATTTATTAGCTATAGGGCAAGTTTTATTTTCATGAATGAAGGTTTGCAATTCAAAAGATGCCTTGAAAGTAACAAATTCCTCTACTTGTTCCATTCCTAAATAAGCATAATCACCAGTATGGTAAGATGCAATAACACATTCTTCATGGAACCTACATTGAAATTCAAAATGTTTATCATTTTGTTCAGAGCAAAAAATACAAGTTACATCATGGTGTAAAAGCAACTCCTCAGCAATATAATTTAATTCTATCATGAAACCTTTTAGTATTTTCCCTTCCTTTGATTCTCTATATTCCTTGGCAATCTTAGCAGCATTCAAGCGTCTAAACAAAGCATCATTTGTATCCATACTTATGCCCATAACACGAGTTTTTTTGGTATTTTTCATTTTCTATTTTTTTTTGTTTTTTGATATATATAACTAAAAGTAAAACTAAACTAAATGCAAAACTGAAAGCAAACTAGAGTATATGCAAAACTGAAAATAAATATCTAGTGCAAACAAGAATAAAAACTTAAGCGCTACACTCCCCGGCAACGGCGCCAGAAAATGTCTTGATACCCTCAAGTATAGGGGATCGTTGAAATCTTCAATGTGTAAGTATAGTATCGATCCCACGAGGAGTAGGAGGTATAAGTATTTATCCTCTAAAATAAGAGTGTCATTTCTCTTATTATCTATGCACTAGACAAACTAAAATGATTAAATGATGCAAGTGTTTTTGGGTTTTTGGCGTAGAGTTTGCAATAAAGTAAAAAGCTGAAAATAAAATATGACAAGTGAAAGCTCTCAAAGAGAGAAGCCCAATCCTTTATGCAGCAAGAGGACAAGCTCAAGTGTGTGTTTCTTATAAGTGGAGAACGTTCCCAAGGGCTACCTAGACTTCATGGCATAAATATTTCTAGAACAACAAGGTAAACATTTTGTCAAGTTTTAATCTTCTTTGGATGGAGCCATAATTAGGTAAAGCTAAATAAATAAACTAAACCCCTATGGTGGAGCAGGTAGCATAGGACGGTACCCACTTCCGCCTATCCCAAGTGTCGAAGTAGTGGGCGCGGAGGAGGTGGCCTATATCCTGCTGCTCTCGGCATGAATGGAGCACGAGGTACGGCGCTGTAGGGGACAAACACCCTGCGCTTCTTGCTCTCAGAACCCGAGGAACTCTGGTGGTCCCCATGTGCGGGCCTCTTGGAAGCTTCCAGTTCTTTTCTTCCTTGCTCAAGAGTGAAAGCCTGGTTGAACAGTTCCTGATAGGTCTGGAACCTGAAGGGCAACAACTCATAGCGGAGCTGCGGATTCAGACCCTTGCGGAACAGCTCTTGCTTGTCAGCATCATTGGTCACGTCCCTTGGGGCGTAACGAGAAAGATGGTTGAACTCACGACCATAAGTGCGGAGATCCATCCGTCCCAGTTGCAGATCCAGGAACTCCCTCCTTTTCAAGTCCATGATTGGCTGGGGAATGTACTCCGCTCGAAAGGCAGTGCGGAAATCAGCCCAGGTGAAGACATGATTGGCTGGAAACAAAGCCACATGGCTCTCCCACCAACAGCCAGCTGCACCAACCAAGAGATAGGTGGCAAAGTTGACTTGCTCCGCCAATGGAACATGCAGCGCGGAGAACTTGCGCTCCAAGGCACGAAGCCAATCATCAGCTTCCAGTGGCTCCTTAGCATCAGCAAAAGTGGGTGGCTGCGAGCGCAGGAACTCAGTGAGAGTGTTGCACTTGTTCCTCCGTGCATTCTGCTGCACCAACTGTTCCAGCAAGCGCTCATTGCGCCCACGGTTCTCCTCAATGGCCATCAAGACCTCAGCCATCGAGGGTGGTGGAGGCAGATCATCCTCATCATCATTGTGGTTACCGCGACCACCACGGCCTCCACGACCTCCTCGAGCCATTCTGGAGATTTGACAAGGACACAGTTAGTATCTTTCTCCGAATGGTCGAACAATAGCATTAGCGTCTACTCAAGTACACAGACTAGGGACGATAATACTTTGCGAGAAGGAAAACAACAAGATAGAACTTGGGTCAAAGATCAGCATCATGTGCTACTAGTGAGAGTTAAGAAATCACAACTTAACACACTCTAGTTGACACAATCCGGGACCTTATGTTCAAGTCCGTGGGTTAAAACCCAAAGAAAGGATCAAATGATTAAACTCGGTAGAAACATCTAAGTTGATTTGGGATTGCAGCGCAGCGGGAGCAACGGAACACATAACACTAAAGGTCGAACCCAACCCCGTTTCTAATCATTTTGAAGTAACAGACGAGGAGTAAAACCTTTAAGTCAAATCAAGGTAAGATTGCTCCGAGATTAGAGGGTAACCAGGTAAGAGTAAAAAGAATCCTAAGATGGTTTTCACAACTCATTTTTAGGTTAAAAATATTTTCACAAACACTAGACTCAACATCGACCAGTAGAAGGGTTTCCTACAGGCAGTACTGCTCTGATACCAACTTGTGGCGCCCTGACCAGACTGTTATACAGTGATGCTGTGTGTCACCGGTTAAGCGATACAACCGGAGGTTACGGGTTTACCAATCCCCGGCCAAAACCTTTGGCAGGCGTTGCTCGGAATGGATCATCGGCAACGCAACACCCCGATTGATGCCTTAACACAGGCACAACCCTCAATGCATAATAGAGAGACCAAGACTTGTGGAACAACTGGCACATCACAGACTCTACGACACCAAAAAAATCATATAGTTCAACTCTTATAATAGAGAAAGATAGCAAATGACAACCAGAGGTCACAGACCCAACATTACAACAAGCGGAAGCGAAATTAGGTTGTTCTAAACAACAAGATCCAAATATGGCCTAAGAGGCCTACAGATAAACATCACAGCGCCAGCTGATCCGGGATGTCCCAAGCTGCCACCTGGGAACCCCAGACTACTCGTCGACGTCCGCAAAGAACCCACCTTCGAGGTCGGTGAAGTCCTCCTCTGAAACAAAACAAACGACGTTGAGTTCGACGAACTCGCAAGATTAAGAGCTAATATAAGCTCGATGATTGGCTTTCAAGGTTTATGGCTGTTTTGCATAAAGCTGATTTTATTTCATAAAAACGTAACTCAAAGGCATCGACTATTCATAGTATTTTCAAAAGAGGTAAGAAGTACTCTTTCTTTCATCACCTTTCTCAACATCAACCACTGTACCTGTTCATCAAAGGCACCTCCCCGAATCACCCTCGAGGAAGCTCACCTTGCATTTGTGAGTGGTACCTCTAGTACCCAGTTTTTAATCATTCCGTTAAAGTTATTCTATGATCTTATCGTCCTCTCCCAAGTCGTCCTTAACCGTGGACACGGCTTTTCGAAAAGATTTAACCCTGCAGGGTGTACAATGTTTGCCACGCGTACCGCCCGGCCCATTACCTGCGCATTAGCTCTCTTCCTTGGAAAGCCGGCTGGGTGGGAACGGTGTCGACTTCTCCCTCGTTAAGGACTTTCCAGGATCATCAGTGGCGGTAGGACTGCCAGGATCACAACACCCCGCCCACATCCACTCATTTTCCTAACACCACCATCCTCATCCCAGTTCATACCACCATCATCACGCACGCGCAAATGGAAGCTCAAACTAGAGGACCCTGGCTAGCCCCGCTCGAGTTATTTAGTCTATGAGGGTTCCTGCACTGCGAATGCATAGGCCTCACGCATGGTTGCACGCTCAGTCTTGGTTCGGGAGGTAAAGAACTCGCACCTAGGCGGCGAGAACGAGACAAAGCACCACAACCACAGTGGCCTCTCATCCCTACCTTTTTATCATCTTATCACCTGTCACCACATTTTCTCCACATCATCTGAACATTTCACACCTGTTTCCAACAAGAGATATCCATCGGACGGATAACATTTGCCTAAGCATGGCTAAGCATCAACATAACATAGTTTAGTATCTCAGGCCAACAACACAAACCTATGGATAATAGGAGGGGAAACAGATATTGGCATAGGGAAATTAATGCAACTATAGGATACTCTAATCCGACAAAAGTTGACATTTAGAACCGCATGCAATATTATAGTGGAGAAAATATTTGCGGAAACATAGGATAAGATATGCTCAGAGGGGAATTACGCTTGCCTTGATCAACGTGGTAGTAGTACGTATCTTCGGGGTGTGGTGGAGTAACCCCGTCTGCTTGATCTAACGAGGCAAACAAACATCGGGAGAAACAAAATCAATCACCACCCATACTTGGCCAATGCAATGCACAAACACATGATGACATGACATGTTAATCCTCGAGATGAGGGTGATGCAAGCTAGTCAATTTAAACGGAGTTCGGATGCGAAAAGGGCACATCTCGAATATACCGGGAAATTAAGTAATGCTTCAACTTTACTTGTTGATTACAATAGATGAACCCTAAGGTTAACTTGCATATGAATGACATGAACATGTGAAGATGCATGGTTTGGGGGGGGGGGGGGATTAAACATACTTGTAACCGGATTACAAGGATTGAGGAGAACAGTTTTGTGTTAAAGCCAGAACAGGTCAACCGGATTATCCGATGCACACGCCGAAGCCGTGCAACGACGAGCCTCGATGGACTTGAGCTAGAGAGCAAGAGGGAGCGAGGGAAGAACATGGAAAGGTTCACATGCTCACCCTGAACTCGTGGGTAGGCTTGCCGAAGGAAGGGAGGGTCGGAGTCGTCGTCGACTTGCTTGGAGTGCGGCGCACGTCACGGACGAGGAACGCGAATCCGGGCAATGTACAACGCCTTGGCTTGATTCCTTCGGTGAGATGGTAGAGGACGTCGAGGTGCAACTTCCTATGGTCTTCGATTTGCTCGGGCCTAGCTCAATCTCCGGCGGCGAGCTCGGCCATGGCGGGCTCGGTTTGGAGCTCGTGGGGAAGAAAGAGAAGGAATGGGGAAAAATGGAGAGAGAAACGAGTGGATAGGGCAGGGCAGTGGGCCTCTAATCCGTGCTGAAATCCCGCAGCGGCGGTACTACCGCTTAACCCAGCGGTGGTACCGCTGGTGTGGTCTGGTTTTGCTCTTCCCCACCTCGGCGGTACCGGCGGCGGTACCGGCAGCGGTACTTGTTGGTACCGGTCGAGCGCGTCGGACGCCGATTCTGGCGGTAGCGGCTGCGGTAGCGGTAGCTCCCGGGAGGTAGTACCGCTTAACCCAGCGGTACTACCGCCGCCTGGGTCTTTTCTTCTCTTTCAGTTCCTGAATTTTATTAGGGCACCAAAACATTTTATAAAATTTTGGGAAAATTTGGGGAGGCTCCCAACACCATGTAGAGGCACCACAAAATTTGGTGTTGCCAAATAAAATGATTTGACAACTTTTGTTCATAGTGTTTTATTAGGCAGATTTGCTAATTTTCCAAATGTTGCTATTTAACAATTTGGTGCAAGTGCAAAAATAATATTGTGAACTCTTGGAACTTCCTTGACAAATATGGATGTCCAAGTAATTTTGTTTTGCAGCTTTGAGTGTCTTCTTTGTTTGGAGACTTTGTTGAAGCACTTTGGCATTTGGTTTTAGCAACTTCATATCATTTCGATATCAAGGTTGTATTAACTCAGGAGAGACATGTTTATGCATGGATGCCATGATGCAATTATCACAAAAGTGAAAAATTTACACCGGTTTTTAGGTTCTCAGCTTTGGGCTGTTACAACTCTACCCTCCTTACAGGAATCTCGCCCCGAGATTCCAAGATTGCGGAAAGAAATCGGGATACTCTTCACGAAGACTAGACTCTCTTTCCCAAGTAGCTTCTTCCTCGGAATGGTGAGACCACTGAACTTTGAGGAACTTGGTAGTCTTGTTCGGGTCTTTCTTTCGGCTTCATCCAAGACACGGATAGGATGCTCACGATAAGTGAGGTCTTCTGGAGATCCAGCTCTTCATGATTGACCCCATGGATAGGATCCTTGAAACACGGCGAAGTTGGGAGACATGAAACACATCATGTACATTTGGGAATTTGACCGGTAACTCCAACTTATAAGAAAGATCTCCTCGCTTTTCTAGAACGGTGAAAGGACCAACATAGCGAGGGGCCAATTTCCCTTTGATTCCGAAGCGGCGAACGCCACGAAGGGGAGAGACGCGGAGATAAGCTTTATCACCAATTTCATAGTGAATTTCCTGATGGTGCTTATCATAGTAGCTCTTCTGCCTAGACTGAGCAATCTTCAGATTCTCTCTTATGATTCGAACCTTCTCCTCAGCTTCATTGATCACATCCGGACCAAAGAGTGCTCTCTCTCCGGTCTCGGACCAATTTAGAGGAGTGCGGCATTTTCTTCCATATAGAGCCTCGAATGGAGCCATGCCCAGACTAGCTTGATAGCTATTGTTGTAGGAGAACTCCGCGAAAGGGAGATACTTTTCCCAACCCTTGCCAAAAGAGATCACACATGCCCGAAGCATGTCTTCCAAACTTGGTTCACTCTTTCGGTCTGACCATCAGTTTGAGGATGGTAGGCGGTACTGAAGTTGAGACGGGACCCCATAGCAGTTTGGAAACTCTGCCAAAACTTGGAGACAAAGATACTTCCACGGTCCGATATGATCCTCAGAGGGACCCCATGCAATGGAACAATACGAGCCAAATAAAGTCAGCAAGTTGACTTGCCCGTATATCATCACGGACTGGTAGGAAGTGAGCAACCTTGGAAAGACGATCAATGATTACCCAATAGCATTGTTGCCCTTTTGAGATCGGGAAACCCGGTGATGAAGTCCATACCAATTTCATCCCATTTCCACTCGGGACGCAATAGGGCGAAGAGTGCCGGCAGGTCTTTGATGTTCAGCCTTTACCCGTCGACAGTGTCGCATTCAGCAACATACTTGGCAATTTCTCGTTTCATACGAGTCCACCAGAAAGTGGTCGAAGGTCTTGGTACATCTTGGTACTACCGGGATGAATAGAGAGAGGAGATTCATGAGCTTCTTGGAGGATCAGTCCTCTCAATTTTGTTTCTTTGGCACTACCAAGCGGTCACCAAAATAAACAACTCCGGATTCATTGACAGAAAAACATTTTGCCTTCCCGCTAGCAATGTTCTCTTTGATTTTTGAATACCCTTGTCACGAGTTTGAGCATCCTTAATCTGGTCTACAAGAGTAGATTTGATCTCCAGATTTGCAAGTAGCCGGAGGGAACAATTTCCAGGTTCAAACGGGCGAACTCTTCATGAGGGCAGGTTGGGCCTTCTCAATCATCAGATTGTTGCAATAGGACTTCCGACTTAGCGCGTCAGCCACGACGTTTGCTTTGCCGGGTTGATAGTTCAGACTCACATTGTAGTCCGTGATTAACTCCAACCAACGCCTTTGCCTGAGATTTAAATCCGGCTGGGTGAAGAGGTACTTCAGACTCTTGTGATCCGAGAAGATCTCGCAACGGTTACCAAACAGGTATGGTCTCCATTGCTTCAAAGCATAGACCACCGGCAAGTTCTAGATCATGAGTTGGGTAGTTGAGCTCATGCGGCTTAAGTTGGCGAGAAGCATATGCCACCACATGGCCATCTTGCATTAGCACACAGCCCAAGCCTTGTAGAGAGGCGTCACAGAAGACGACGAAATCCTTGCTCGTGTCCGGCAGGACAAGCACAGGAGCGGACGTGAGCTTGGCTTTCAGTGTTTGGAAACTCTCTTCAGCTTCGGCCGACCATACAAACTTTTTATCCTTCTTGAGAAGGTCAGTCAGGGCCTTGGCTATCTTGGAGAAACCTTCGATGAATCGGCGGTAATAACCGCCAATCCGAGAAAGCTACGGATGTCCTTGACTGACATTGGAGTTTTCCAATCCAAATGGACTGAATCTTGTCGGGAATGACAGCCACACCATTAGCGGATATCACATGACCAAGGAAGATGAGATTATCCAACCAAAACTCACACTTGGAGAACTTGGCATAGAGGCGGTGTTCTCGAAGTCTTGTCAGAACCAAACGAAGATGTTCCTCATGCTCTTCATTGGTTTTGGAATAGATGAGAATGTCATCAATGTAAATGACGACAAACTTGTCAAGATAATCCATGAAGACAGAGTTCATGAGCCTCATGAAAGTAGCTGGGCATTTGTGAGACCAAAGGACATGACGGTATACTCATATGAGCCATAACGAGTAACAAATGCCGTCTTTGGAATATCCTCCTTTCTGATTTTTATCTGATGGTAGCCTGACCTCAGATCCATCTTGGAGAATACCGTTGCACCAGCTAACTGATCCAACAGATCATTGATGCGAGGAATAGGATACTTGTTCTTGATTGTCACCGCATTCAACGGTCGATAGTCAGAGACTAGACGAGGCACGGTAGAATCCCTTTCTTGACAAAGAGTACCGGACAACCCCAAGGTGAACTGCTAGGCTGGATGAACTCCTTAGCTAACAGCTGATCAATTTGCTCTTTCAACAGAGCCAACTCTTCCACCGGCATACGGTAGGGCTTCTTGGAAATTGGAGCGGTACCGGGAGTAGCTCTATGACAAACTCCACACTTCGGTCAGGAGGCATGCCAGGCAATTCTTCCGGGAACACATCCGGGAAGTCACACACCACGTGTATGTCCTGGATTTCAGGAGGGGATTCGCCTTCCATAAAGCAAAGGAGGATCTCAGGTGAGCGGGTACGATGGCGGACGGAGGTATTGATGTTGCAGGCCAATACTTCACAATGTCACCGGAAGGAGCGGTCACAGTAATGGTCTTGGCGGCACAGTCGAGATTAGCCTGATATTTGGTTAGCCAGTTCATGCCCAATATGACATCAATGCCTTTGGACTTCAGAGCTACCAAGGCATAAGGAAAAGACAAGGAACCTATATTAATCTGGACCTCAGGAGTAACCCATCGGTTTGCCATTTGGAACCAGGAGTGGCAATCACCAAGGGATGGCTCATTTTCTCGAACGGTATTTGTGGTCTTTTGCAAAAGCTATGGATATGAATGAATGCGATGCTCCAGAGTCAAACAAAACTGTAGCTGTATTGCCGTTGATTCGTAACTCACCCATAAGAACGCCGGGGTCCTCTTCAGCTTCTTCAACAGAGACGTGGTTCAGGCGACCACGCACAATAGGTCCAGCCTTGCCAGTTGGAGTGGCAGGGGCTCGTGCAGGAGTTATCGCGAGAGGTGCCTTCTGGGGGCACTCCCTGGAGTAGTGACCAGCCTGGCCACAGGTGTAGCAAGTGAGTCCAGGTGGAGCAGGTAGCATAGGACGGTACCCACTTCCGCCTATCCCAAGTGTCGAAGTAGTGGGGCGCGGAGGAGGTGGCCTATATCCTGCTGCTCTCGGCATGAATGGAGCACGAGGTACGGCGCTGTAGGGACAAACACCCTGCGCTTCTTGCTCTCAGAACCCGAGGAACTCTGGTGGTCCCCATGTGCGGGCCTCTTGGAAGCTTCAAGTTCCTTTCTTCCTTGCTCAAGAGTGAAAGCCTGGTTGAACAGCTCCTGATAGGTCTGGAACCTGAAGGGCAACAACTCATAGCGGAGCTGCGGATTCAGACCCTTGCGGAACAGCTCTTGCTTGTCAGCATCATTGGTCACGTCCCTTGGGGCGTAACGAGAGAGATGGTTGAACTCACGACCATAAGTGCGGAGGTCCATCCGTCCCTGTTGCAAATCCAGGAACTCCCTCCTCTTCAAGTCCATGATCGGCTGGGGAATGTACTCCGCTCGGAAGGCAGTGCGGAAATCAGCCCAGGTGAAGACATGGTTGGCTGGAAACAAAGCCACATGGCTTCCCACCAACAGCCAGCAGCACCAACCAAGAGATAGGTGGCAAAGTTGACTTGCTCCGCCAATGGAACATGCAGCGCGGAGAACTTGCGCTCCAAGCACGAAGCCAATCATCAGCTTCCAGTGGCTCCTTAGCATCAGCAAAGTGGGTGGCTGCGAGCGCAGGAACTCAGTGAGAGTGTTGCACTCGTTCCTCCGTGCATTCTGCTGCACCAACTGTTCCAGCAAGCGCTCATTGCGCCCACGGTTCTCCTCAATGGCCATCAAGACCTCAGCCATCGAGGGTGGTGGCGGCAGATCATCCTCATCATCATTGTGGTTACCGCGACCACCACGGCCTCCACGACCTCCTCGAGCCATTCTGGAGATTTGACAATGACACAGTTAGTATCTTTCTCCGAATGGTCGAACAATAGCATTAGCGTCTACTCAAGTACACAGACTAGGGACGATAATACTTTGCGAGAAGGAAAACAACAAGATAGAACTTGGGTCAAAGATCAGCATCATGTGCTACTAGTGAGAGTTAAGAAATCACAACTTAACACACTCTAGTTGACACAATCCGGGACCTTATGTTCAAGTCCGTGGGTTAAAACCCAAAGAAAGGATCAAATGATTAACTCGGTAGAAACATCTGAGTTGATTTGGGATTGCAACGCAGCGGGAGCAACGGACACATAACACTAAAGGTCGAACCCACCCCGTTTCTAATCATTTTGAAGTAACAGACGAGAGTAAAACCTTTAATCAAATCGAGGTAAGATTGCTCCGAGATTAGAGGGTAACCAGATAAGGAGTAAAAAGAATCCTAAGATGGTTTTCACAACTCATTTTTAGGTTAAAAATATTTTCACAAACACTAGACTCAACATCGACCAGTAGAAGGGTTTCCTACAGGCAGTACTGCTCTGATACCAACTTGTGGCGCCCTGACCGACTGTTATACAGTGATGCTGTGTGTCACCGGTTAAGCGATACAACCGGAGGTTACGGGTTTACCAATCCCCGGCCAAAACCTTTGGCAGGCGTTGCTCGGAATGGATCATCGGCAACGCAACACCCCGATTGATGCCTTAACACAGGCACAACCCTCAATGCATAATAGAGAGACCAAGACTTGTGGAACAACTGGCACATCACAGACTCTACGACACAAATCATATAGTTCAACTCTTATAATAGAGAAAGATAGCAAATGACAACCAGAGGTCACAGACCCAACATTACAACAAGCGGAAGCAAATTAGGTTGTTCTAAACAACAAGATCCAAATATGGCCTAAGAGGCCTACAGATAAACATCACAGCGCCAGCTGTTCCGGGATGTCCCAAGCTGCCACCTGGGAACCCCAGACTACTCGTCGACGTCCACAAAGAACCCACCTTCGAGGTCGGTGAAGTCCTCCTCTGAAACAAAACAAACGACGTTGAGTTCGACGAACTCGCAAGATTAAGAGCTAATTAGCTCGATGAGGCTTTCAAAGTTTATGGCTGTTTTGCATAAAGCTGATTTTATTTATAAAAAATAACTCAAAGGCATCGACTATTCAAGTATTTTCAAAAGAGGTAAGAAGTACTCTTTCTTTCATCACCTTTCTCAACATCAACCACTGTACCTGTTCATCAAAGGCACCTCCCCGAATCACCCTCGAGGAAGCTCACCTTGCATTTGTGAGTGGTACCTCTAGTACCCAGTTTTTAATCATTCCGTTAAAGTTATTCTATGATCTTATCGTCCTTTCCCAAGTCGTCCTTAACCGTGGACACGGCTTTTCGAAAAGATTTAACCCTGCAGGGGTGTACAATGTTTGCCACGCGTACCGTCCGGCCCATTACCTGCGCATTAGCTCTCTTCCTTGGAAAGCCGGCTGGGTGGGAGCGGTGTCGACTTCTCCCTCGTTAAGGACTTTCCAGGATCATCAGTGGCGGTAGGACTGCCAGGATCACAACACCCCGCCCCACAGCCACTCATTTTCCTAACACCACCATCCTCATCCCAGTTCATACCACCATCATCACGCACGCGCAAATGGAAGCCAAACTAGAGGACCCTGGCTAGCCCCGCTCGAGTTATTTAGTCTATGAGGGTTCCTGCACTGCGAATGCATAGGCCTCACGCATGGTTGCACGCTCAGTCTTGGTTCGGGAGGTAAAGAACTCGCACCTAGGCGGCGAGAACGAGACAAAGCACCACAACCACAGTGGCCTCTCATCCCACCTTTTATCATCTTATCACCTGTCACCACATTTCTCCACATCATCTGAACATTTCACACCTGTTTCCAACAAGAGATATCCATCGGACGGATAACATTTGCCTAAGCATGGCTAAGCATCAACATAACATAGTTTAGTATCTCAGGCCAACAACACAAACCTATGGATAATAGGAGGGGAAACAGATATTGGCATAGGGAAATTAATGCAACTATAGGATACTCTAATCCGACAAAAGTTGACATTTAGAACCGCATGCAATATTATAGTGGAGAAAATATTTGCGGAAACATAGGATAAGATATGCTCAGAGGGGAATTACGCTTGCCTTGATCAACGTGGTAGTAGTACGTATCTTCGGGGTGTGTGGAGTAACCCCGTCTGCTTGATCTAACGAGGCAAACAAACATCGGGAGAAACAAAATCAATCACCACCCATACTTGGCCAATGCAATGCACAAACACATGATGACATGACATGTTAATCCTCGAGATGAGGGTGATGCAAGCTAGTCAATTTAAACGGAGTTCGGATGCGAAAAGGGGCACATCTCGAATATACCGGGGAAATTAAGTAATGCTTCAACTTTACTTGTTGATTACAATAGATGAACCCTAAGGTTAACTTGCATATGAATGACATGAACATGTGAAGATGCATGGTTTGGGGGGGGGGGGATTAAACATACTTGTAACCGGATTACAAGGATTGAGGAGAACAGTTTTGTGTTAAAGCCAGAACAGGTCAACCGGATTATCCGATGCACACGCCGAAGCCGTGCAACGGCGAGCCTCGATGGACTTGAGCTAGAGAGCAAGAGGGAGCGAGGGAAGAACATGGAAAGGTTCGCATGCTCACCCTGAACTCGTGGGTAGGCTTGCCGAAGGAAGGGAGGGTCGGAGTCGTCGTCGACTTGCTTGGAGTGCGGCGCACGTCACGGACGAGGAACGCGAATCCGGGCAATGTACAACGTCTTGGCTTGATTCCTTCGGTGAGATGGTAGAGGACGTCGAGGTGCAACTTCCTATGGTCTTCGATTTGCTCGGGCCTAGCTCAATCTCCGGCGGCGAGCTTGGCCATGGCGGGCTCGGTTTGGAGCTCGTGGGGAAGAAAGAGAAGGAATGGGGAAAAATGGAGAGAGAAACGAGTGGATAGGGCAGGGGCAGTGGGCCTCTAATCCGTGCTGAAATCCCGCAACGGCGGTACTACCGCTTAACCCAGCGGTGGTACCGCTGGTGTGGTCTGGTTTTGCTCTTCCCCACCTCGGCGGTACCGGCGGCGGTACCGGCAGCGGTACTTGCTGGTACCGGTCGAGCGCGTCGGACGCCGATTCTGGCGGTAGCGGCTGCGGTAGCGGTGGCGGTAGCTCCCGGGAGGTAGTACCGCTTAACCCAGCGGTACTACCGCCGCCTGGGTCTTTTCTTCTCTTTCAGTTCCTGAATTTTATTAGGGCACCAAAACATTTTATAAAATTTTGGGAAAATTTGGGGAGGCTCCCAACACCATGTAGAGGCACCACAAAATTTGGTGTTGCCAAATAAAATGATTTGACAACTTTTGTTCATAGTGTTTTATTTAGGCAGATTTGCTAATTTTCCAAATGTTGCTATTTAACAATTTGGTGCAAGTGCAAAAATAATATTGTGAACTCTTGGAACTTCCTTGACAAATATGGATGTCCAAGTAATTTTGTTTTGCAGCTTTGAGTGTCTTCTTTGTTTGGAGACTTTGTTGAAGCACTTTGGCATTTGGTTTTAGCAACTTCATATCATTTCGATATCAAGGTTGTATTAACTCAGGAGAGACATGTTTATGCATGGATGCCATGATGCAATTAACACAAAAGTGAAAAATTTACACCGGTTTTTAGGTTCTCAGCTTTGGGCTGTTACATGGGAAGGGAGAGTATGGTTCGGTTCCTTTCCCGTACTCTCTCGACCCAGTTGTCCCTCATCCTCCCATGCACCTAAGGGGAAATCTACCTAGTCTAAATGCATCCTCGTTTACTAATTGGCAAGCTTCTATGAGATCTCATGTGAACAGTGCCAGCATTGAGCTTTGGATGATCATTGTAGATGGATACAAGGCGGTGAATGAATCCAACTTGACAAGGCGAGAACAAGTTGATTGTCAACTAAATGCCACCGCTCTTGACTTGATCCGTGTTGCCGTGGGAGATAAGGATATGCACCACATTCAACATTGCACCACCGCCAAAGAAGTTTAGGATTATCTTACGGAGGTGTTCGCTGCAAATGATAGCATGAGAAGAAATAGATATGAAGCTATGCGCAATCAAATTGAAGGTTTCTTCATGCAAGATGGAGAAACTCATGAGGATATGTATCAAAGGCTCAAGGCTCTTGCTAACGCATATAGAGACCTTGGTGCTATGCATGTGAATGATGCCTATATCAAGAGGAAGTATGTGAATGTCCTCATGCCGTTTGAAGCGGCCGACTTGAAGAGTCTCCAAGGAAGACACAACTATGCCGATTTGACCTCAAATGAAGTCATGCAAGAGATGCAATCTTACAAAGTTCAAGCCCAAATTGCTCAAGACTCTCGTGCCCAGACTATTGGAATGCACCAAGGTTCCTCAATCCTCACAAGGCCAAGGTAGTGGAACAAGATGAACTGTATCATTTGCTTCAAGTCAAAGTCATGGAAAGAATCCTCCAATTTTTTATGTAAATACTTTGAACTGTATCATTTGCTTCAAGTCAAAGTCTGGTCAAATTCTACCTTCCCCAAAAAGTACTCGTAGAAGTTATGCCTTCGCCGTAGCAGGTTGACATGGAGAGCTCTCGCGATAGGATAGGCGACTCCGAGCGCAACGCGCCGCCGGCCACTCCGGCCCCAGCGCCCACCGCCCCAGCGCCGGCCGCCGCTCCGGCACCGGCGCCCACCCCTTCCCCTTCCTCCCCTCGCCCCCACCTGCGCACCATGGCGGGATCTCCCCTTGCGGGATCTCGCCCGTGCGGCGCTGCCCGGGGGCAGGTGAGCCCGGCCTCGGTCTCCTCCGAGTTCCGGCCGTCGTCTCGGGGCTGGGCCTCTCCCAGTCTTCCTCCTCTCGCTCCGCCAGCCCCACCTTCCCTCGCGCGGTGAGCTCGACGCCAGCTCCGGCTGCGGAGGCACCTGCGCCCGTGGAACGGTTCGCGCTGGCAGAGGAAAGGCCGCGACGCGTCCAAGACCGGCTCGTTTGGCAGCAGTCCTCTCGCTCCGCCAGCCACACCTTCCCTCGCGCGGTGAGCCCGACGCCAGCTCCGGCTGCGGAGGCACCTGCGCCCGTGGAACGGTTCGCGCCGGCAGAGCAGAGGCCGCGACGCATCCAAGACCAGCTCGTTTGGCAGCTGCCGAAGCCGTCCCGCAAGACGCTGTGGCGACGCCGCCTGGCTGCGCGCGCTGAGGCGGCCCCGCCGATTCGCCGGCCGCCGTCGCCGGAGTGGGACGGGCTGTGCTTCAAGTGCATGAAGAAGGGCCACTGGAAGCAGGGGTGCACCAATGATCCGGTGTGTTTTAGGTGCGGCGTTGATGGACACGAAACCAAGGCGTGCACAAGGCCAAGGAGCCCTTGCTCGGAGGAGGAGCTGCGGCGCCAGGCGCTGGCCAAGTGGGTACGGAGCGAGGTGCAGGGACCTGGTGGGGCGCGATCTCAGAGGAGGCCCTCGCCCCCGCCTGTCCATGAACCCGCAGGTTTCGAGCAAAGGCGAACGCAGGAGCAAGAAGGGCTGGCAAGGCGGGCTGCCATCGAGGAAGAGGCCGACGCGCCGGTCTGCGTCGTGAGGAGATCGCCGGCAATCAACGAGCTGGAGCGCCGACTTCGTTTCGCGCTGGTAGCTCACGTTGGAGGTGCAAGGCCGAGGGTGTCCTGCGGTCAGGTGCACGCGGCGTTGAGACGGGTGTTGCAGCTACCAAGCGACGGGTTTTCGGTCCATTCCTACAGGCCGGAGGATTTTCTCATCGTGCTCTCTTCTGCTGACATGAGGCGCGCGGTGATGAACAGACCGTCGCCGTTGGACTGTGGTGGCTTCTGTCTGTTCTTCCGCCCCTGGAACAGACAGGCGCAGGCGACGCTTGGCGAGTGGCACACGAAGGTCGAGCTCGTGATCGAGGGAATCCCGCCTCACGCCTGGGAACGGGAGGTGGTGGAGAGCATCCTGGGAGACTCGTGCGCGATCGAGGAGGTGGCAATCGAGACGGCGTCGCGGGCGGATTTGGCTACCTTCAAGCTCTCCGCTTGGGCTGCGGCCGTGGAGAGGATCCCGCCGGCGAGGACGCTCGCAATCCCGGAGCCGATGGAGCAAAGGTGATGATACACCCTCACCGACGCAGGCGCTCTCTGTGGATACCTGTGATACGCTGCCGACGAGAACGCCCGACTCCCTGAAGTTGCTGAAGTACAAGGTCCTGGTGCATGTGGATCGCGTGGAGGAGGAGAGGCGTTTTGTGCCGGCGTCGGAGTCCTCTGATAGCGGACAGAGCGGCATCCCTGATGGGCGAGGCAACTATGGTGATGGTGGCCGTGAATCCCGGCGGCCACCATGGCAGTTGGGGGTGCCGGACCGTCGCGGTGGCGGCCGTCGCGAGGGCGGCGCTGGCACGGGCGGTCAAACCAGGTCCTACTGCCAGGTGGCAGCTGGCAGCAGTGACTGGCGTCTCCCACCAATGGAGGGCGTGGAGGCCGGGCGCGCAAGGACAAGATTTCGAATCCGGTCGGAGTTGTACGAGGCAGAGGCAAGTGGCAGCTGTTGATCGGGCAGCTCAGCAGGAGTTTGCAGCCGACAATACACCTTTGTTGACCTCCGATCCCAATATGGAAGCGGCCCGTTGTGCTTTGGCGGCGGGTCCCGATGTGGATGCCGTTCTCGTGCAAAGAAACCAGGCAGCGGCAGATAGGGAGCAGCTGCTAGATGGTGGGGCACTGGAGCAGTCTGTCGCCGCTGTGCGTACAGAGCCAGTGGTATCCGAGGCACCCAGCGGTCACATGGCTGAGGAGGAAGCCTCGAGACGCAGCCAGGCAGCCATGGAATACTTTGAAGTGGAGCTGTCTGCCGACGCTGTGGAGGAGGAAGGGAGGCCCAACTCCGCAAACCCCAGCCCAACTAGGATGGGCCTCGAGGAGATGGGCCGGCCGTGCGACACACAGGAGGCTACTGCTCAGGGAGAGCAGACACTGGGCCAAATGCCGAGCGACATGCATGTTGTTGCTACTCAGGGAGATAGAGAGCTGGGCCAAATGACGACGCAGGAGGCCACGGCGTTGGGGCGCATGAAAGCTTTCTGCTCTAAGATGCTCAAGGCGATCGCACCACCGCTGCTCCAGGAGGTCGAAGCAGCATCCAGGCTGAGGCCTGAGGCCGAGCCGTTCACCCCGAGGCGTAGTGTGCGCTTCACAACACCGACGTCAACGACGACGCCTACGCCGGTACAACCAAAGAGGCGCAAAGCTTCGACGGCAGAATTGGTCATCCTCAAGTCCTTAGGCATCGCCCCGACTGAGCTCACGGTGGACGAGGTAGCGCTGGAGGAATTCAGGAGCTTTTTCGATTCCCCGGTTCGCGAGCAGCATCTCCGTGCCCTGGCGGCCATCTTCGGGAAGACAATGCCGCCGCGAAGCGACATGCTCATGCAAGGGCAAGTGGAGGTGCTTGTGCAGGCTTAGCCTCGCACAACGGAGTTGGCGTTCGAATTTTGTTTCCCCATGGATACAAACCCCGAAGTGCTATGTTGGAACCCGCGAGGGCTCAACGATCGTGCGAAGCGAGACTCGGTTAGGGAGGTAGTGGACTCGCTGCGAGTCAATCTGGTGTGCTTCCAGGAGACCAAAATGGCTGTGATTGATCAATTTGTTATAAATCAGTGTTTAGGACCGTCGTTTGATGGATATGACTATGTGCCGGCGATAGAAACCAGAGGAGGTATCCTCCTGGCATGGAAAACGTCAGATATGAGGATCACTAACATCACCAGAGACACGCACTCCATCTCTGGCGAGGTGCATGCCGGGTTGGGTGCGCCTTGGTGGATCACGGTGGTCTATGGGCCGCAAGGTGCTGAGGAGAAGGCACAGTTCCTGCTAGAGCTTACCGAGCGTCGCAGTCTTTGCCCTGGAGCGTGGATGATAATCGGCGACTTTAACATGATCTTGAGGGCATCGGAGAAGAACAATGGCAACCTTGATCGCACCAGTATGGAGAGATTTCGAGATTTCGTGGGAGAGCATGAACTCAAGGAGGTATACATGCACGGGAGAGCGTTCACCTGGAGTAACGAACGGCGAACACCCACTATGTGTAAATTGGATAGAGCTCTGGTGTCCATCGATTGGGAGCTTGCCTTCCCTGACGTGCTCCTCCAAGCACTATCCTCGGCGACTTCGGATCACACACCCCTGCACCTTTCCATGAACGCAGCGAGCAGGCCAAAACGCAGATTCAGATTTGAGCTTTTTTGGCTAAAATTGGAGGGTTTCGATGAGGCGGTCCAAGAGGGGTGGTACTGCGAGCCATCCATTACTGATCCATACAAGCGACTTGATGCCTGCTTCCGCAACCTGGCGAAACACTTGCAGGCTTGGGGCGACAGAAAGATTGGGAACATAAAGCTGCAAATTGCGATGGCTAACGTGATCATCCACAGACTTGAGGCGGCGCAGGACGTTCGGGAGCTGTCGCTGGAAGAATGGTGGTTGCGGCGCACGCTGAAACATCTGGTTCTTGGGCTGTCCTCTCTGGAGCGGACAATGGCGCGGCAGCGATCACGGGTCAGATGGCTCAAGGAAGGAGATGCAAACACGAGGCTGTTCCATGTTGTTGCGAACGGACGGCGCGTCAAGAATTTCATCCCGGCGCTTCGGCATGGCAACGAGATCATCACCGACCAAAGCCGCAAGGAGGAGCTGTTCTTCCAGGCCTACCGTGACCTCATCGGCACGATCCACAACAGGCCGCATACGCTGGATCTGGAGCAGTTCGCGGCGCCGGAGGCAGAGCTACACGATCTGGACAATCTGTTCACAGAAGAGGAGGTTTGGGGAGTAATTAAGGAGTTGCCGCCGGATAAGGCTCCGGGGCCTGATGGTTTCGTCGGCGCCTTCTACCAGCGGGCGTGGCCCACGATTAAGAACGAAGTGATGGCCGCTATTCTGAAATTCGCTGTTGGGGACGGCCGTCAATTCAGCAGAATGAACACGGCGATCATTACGCTTGTCCCCAAGAAGCCGGAGGCTGAAGAAGTTGGAGATTTCCGCCCGATAAGCTTGGTTCACAGCTTCGCGAAGCTAATATCCAAGATCCTCGCGAACCGTCTGCGGCCAAAGATGTGCCAGCTAGTGAGTGCAAACCAGTCGGCGTTCATCAAGAACAGAAACTTGCATGACAATTTCCTGCTTGTCAGATAGATGGCGCGCAAGATCAATACTAGGAGGGAGAAAGGTATGTTACTGAAATTGGACATCTCGAGGGCTTTCGATTCGCTGTCCTGGGCGTTTCTTTTCGAGGTCTTACGATGGATGGGCTTCCCGGCCATGTTTCTGAAGTGGATCGCGATTTCTCTCCGCACGGCGACCACCAGAGTTTCAGTTAATGGAGTGCCAGGACAACAGATTGCGCACGCCAGAGGATTACGGCAGGGAGACCCTCTCTCCCCCCTATTCGTGCTGGCCATGGAGATTGTGACCCGCCTCTTTCGTGAGGCGGCGGAGACGGGGCTGCTAAACCCAATTGCAAACTGCTCGCCGCTGCAGAGGCTGTCTATCTATGCAGACGATGTAGTCGTCTTCATATCGCCCCAGGAGCTTGACCTAATGACGACGAGGACTATCCTTGCCCTGTTCGGCAACGCCTCTGGATTGCGAGTAAATTACGCCAAGTCCTCGGCAACCCTCATCAGAGGAGGAGAAGAAGAAACAGTGAGGGTACATAACTGGTTGCAGTGTAGAATTGTCCCCTTCCCAATCCGTTACCTCGGACTACAGTTGGCGCTGCGACCTCTGACTAAAGCGCAATGGCAACCGATGCTCGACAAGGCCATACACATCCTACCCCCTTGGCAGAAAGGTATGATCACAAAACCAGGAAGACTGACCCTGGTCAAATCGGTAATGGCGGCGCGGCCGGTGCACCATCTGCTGGTCACCGAAGCTCCAGTTTGGTTGCTGGAGCTGCTCGAGAAGAGCATGCGTGGGTTTTTCTGGGCAGCTAAGGATCGGGCGACAGGAGGCCAATGCCTTGTCGCATGGCGAAACATCTGCAAGCCGATAGAGTTTGGCGGGCTGGGCATCAAGGACCTGAGACTGCAGGGTTTAGCGCTGCGGGTACGATGGGAGTGGCTCAAGCGCACTGACATGCTCAGGCCGTGGCAGGGGCTGCCCATGATCAAGGATGAGAAGGCCCGTGCAGTGTTCGATAACCTCATCAGGATCCGTGTGGGAGATGGGAGAAAGGTGCTGTTCTGGCGGGACAGATGGATCAACGGCAACACGGCGGCGGACATTGCGCCAACGATCTCGGCGAGGGTCTGCACGAGAACACGCAATAGCAGAACCGTGGAGCAGGCACTCATGGACAACAGATGGGTCCTCGACATAGATGGAGACTGGGAGGATGGAGACGCGCATGAGGGCATCCAGCTCTCGATGGCGATTGAGGGAGTGGACAGAGACATTGCGACGCCGGATGAGTTTACATGGCCGTGGTGCAGATCAGGTACATACTCTGCTAAGTCCACATATCACATGCTCTCTCAAGGCGGTACGAGGTCCAGGTTGGCGTGGCCAATCTGGAAGAGCATGTCTTCACCAAAGAGCAAGCTGTTTGTGTGGTTAGCTGTGCAGCATCGAATATGGACCTCAGACCGCAGGTTCAGGCATGGACTACAGGATCACACATCGGCGTGCTTCGTTTGCTTGCAAGAGGAAGACACTGCCGAGCATATTTTAGGGCACTGTGTCTATGCCCGGGAGGTTTGGCATGCTTGTGCAACGCGATGTGGGATAAACATTCACCAGCCGACTGACGACGCCACTCTGGAGGAATGGTGGTGCTTAGAGAGAGCCAGACAGCTAGTCGGCAACAGAAGGAGGTTTGACACGCTGGTCTGCACCGTCAGCTGGTACCTGTGGAAGAATAGGAATGCGTGGGTGTTCAGTAACGTCAGCAAGCAGTCCACCGTGGCTCAGCTGGCCACTACTATCTGCGATGAGTTTGCACTTTCTCTAGTTGCACGTAGAAGTGGAGTAGGAGACCGCAATGTACCGTGAGAGATCAACATGAGGGATTTTAGGAGTGGAGTCTAAACTACCTTGGCCAATTGTTCGCAATGGCAAGCTAGTCCTGTAATATGCTTTCTTCTCTTCTATAAAAATAAGGCACGCTGTCGCGTGCTCTCTAAAAAAAAAAAGTTATGCCTTCACGATTCACCTACGGACGCGAAGGCCACATCGAACGGCTAACGTTGTTCCCAGACAAGAACACCATCGCCAAAGTCGAAAACGCCCCACCCTGAGGCCGGAGCAGACCTCGCCGCCATTCCTTCTTCCCCTCGCCGCCTATGGCGGACGAAACCCTCGCGGCCTCCCCCGGCTCGTCCCCAAAACCCTAAACCCCACCCACCTCCCGTCCCACCACCCGAATTCAGACATCCGGTTCGGCGGCCGATCTTCCTCCGCCGCCATGCCCCCCCGTCGGGACGTCCGCTTTGTCTCCTCCGGCATCAAGCTCCCCCGCGCTTCCCCGTCCCCTGTCCCTGCCCCTGCCCCGGCGCACGCCCTGCTATCCGCCGCGCTCCCGTTCGCGCACATCGGCCGCGCCATCGACGCCGCGGCCCGCCATTTCGCCGCCTCCTTCCCCCGCGTCCCAGCCGCGCGGGCCGAGACGCCCTTGCCGCGGAGGCACGGGAAGGACGGGGCGAGGAGCGGGTGCTGATCAGCGAGGTGGCGGTGCGCGGGAAGGACGGGGAGCCCCTGGAGCGGCCCGAGCTCGAGGAGGCTGCTGCGGCAGCGCTGCGCGCGTGCCGTCCCAACGCGGCGCTCACGGTGCGGGAGGTGCAGGAGGATGTGCACCGCGTCGTGGAGAGCGGCCTCTTCCGCTCCTGCATGCCCGTGGCGGTCGATACCCGTGATGGCATTCGCCTTGTCTTCGAGGTCAGGTTTTTGTTTTGCTTGTTCCCCAATTCCCTTCCCATGGCTTATTTCTGGAACTGAAGGTTGCAACTTTTGGGATATTTTTGTGGTTTAGGTGGAACCGAACCAGGACTTCCACGGGCTGGTCTGTGAGGGTGCCAACATGCTGCCTTCCAAGTTCCTAGATGACTCATTTCGGGACCGCCATGGTAAGTAGTCCCTAGTCATTTTAGATGTTCTCATGTTTAAGGGTCTGTTATGCTAGCATGAGTGGGAACGATTTTTTTTTCGAGAGTGAGTGGGAACGATGTTATGTTTGGTTGACTTACTTTGCATGATGTTACATGAACTGTTACTAAATGTTTGCTTTAACCAATTTAAGTGTATAAATTTGTTTGGGCAAAGAGCTACTGGAGTACATGACATTGATCAAAACCCGGCATATTTGACCCAGTGTACTGTAGCCTTTGTCTAGAATGAGACCAGCATTAAATTATCACTTTTTTCGAGCTTTTGGTCTGTTATGATTTCACTATATTAGAATATGCAGCATAGTTATGAGACAATTACAATGAAAAGGTGATACAGCAACTGAAGCATATCTCACTCGGTTATTATCATTGGTTTAGTTTGAATCTAAAAACTAGTAATATTTGTCCAGGCTGAAGAAATCTATGGTATCATAGATCTATCTACTGCATCACAATCTAGGTATCCGTTCTTTATAGAAAAATGATCTAGAACTGCTGAGCTGGGGGGGGGGAGGCGTAGGAATTTGCAGTTGAATTTGGGTGCGTACTTTAAATGTAATTTCTCCTGTAAACGTAGTGTACTTTTATTTGTTTCTGACATTTGTTCTTGAGACCTAATTTACTGCTCGGTTTTATATTATGCAGGGAAAATAATCAACATAAGACATCTAGATCGAGTGATCAAGTCCGTTAACGGGTGGTATCAGGACCGTGGTCTTACTGGCATGGTAGGTGGGAAAATAATTAATACTGCTCATGTTCAACCAATATGCAATTTGATTGAGAACATCACTGGACAAGAGACATATGCAGCCCATGTCTTGCATTCTAGAGGCCTGCTACCACAGGACTTGAGTGGTTAATCTTCTATTTTTTGTAATGCCCTTGCCAAATTTCCATTGTTCACACCGCACCAGTCTCACATTGGAGGGCATACTACATATCTGTTTTACCTTGTTGTTTGTTACTTCTTGCTATCTATATAGACCTTCATTCTCAAGCTATGCTTGTCATCCTACATGTAATCATAACAGAACTTGAAACATGATGTGGGAAAATGTGAAATTGTGGCAGTTACTAACCTGTTAGTTGAGTTTACTGGAAGTTGTGGTGCCTACCATTTTAGGCCAAAAGAAACACTGTTTATAATTTTACTAGTATAAAATATATTTTACCGTCAATGATAAATAAATCAATTAAGGTGCTTGATTTGACGTCAGGTTTCATATGCCGAGATCCTTTCTGGGGGAATTCTGAGGTTACAAGTTTCTGAAGCTGAGGTTAATAATATCAATATTCGTTTTCTGGATAGAAAAACGTGAGAATCATAGCTTGGCTTGGAGATTCTCTTCACTGGTTAATGGTTTATAGCCATGAAGTATTCTGACCATTCTTTCTCTTTCCATTTTTCTATCACTAGTGGTGAGCCAACTATTGGAAAGACACAACCAGATACCATACTCCGGCAACTTACCACCAAGAAGGGTCAGGTCAGAGCAATTTTAGAAGTTCCCTTTGTATTTTCTTTTTATGTCCTTTGATGCATTAGTGATGATTTAGTTGCACAATTTTTCATGACATGATTCCATTTAAGGATGCAAATTGGTGGTCCTTAGTGTACCCTCCAACCCCCTTTAGTTCAGTCAAATGAACTAAAATTTCCAAAGTCACTGAATACTTTGGAAAACTAGTTTATATGTTTGAACTATATGCACCCCTAATTCCATTCTCACTTCACAGTTGGTGATACTATGCTGTGTATTGAAGCATCGATTTAGGGCGACATTGAAGTTTCTATGCAAACACTATAACTCAAACTACAAGAACTATTGTTTTACAACGTATGTCAACAGTTGTGGTTGGATCATGCTCGTATAGTTTTTTTGTATGTCAACTTGGTTTGATGTCAATTTGACACTCATGTCATGTACCGTATTAACTTTTAATGATGAAGTAGGCTTTACAGCAGAGCACAAGTAAAAAGATGTCGAGACAATAGACTTGGTTTGCCAATTTGACACTTGTACCTTGTAACCGTATTAACTTTTTAATTTTAATGATGAAGTAGGCTTACAACAGAGCACAAGTGAAAAGAGATGTTGAAACAATACTCACTATGGGAATTATGGAGGATGTAACAATAATTCCGCAGCCAGTTGGAGGTGAAGCTAATTTATTTAGTTCCCATTTTATTAATGTTGGTCTTTCTTTTCTCAAGTACTTACGTTCTTACTTATGGTCTTGTGCAGATTCTAATAAAGTTGATCTGGTCATGAATCTTGTTGAACGCCCTTCTGGTGGTTTCTCTGCTGGTGGTGGCATTTCGAGTGGGTTAGTACAAGTAGACAAGTAGTACTGCTTTCATAAATTTGTTTCTCAGCCTGTAAGGTGCTGAGGTGGTTTATTATGTACTGGGTTTGAATACCATATTTAGCATATATGAAAATTACAATTGAAATATAGTCAACATATATTTATGCCATAGTGACATGGTGTTTTTCTGCAGGATAACAAATGGGCCTCTCTCTGGACTAATTGGCAGGTCAGTAGATTTTCTGGGGTGTACTCCCTCCGTCCCTACTTATGTGGCGTAAAGGGTTTAAATCTGACTATCAGTTTGACCAACAAAATGTGGATTATGTGCTAAATAAATTATACCATTGAATTCATATTAAAAAAAATCCGACGGTATAATTTTTATGACACGTTTTTCATTTATCATTGATCAAAGTTAGATCACACAAAGCGAGAACACATGCAAATAGAAGTGGATTGAGTAGGTTTTTGTCGTGTAATATTGTCATGGTTATATTTTAGATATCAGGTTTGTTGACTTTTGGGCCTTGAAATAATAATTCAAGAAGCAACCTGGAGCTATTAAGTATTAACTGTGGATAATTAAATATGGGCTTAAAATTTGCTGTCACAAAGGGGCTCATGCTTATGATTGGAGGTACCTCAAACCCCACCATCATACCATGTTTGAACTTTGGAGTGCGTAACTTAAGATGACAATCTGAAGCCAAAGTAGGCTTCTAAGAACTGGCATTGTCAGATGTTGATTTAGTTTTGTATTTTATCTTAAACCTACTGTCATACCTGCCTGGATAAATAGAAATTCCATATCTATTTTTTCTCAACTGGAGTTTTTAAATCAGCTTTGCATATTCTCATCGGAATGTTTTTGGGAGGAACAAGAAGTTGAATCTCTCACTAGAAAGGGGCCAAATAGATTCGATATTTCGTTTAAACTACACTGACCCTTGGATCGACGGTGACAACAAGAGGACCTCAAGAACTGTCATGGTTCAGGTACTTGACCTTTAATATGCTGTCATCTTCACTGTACCATCCGCCATCAGTTGAGAGTCATGTATATTCTAGTAATTATTTTCTCTGCCAGAACTCTAGGACTCCTGGAACACTTATACATAGTGGGGACCGTCCTGACCATGGGGCTATTACAATTGGACGAGTAACAGCTGGCATTGAATATAGTAGACCGTTCAGGCCTAAATGGAGTGGCACACTTGGATTGATATTTCAGGTAAACACTGGATTCTGTTAAGCGATTAGGCTTTTTTCTTTGCCTGACAGAAGTCCAAAATGTACATGAGCATTGTCGTGTACTGGTTTAAGAAACAAGTGAAACGAATAATTGATTTAGCTTTATTGTTTCGTTTTCTTACCTCTCCTTTTTAGCCTAATTGCATCCTATTGACACTTTCTATGCAGCATGCTGGTGCTCGTGATGACAAAGGCAACCCTGTGATCAGAGATTCCTATAACAGCCAATTAACTGCTAGGTCTCATATTTTGATGCCTCATTCTCCTTTACATTGCACCATAAGTAGATACATAATCGGCTACACCACAAATAGAATTTTCAAATTAGGTTACTTTAAAACCTGATAATCCTGTCATGACAATGCAGTGGAAATACTTATGATGACACAGTACTTGCTAAGCTTGAAAGTGTATATACAGATTCTGGAGATCGTAGCTCTACAATGGTTAGTATTGATGCTGCTCCATTCTACCTCTTTCTAATTCTATTGTGATGTCTTACCCACCATTATTATTCTTCCAGTTTGTTTTCAATGTTGAGCAAGGTCTACCCATTCTTCCAGAGTGGCTTAGCTTCAACAGAGTGACAGCTCGTTTGAGGCAGGGCTATGAAATTGGTCCTGCTCGACTTCTTCTAAGGTATGTTCATGGACCTATAATAAAATATGTGTGTTACCTGGAGGTCTTAAATAGCAGTGGCACTTACATTTTGTATATCGCTTAAACTGTGATCTAGTGCTTCTGGAGGTCATGTGGAAGGAAACTTTTCGCCTCATGAAGCATTTGCAATTGGTGGGACAAATAGTGTAAGAGGATATGAAGAAGGTGCTGTTGGTTCTGGCCGTTCATATGCCGTTGGTAGTGGAGAACTCTCTTGCCGCATGGTAGGTTTTGCCTCTGTTTTCTGCAACCTTTAGTTATTTGTCTTCATCAAAAGAACCTTGACATGATTAACATACATATACTGGCCTACACTATGTTATCATATATACTGTTGTCCGTAGCTCACCTCCTCTCTCTCTTGTCTATGGCGGCTAGGAGAAGGGAACGAAGTGTTGCTTCGTCGTCTTCTCCTCTCCTGTCCCGTGTCTCTTCTAGGTCAGCCCCTTAATGGGCCTGGGCCACACTTCAACACTCCCCCTCAAGATGGGTGATAAATATCTATCATCCCCATCTTGTCACATGCCAAGTTACAATCCTTTGTTCCTAATCCCTTGGTCAAGCAATCTGCAACCTCCTGCCCAGAGCTGACATGAGTAAGGCTGATGATCCCAGCATCAATTTTCTCCTTAATGAAGAAGCGATCAATTTCCACATGTTTTGTTCTATCATGTTGAACTGGGTTATTTGCAATACTTATAGCTGACTGATTGTCACACCACACTCTCAAGGGTCCCTTCCTCAGAAGTTTCAACTCGCTCAGAAGGTGTTTCACCCAGAGCATCTCACTCAGCCCTTGAGATAAAGCTCTATACTCAGCTTCTGCTGTTGATCTAGACACAACTGTTTGTTTCTTGCTTCTCCATGACACCAAGTTTCCTCCCACAAAGACACAGTAGCCTGACGTTGATCTTCTATCATCTTGACAACCGGCCCAATCAGAATCACTATAACCATCCACCTCAAGATGTCCGCTCTTTGCGAACCATAACCCCTTTCCTGGAGTTCCCTTCAAGTACCTCAGGATTCCGTGGACTATATCAAGATGCCCACTCCTTGGTTCATGCATGTATCTGCTCACCACACCCACGGCATAGGAAATGTCAGGCCTGGTGTGACACAAGTATAATAACCTTCCAACCAATTTTTGATACTCTTCCTTGTTCACTAGTTCACCTGATTGAGCAGTCACTTTATGATTTGGTTCAATTGGGGTGTGGGCTGCACGACATCCCATCATGCCCATGTCACTCAAGAGATCCAAGGTGTATTTCCGTTGGCATAGAGAGATTCCCTTCTCTGTCCGGGCCACTTCTATGCCAAGGAAGTATTTTAGGTTGCCCAAATCCTTCACTTCAAACTCCTTGCTCAGACACCCCTTCAGTCTCTTTATTTCCTCCTGATCATCTCCAGTGATGATAATGTCATCCACATAAACTGCAAGAATAGTGATCTTGCTATCTGAGTGTCTGTAGAACACCGTGTGGTCACCATTACATTGACCATACCCCATACCGCAAACAGCACGCTTGAACCTATCAAACCATGCTCTCGGCGATTGTTTCAGCCCATACAAGGATTTCTTCAACCTGCATACCCTCCCCGTTGTCTCTGAGGTACCAAATCCTGGTGGTATCTCCATGTACACTTCTTCCTGTAGGTCACCGTGCAAGAAAGCATTCTTGACATCTAATTGGTGAAGTTTCCACCCAAAGTTAGCAGCACAAGAAACCAATATTCTTACTGTGTTCATCTTTGCCACTGGAGCAAACGTCTCATCATAGTCAATTCCATAAGTTTGACTATACCCTCTAGCGACCAATCTTGCCTTATACCGTTCCACCTTCCTTCTGGATTCTGCTTCACTGTATAGATCCACTTACAACTCACTGCTTTCTTTCCGACCGGCAATGTGGTTAGTACCCACGTTTTGTTTTTCTTCAGTGCTTCCAACTCCTCTATCATCGCTGCACGCCACTTTGGATCTTGCTTTGCAGCCTTGTAGTCATTTGGGATTGACACAGCTTGTAGAGAGGCAACAAATGCTTTGTAGGAGGGAGACAAGGCCTCATAAGACACAAAATTGCCAATGTCATGGTCATCAAACACGGTTCGCAGGGCCTTCCTTGCCGCTGCACGTGTCCCCTTTCGCAATGCAATCGGTAGCTCCAGTTCCGATGTGTCAGAAGGGCTTGCATCACTGCCTTGCTGCAGCTCCAGTTCCGATGTGTCAGAAGGACTTGCATCACTGCCTTGCTGCTCCCCCTGAACATGTGGCTGCTCCCCCTGCACTTGTGGCTGTCGTCGAGAATAAACCAGGGGATTTTTCAACCACCGATCTGGCTGCTCCTCCTGCACTTGTGGCTGCCGTCGAGAATAAACTAAGGGATTCTGCAACCAACGATCTCGAACAGGAACCTGAAGAGAACCAATCTGAATTGTACCCACTACTGGCTGTACCTGAACCTGAACCTGCACATCATCATCATCAATGTTAGTGCGCACAGAATCACGCTGAGCATGGGACACAGCCTTCTCCCCCTCATGACCATCTTTCACAGAGTGTAGATGGTCAAGCTCGGCAAACAACAGACTAAGATCAGTTGGTTCACCATAGAATGGCTCAGACTCCCTGAAGGTGACATCCATACTTACAAACATGCGTTTCACAGAGGGACTCCAACACTTATACCCCTTTTGACTTGAGGAATATCCCATGAACACACATTTCACTGCCCGTGGGTCCAGCTTCCCAATGGATGGTCTATGATCCCGAACAAAACAGGTACTGCCAAATAACTTTGGAGGGACAAGAAACTTATTTTCGCCAAACAACAACTCACATGGGGATTTCATACCTAGTATCCTTGAAGAAGTCCGGTTGATCAAGTATGTGGCTGTCATGACTGCTTCACTCCACAAAAACTTGGGGACATTCATCGTGTACATGAGAGAGCGAGCTACTTCCAAGACATGGCGATTCTTTCGCTCGGCAACACCGTTTTGGGGAGGGGTATCTGGACAAGATGTTTGATGAAGAATACCTTGGTCAGACAAGAAGGCCCCAAAGGTGGAGTTCACATACTCCGTGCCATTGTCCGACCTGATCACCTGTACCTGAACGTGAAACTGATTCTTCACATATGCATGGAAGTTCTGAAAACAGCCAAACACCTCATCCTTGTGACGCATCAAGTAAATCCAAGTCATACGAGAATAACAATCAATAAAGGTAACAAAGTACTTCATTCCATTCACTGACACCACTGGGCAGGTCCATACATCAGAATGGATGAGCATAAAAGGAGATATGCTCCTAAGCCCCTTACTTACATATGAGGTTCTGGTGTGTTTAGCATATTCGCAAGCATCACAAAACAACTTTCCCTTGCCTATGCCACACATAACATCCGGAAATATCCTACTCATCTTGTCAAAAGAGACATGTCCCATCCTACAGTGATGGATCATTGCCTGCTTCTCCTTGTCCTCCATGGTTGCAGCACACACCACGTCTGGCTGCACCCCCTGGTCCACATACCAGAGTCCTCTACGCCTGATGCCAGTCCCAACCATCTGCCTCGTCTGCCGCTCCTGAATTAAGCAACCAAACTTGTCAAGAGTCACACTACAGTCTATTTCATCAATTAGAGCACTCAAAGAAACCAAGTTAACAGGAAACGCTGGCACATGCAAAACAGAGGATAGCGAGATGCTCGAAGTGCACTTTACTGTGCCAATACCAACAACAGGCTGTTTTGTACCATCGGCAGTCTGAATTGTGCCCTTGTGAGTAGGAGGATGCTTAGTGTAAGATTCAAACACACAGAGTTTACCCGCAACGTGCTTAGATGCACCAGAGTCAAGAACCCATTCGACATCATTGTCATTAGTAGCAAGAGATGCCTGTTCAGGATTACCTTCATCAGTGGAGGCCCAGTGAGCAAAGTCTCCATAGGCAGCATCATCTACTCCTTCGCCCTTGGATTGCACATTTTCCCCTTCAACTACCATGTGTGCCCTCTGACCCCCGGAGCTTCCTGAGTATCCACCTCTGCCACGAGTAGTCTGCCCCCTGAAGTTTCCCGAGTATCCACCCCTACCTCGGAAGAAAGTCCTACCACTTCCCCCTCTGTTATATCCTCTGCCCCTGCCACGAATTGGGCAGTCAAACTTCACGTGACCTGTCTCCCCACAAATGAAACAGTCCCTAGTCTCTCTCCACTCCCTGCGCTCAGTAATGGCAAACGTCGGAGTCGGCACATCCTTTTTGTCAGCTTGTTCAAGAGATAGCCGCACCTCCTCTTGTGCCATTGCTGCAATAGCATCATCAATGGTAGGCAGAGAAGTGTGGTGCAGTAGGGATGCCTTCCTGCCATCAAAGGACTGGTTGAGCCCATTTAGAAGTTTCAACACGCGCCTGCGCGCCATCCACTTGTGTCCTGACTCGATGCAGGCTGCATCATAGAGTTCGAGAGGATCACAATTATCCTGATCTGCCCACAAAGCCTGCAGAGCTGCCACGTATGCCATCACTGACATGTCACCTTGGCGTAGATGCTGAATCTTCGCATCAATCTGAGCAATAAGCATGACATTGCCCTTGCCGGAGTACTGAGTGGACAGAGTCTTCCATATCTCAGCAGCTGTGGGTAATCCCTCCACAGAGCGACCAATGGAAGGCGCCACCGAGTTCAACAACCACCCAATAAGCAAGGAGTTGAGAGACTTCCACTTCTTTCCCTCTGCACTAGTCTTGTCTCCTGGATCTGTAACAGTCCCCACCAAGTGCCCATCAAGGTCTTTCTGCTCCACAGCTAGCATCGCCCTCCGAGACCAACTCAGATAGTTGGTAACCCCCTCTAGTTTGATGTCAGTAGGAGATAGGTCAATTTTCTGAACAACTTCCTGTCGAGAGACCACAGCCCCAGAGTTCGAGCCATCCTCCTTAGAGGTAAGGAACTTAGTGAGCTGCTCCACGGCCAAAGCTAGTGTCTTCTCGTCAGCCATCTTCGCCGATCAATGTTTCGGCCGGACAGTCTGGCGGGTGTCCGGCTGCTCTCGGTATCCACCCCTACCTTTTCGAGTGACCAGAGAACAGCACAGAGAACAGCAGCCTTCACACCAGCAGCAACTCCTCCACAGCAGCACGCACAGCTCACAGCCGCAGAAGATCCTTTGAGTGGATTGAGCCAAGAAGGACGGCCAGGATGACACTTCACTTTCATCCAACGGTTCAATCGCAGCAGCCTGCCCTTCTCGATCTCCTTCTGGCTCCTTCCGCAGCCGCACGCACAGCAGCTGCAGCCCGAGCTCCAGCTCCTTCTCTCCTCCGGCAGCAGCAGCCCCAGCCACCACCAGCTACCTCCCGCGCACAGCGGCAACACACTCCTCCGGCAGCAGCAGTCCCAGCTCCTTCTCTCCTCTCCTCCGGCAGCAGCAGCCCCAGCCGCCACCAGCTACCTCCCGTGCACAGCGGCAACACAGCAGCACCCGCCTCCAGCTGCCTTCCTTCCCCCCAGCGCAGAACCGACGCCGAGCTCTGATACCATGTTGTCCGTAGCTCACCTCCTCTCTCCTCTTGTCTATGGCGGCTAGGAGAAGGGAACGAAGTGTTGCTTCGTCGTCTTCTCCTCTCCTGTCCCGTGTCTCTTCTAGGTCAGCCCCTTAATGGGCCTGGGCCACACTTCAACATATACCTAGTCGAATACATCATTCTACGGAGATCAAAATGAAACTTCTGCAATTTGAAGATGATGTTTTCTTTTTTATGATTTCATATATTAAAAAAATATAGTTGAACATGCGAAGGAAATAAACAAATGTATAGGCTAGAAATATGTATGATATCTTTGTTGTCTATAGTGCCAAACATGAAATATGTCAAAGTTGTATCAGTGATCAATTACTTCATTCAACTATTCAAGGGAAACAACCCAACACATGGTTCAGATCAGCTGAGGCCCTGAATATATGGACACTGATTGTCTGATTAATTGCACCAAGGAAGTGTGCAGTCTGCTACCTGTGCACGTGTATAGTCCTTAGCTACCACTGTACAAGGGTGCTTGAAGAACTAACTAAAGGGAATTTTTCCATAAGCCCCAACAAGTCGCCGCTATTTTCAGTACTCGTATCTTACTATTGTTCATGGACACCAACCCCGCACCTGATGCATGTGAGCCCTACTTATCCTAGTGTTTGTGATGTTCTGGTGTTTGTTTCAGTGATTGACTATTTTAAGCAATAATGATTCGAGTGATTTTATTACTGGTCATACATGTTTTCATGGTTAATAAATCGTGCACTATTGATGTTGGCTACCTGTGATGACATCGAATGTAGTGTACTAGTTCCTGTGCTATTCTGATGCACATCATACTTGCTGTATGAATCACACATTAGAAGTTAAAATCAGCCTTCTAAACCATTATTTTTTATTACTCACAGTTTGGTCCGTTGGAAGGCGTTTTGTTTGGTGATTATGGTAGTGATCTTGGCTCCGGTCCGAAGGTTCCTGGTAAGTCATGCTGTACTCATTTTTTTTGCTAAGCCCTGGTCTCATTTTTACAATCTCTGGTGGTTTCCTTCTTTAGGTGATCCAGCGGAGCCCGTGGAAAGCCAGGAAGTGGTTATGGGTACGGTGTTGGCATCCGTGTGGACTCCCACTGGGACCTTTGAGACTTGAATATGCTTTCAATGATAAACAAGCAAGACGCTTTCACTTTGGGGTTGGTCACAGAAATTAAACAATCGAAGCGGCTGTTATTTATAGTGTGTGTGATCCACCATTTGACTAGCTGAGCATATGTGTTGGTAGGGATAGTGCCAGTTCTTTGCAATGTTGGTACAAATTCTTGCAAAGCAAAATTTTGTCAACCCCAGATTGCCTTTTTTTGCTCATTTTCTGCTGTAAACGTTCCTGGCAGTTGGTTCCAGAGAGAAAAGAGCCTCCAGCGAGTTTTATAGGTGTGAAGTTTGAGGGAAGAAATCAACATTGAAGGAAACTGCAGTTTTTTCAACTAGTTGCGCCTGCACTACATATCGCATGCTGTACTTTTTAGTTCTTAAAAAATATGACAATGTGTGGCCGGCACAAAAAAAAAACAAATGATTTGTGAACAACACAGGATACTATTCACTTAGGTTTTTTCCTTTCTTACACAGGTCACATATGTTCGTATGTTTGGACGAAATTTTGTAAATGGGGAAGATACAATATAGTACATGTCTACATTTTCTTATAACATTTTAAAAAACCTTGGAAGGACATGCCCCATTGTCGTGTGAACGCAACCAGCTGTAGACACTTTGATACAGCTTCTGGATATGATTACTGTTCCCTGCGGACTGTATGTCTTCACAACTTCAAGTGCTATGGTCTTCTGATGTTAAACCAGGAAAACTTTGAAATAATCAAATTAATGTATGAAAATGGCAGCAGTTAATGGTAACTGCCATGAAACCTTGTGGGCCGTGAAACGAAGAATATGCTGCAACAGGCGCAGCCTTTCGAAACAACTTGTGAACCGGAGATAACAAAGAGCTATATTTTGCAGATCTGCTATCAGTGAGGAATACAGATGGGTCCTGTTAGTTGCTGTTTATGATGAATGTACTGTAGTAGTCTGACTCAGGATCTAGTAGCAACCAATGGTTGTCGTCCTAGAGGGGCAAACTGTGCTGCCGATGAACTCGCGAGGGCACATTATACACGCCAACGAGCTTTAATGAGCGCAGGAGTTTCTGTTGCCATACTTAGTTAAAATGTAACGGTGTTCACTGAAATAAAAAGAAGTTGCTGGTCCGGTAAAAAAAGTGTTGTCCTAGACTGTATTTTTTATTCCCATATTCAGAACTTACATATGTAAATGGAATGTGAAACATTATCTGCAATTGAGTATGTTAACTCTTGAGATAAGTAGCATTGTTCATCCTGCATTAGTACAGGAGTTGAGATACCAAGATGAGTAGTGTCTAGTAACACATTCAAACATACCCAAAATTGTTCACGAGTTACGAGTCTGTAAGATACAATGACAGCAGTGAAACAAAGGACAAGTTACGATTTCAGAACAAGTTCAGTTAGATAGCATGATGCCAGTGGAATAACAATTGAACTGGATCTGTTAAGTGCAGACAGTTCCTAATTCACCATAATTCAGAAAACAACGTTCCTGGTTGTAAAGATTAGCATCATAATTCCAGACTACACTAGCTCCAAACTGGTGATTGCACAATTACAGATTGTGGCAAACAACGTTCACCATAATTCAGAAAGCAATCGACAAAGTAATGATCTAAAGCTCATCAGGACTGAAAACACAATTGACGAATAGACATTTCTGCATAAACAAAATGCAAAGACACCAAATCAGTAATCCAGTCTTAGAACACGCAGGGATTGAGTGAAGATTCAGGATCCGAGCAGTTTCATTGAACACGACAAGGTATTACAGCCACTACTGAACATGTAACAGGGAAACACAGCAACGCACGCCAACGGAGTAGATCCCATCGATCTACCACACCGCATACCACAGTTCGAACCGAAGACGGGTGCCGCACGCCTGCCTGCGCTGATTCCACGCAGCTGCAACCAGCCACTCAGAACGCAGCAACTCCCACGCCACGGATCGCTCCTCACGATCCGTGTGCCTCACCCGAAACCAAATCCCCACCGTCCACGCCTCGCGAATCCAACGCCCCAAACTCTGTCTCCTCTCCTCCCGAAAGCAGAAGCGCGAGAAAACACAGAATTTCGTGAGACTGGCGCCCACCCACCCGCCTCGTCTTCTCCATAAAATCCCCCGCTCCCCTGCCCTTCTTCCTCATCCCAATCCCCAAATCCCACCACCAGCTCTCTGCTTCCTCTCCCCGCGCCCCCACGAATCAAACCCTAGCCCTCCGTTCCCCTCCCATCCCGATGGCCCGCACGAAGCAGACGGCGAGGAAGTCCACCGGCGGCAAGGCGCCGCGGAAGCAGCTGGCGACCAAGGCGGCGCGCAAGTCCGCCCCGGCCACCGGCGGCGTCAAGAAGCCTCACCGCTTCCGCCCCGGCACCGTCGCGCTCAGGGAGATCCGCAAGTACCAGAAGAGCACGGAGCTTCTCATCCGCAAGCTGCCCTTCCAGCGCCTGGTGAGGGAGATCGCGCAGGACTTCAAGACCGACCTCCGCTTCCAGAGCTCCGCCGTGTCCGCGCTGCAGGAGGCCGCCGAGGCCTACCTCGTCGGCTCTTCGAGGACACCAACCTCTGCGCCATCCACGCCAAGCGCGTCACCATCATGCCCAAGGACATCCAGCTTGCCCGCCGCATCCGTGGCGAGAGGGCCTAGACTGCTTCCTGATGTCTGATCTCGAGGTGTAGAGATGTGTTAGTTTCTTATTATGAGCTTAGCCTGTTCGATGTGGTCGCAAGAAAGAATCCTTGTCTGCGCGGATTTGGTGTGGTGTAGTATGTGATGTTACATTCTTGTTGTCATCATCTACTGGAAGTTAGCTTAATGTTCTTAAACACTACTGTCACTTTCTCTTATTTCAGCAATTGGTTCTGTTAATCCCACTAGATATATTTCTCTGTTGAAAACACTTGAAAGTTGCTTGGATTTCAGCCTAATGATGTCTTGGCTATCACTTTTGTGAACTATATTTTGCGCCTCTTAATCTGAACCTTTTTGTTTTATATGGTTCAGTTCAATATGTTCCTTGCGGACTGGGATCCAGTGACTTTGCTACATGAAGTCACTTTGCGACTTTAGGCCCTTTATCTCCATCCGATTTTAATCTAACGGCTCAGATTTGAGCTAAAAAATTAATTTTTTTAGAAAAAATCGAAAAAATTCCTGCAAGTAGTATATGTCTCATTGTATATTCTGAGAAAGTTTGGAGTCATTTGGATAAATGGTTTATCAGTAAATAGATTTTCATGTTTTAAATTTAAAAAGCTATTATTTCATAAACCAGTAATCCAAATGTGACGAAACTTTCTCAGAATATATAACAGAACGTATACTACTTGCTGGAATTTTTTCGATTTTTTCTAAAAAGTTTGAATTTTTATCTCAAATCTGAGGCGTTGGATTGAAATTGGATGGAGATGAAGTGGCTAAAGTCGCACCGCGACTTCATGTAGTGAAGTCACTGGATCCCAGTCCGTTCCTTGCTCACACGCTGTATTCCTGAACCTGCTCTGCTTTTCAACTTAGACAGTGTCTTATGATCTTGCCATTTCGTCTGATCTTGGGGTGTAGGGATGAGTTTCTTCTTATTAGTGTTGCCCGTTGGATGTGGTACCTTGTTTGTGCTTTGGCCGTAGTGTTGTTGTGTGATGTATCTGAAGGTACCATCTTGTTATCATCGTCTATGGGAAGTTAGAAAATGTTCTTAATCGCACCTGTCTCTTTCTCTTTATTCAGCAAATGGTTTCGTTAATCACAGCTGAAAACATGCTGCTTGGATTTCAGCCAGATGAATGTTGTCTCTGTCACTTTCAGAACTATATTTGGTGCCACGAAATCTGAACCATTTCGTTTATGAATCATTTCAATTTGTTCCTGACAACCTGCTCTATTTTTCTGGAGCTCCTTAGGCTCCTCAACTTAGACAGTATCTTCTAATGATCTTGCCATTAACAATTTCAGGTTTCTGCATTTATCAGACCGTTCATTATGGTCTTGGTCATCTAATTCAGACACACATGACACATGGAAAGGAAGAGATTGGAACGGATTTCCTTTTTGTCCTTTGCCTGCCATGTCTCTGGTGTACAGACCTCTAATGTAAAACCTTATTGACAGATGCTTCATTCGCCAGACTACATATGAAAATTCAGTTCGGATTATCTTCTGCTTAAAATTGTTTTAAGTTTGTTCAATATTTTTAGTCGAAAATCAGTAATGATCATGCTTATGAGCTCATATCAACTGTGAGTTTCCTTCAGATAGCATCGGATTAGGCTGGACACAAAGAGGTTTGTAGAACCTGAGTTATCTTATATACACGATTGGCATTGCCAATGGATCGCCCTTGTTCTGTACCGTGCAATCCTCTGATACTTATGGCTATGTGGTTTTATTTCAGAAACATAAGATTGCTGCTTCCTCCAAGAGTGTAGTTCTTTGGAGTCGTTTGATTGAATCAAGCTGGCTGTGATTGACCTGGCTGGACTCGTTTGACTCTGCCGAGTTTCTCAGAAATATGCTATGTCAGAGGTGGCAAGTTCCCATGGACTAACTGAAGTGTGGGTGCCTGATATGTACCCAAATTATTGGCACGCACAGTTCAGTTGGCTGGCTCTCCTGCTGTCACTTGCTGCATCTCCCTCATGGCACATATCAGCAATAGCGATCGTTGCCGCCATACCGTTGCGGTTCCCGGTAAGTGAGCTCATCATCCAGAAAAAATGTGTGCAACATCTTGTGTTGTTAACACTGAGGCGATGCATGGCTGCCTCAGCTGAGAGTGGCCAGTGCCGAGAGGCTGAGGTGCACGCACCTACTCAGCCTGCCTGCTCAGTGAAATCTTTGCATAAGTACCATCAGGCCTAGGTTGTAATTCAGATCAGAAAGCAACACACCTAATTACTCTATAGTTGTGTTAAATCACTCATTCTTTTCTGACTGAATGGGAAGAAACAAATACCCGTATGCCCCTCGTGCTTCAGGAGTTGAAATGTCTGAACAGGCACACATCAATTAGATTGCCGCTTCCATGAACAAATTAAACTATTTCGTTTAGATAGCACAACGGGAGCACAACGAGGTGCTGGTGCTTTTGGTTTGTGCGCAGGTCCACCAATGTAGCGATGAGACACTCTGTAACAACTTGGGTCGTCACATCTTTACCTAAAATCATTAGGTGAAGTGAGCATCTCTAAACTAGGTCACTTTTATTTTTTAAACTAAGCTTTTATGCTAGGCGTCCTTGTCAAAAATTAAATCACCGTTGATCTGTCGCTATGCAATCCTTTATAATTACAGGCCTCCACATTAGCTGTAGCTTTTTTGTTTAGCTGCCTTTCCATAAGTAATGACACATGAGCGGCACACTAGAAGGATCATGAGCCTTAACTGTCTGTACTATTCATCATTGATGTTCTACGCATACTCCAGACTCTAGTGACCTAGCTCTTTAACATCAGTCCTCAAGTGACCCAGTTTCAGGCCTAACAGAATATCACTGCAAATACTCAACACATGGTCAGGGAATTTTTATAAATTGAATGGAGGACCTAGCTTGTATAATAATTAAGCTCATAATCTGATTGTGCAGTCTAGAAATGCACCCTAATTCTATGTCGACCCTTGACGTAGTCTCTCCCTAAGAGTTCATGATGAGACATAAACTAAGTTGATACTTAAGCAAATATTCCTTAGGACTTTTTTTGGAAGAAGCTTTTTCACATGATTTGCTCTCTCACCCAACTTTTTTCTCTCATCCCAAATCCCCTTTCTCACCGAAACCCCTTTTACAACTCACATTGTTTGGCACATGGAGATAGCATATCACTCTTCCCATCAAGATAGTGATCAAATTTTCATGACCGGTGAGCATACTGCATTAGCATAGTACTTTCCACGGGAAACATTTAGTCCAATCACACCCTGCGCCAGTTTGATTATTCAACATGCGCGTCCTGTTCGATGAGAATCGTGTGGCAACGGGCATGAGTTCGTTCCAGAATCCGGTAAACCACGAAATAGAAATTTGTTTTTTACATAAGTTATAAAATCGAGATGAACATAATGTACTGTATTAGAAATCTGAATCTGAATAACAACGACGAAATAAAAATTTGTTTTTTTACATAAATTATAAAATCGAGATGAATATAATGTACTGTATCAGAAATCTGAATGTGAATAACAACAACAATAATAGTAATTCCGCTAACGAAGTCCCAAATAACAACCATATATAGCCCATAGGATAATACGATCATGCAACACATGAAGTAACTAAAAATGAATCAAGGGCTAACATTATTTTCTAATGTAATTCATACTGTCTCATCCATCTCCGCGTGCTCCTCCTGACGACGGCCCTGTGATTCACAGGGTTCTTGGGTCAAACACCACTTGACGTACTCGTCGTCATCCGTACGAGGACGCTAGCGCCGACGCCGGCGAGTCTCGTAATCCTGGTCCTCCTCCTCATCGCTGAGTTCGTCCTGCGCTAGGTCAGAGGTATCAATCTGCGTGACACACTAGTGGAAAACAGGGATTTAATCCCGGTTCGTAAAGGGCTTTAGTCCCGGGACTGGCCAACTGGACTAAAGCCCCCCCTTTAGTCCCGGTTTGTTACGAACCGGGACTAAAGGCGCTCCCACGTGGCCGCGCAGAGCGCGCGTGGCTGGAGATCTTTAGTCCCGGTTCATAACACGAATCGGGACTAAAGGTAGCATTTTTGTTTTCTTTTCGATTATTTTTCAGGGTGGGTTTAGGGTTTAGGAGGGGTTTAGGGTTTTTGATTTTGTGTTTAGGAGGGGTTTACGGAGATCACGTCGATGCGCCAAAAACAAGTTTGGCCAAACATAAAGTACTACGTACATGAAAATCATGTTGATGCATATACATAACACATATAATTTGGTATATATATCTACTTAATTACATATGGAGATCACTAATACATAGAGGCATATTATTCGCTATAGTGGTATTCTCCGGTTTCAGGTATGACCTCCTTAAGGAGAAATCCCGCCAATTCCTCCGCAACTGCTTTTACGCGGTTCTCCGGTAGGAGCGCGTTTCGCTTCTTCTGCAACTATAAAAGAAGGAGATCAAAACAATTATGAATGAAACTCAATACAATTGATGGTAACAAAATAAAATTGTGACGTACATCTTTATTTTTTTTTTGATTATTGAATCTCTCATTGGTCCTCATGTGAATGTACTCGCAAACGTTGTATGCACATAAATTAGTCCCCTTTGGCTGTTCGAGGCACCACTATACGAGAATAGAATTCAATCAAATAATAATTAAGCATGATAATGTTATTGAAACTAGAATTAAAGAGATGCGCGGACCTAGGTAGTACTACTTACCTTGTTTAGACACAAATCCGGCTTCTCTTTCCATACACCGACTTCTTCCTTGATGAACCGTTTCCAAACCCTGCCCGGCAAAGAAAATGAATAAAGGAGTTATTAATTACTTGATATCAGGAAATGAACGAAAGAGACCGATATAGTGATATTGAAATTACCTCTGGATCATATAATACACGCTCGCGAATTCTTTAGGGTCTTTCCTTAATGAGTCCAGGACTTCAACTTCTCCGATGTCAATTTTAATGATTAGCAGAATCCAGTGGAATCTACGCACGTTTATATACGCAGTCATGCATAACTCATCAATTACACTTAACATCGGGTAAGCAAAATAGAATATGTACAAGATAGTAACACTCACTTGAAGTTTTAAGGAAAAAGTATTTCTTTTTTTGGTATGTTGTCGCTTCAAAAACCTTAGCAAAAGTGCCTCTGTGTCCGTGGCACACATTTGTACGGTGACTTCATGAACTTTATCCGGGTCAATGAACCCAATATCCCAGATTGATTCCCTTTTGCATCCGAGAATCTTCATTCTGCATAATAGCGTACAAAAGAATATGGTGCGGATGATTACATGCAATGAACGAGCTGAGCTAAAGACTTAAATTACAGAAATAAATCACTTACAGACAATAGCAACTGACGAGAGATTTGTCGAGGGCGTCTTAATTGTATAACTGAAAAAGTTCGGGGAAATCAATATGCACACCGCATTCTTGGAAGTAGTGCTCTTCCTAAACTCGCGCCATGAGATAGATTTTCCCTTCCTTTGCGGCTTGCATGTACCAATTATGCAATCTTCGCAATTGTGTTGGTAGATCCTCGACCTGCTCAGGTCTGACCAGAGACTCCTCGTGAACATATTTATATGCTATCTCAGCAATGGGGTAACCTGAGTCGCCTATGACTTGAGGAGCAACACTGGGACTGGGACCAGTACTGTCGTTGTACTTATCGGGAAACAGCCTGAGCGGGGGGACCGATTGTACTTCCTGTTCTCCGAGCTGGGCAACTTTTTCCCCGCTTTTCCTCTCCTCCATCAGTGAGCTATATGACTTGTCAATACAACGCTCAAGTCTGATGGCGGCTTTGGTGGAGGGTTATATAAGTTCGTAATGCAGCGCTCAGCGACCTCCGGAGGTATTTTCTGCCTTGGCTCGGGCTCTTTCGGTGTAAAATGGGCTTTCACCTCGGCAGCCACGATCGCTCTGGTTTCCTCGTCAGTCCTATCGTAAGGTAACTTCTCAGGAGTCTTGACTTTTGCCTTCTTTCTCTGTGTCCTCTTAGGAGGCGAACCGGTGGGCCTCCGCTTATTTAGCAGCTTAATGGGCGGAGACGGCTGATGCTCCGGAGATCGAGATGGACTCGCTTTGGGGTCCCTCTCGGGGAGGTGTGGACTCACGCTGGGGTCCCTCTCGGGGAGGTGTGGACTTTGCAGAGGTTGATTGCTACAAGGAGGAGTCTGTGGAGGGGTGGAGTCAGCAAACACGATGTATTCCTTTTTCCATAGAATGATACCACCCTTGACTTCTCCCAGTGTCGTCTCCCCGTCACCTCCAGCCATGTCAAGCTCAAGTGTCTGAAATCCTGGCAGAACTTCATCGACCCCGACACGAGCAAAGGCAGCTGGAATCTGACTGCCATGGAAGCTTGCTCCAGGCTGGTTAGGTAAAGCATAGCCGATCGCCACCTTGAATGATATGTTCTTCATTGACTGATGTAGATCACACATTGACTTCTCCGTGATATCATCCACGGGGTGGCGAGCCATCGGTGCATCGTCCATCAGTGCATCATGATTACCCAGGAGCGCCGTGGAACCCACGCTGCTTTTCCTCTGAGATGGGACGACGATATTATCGTCGAATGCAGGATCTTCTTGCTGCCGCTGGCTATAAATTGTGTCAAGTTTCTCCTGCTGCCGCATGACCATGCGTTGCAATTCCTCGTATGTGCTTCTATCCGTTCGATCCGGTCTGCATCCAGCTTCTTTTTTCTTCTGACGACTTCTATAAGTGTCAGCGCTCTCCGGAAACCCTTTATTCCACGGACAATCGGGGCCATAGCCTCATGTTCGTCCTTTGTGTTCAGGATTCCCGAGGGCGACTGTCAGCTCGTCGTTCTCTCTGTCGGGCTTGAACTATCCCTCTCGAATTTTGTCTATTACGTCAACAAGATATTTGGTGACCTGTACAATTTTTTCCTTATTTTTTCCCTTGCAGCAATAAGCTTTCCTGTCTCTAGGTCCAACGATGACCCATGCGCGAACAACCAGCGCTTGGACCTCGCGGGAAATTTATCTGTTTCTGGAATGACCCCTTTAGCTTTCAGGTCGGCGTCTCTTTTTTCCCACTTAGGCTCGGCAGTCCTGTAGCCACCTGGCCTCAAAATATGGTGATATTCCTTTTTCGCGGTATTTATCTTATTTTTTGCCGCCCTTTCCGCCGCTTTAGACGATTCCTTGTATGCCTTAAATGCGGCCCAGTGATAATTTTGCTTCTCCAGTGTTCCAGTGAATGTTGGAGTTTCTTTTTTCTTCAGATACTCAGCCCATGTTTTTTTCTTGAAGCTCTGGAATTGTGTGGCCATCTTCTTAAGAGCCCACTCCTTTACTTTCAACTTCATTTTTTCTTCCAGACCTGGCGGTAGGCTGAAATGTGTCATGAGCGTTCTCCAAAGCTCATCTTTGGATCTTTGGTTGAAAAAACTAACTTCGTCGTCTCCCTTTGGCTTATGCCATTCTTTAATGCTGATCGGGATGCTGTCCCTAACAACAACTCCACATTGATTTATAATTTTTTTTACGTTCACCGCGGGAGCAAGCGGCATGTCATCTGCAGCAACTTCCTCGATCGTGAACCTTTCATGTTCGCCCAACCTTCTGCTCGGGGCTCGTTTACCAGATTGGCTGGATCCGGAGGGCCTAGCAGATTGGCTCGATCCAGAGGGCTAAAACAAAAAAGATTCGTTAATAAGTGCAATACAAATCAATTAATGCATCTAGTTATCACGAGAGGCTTAATATACCTCTCCACCAGAATTTGTTATGTGCCCTTCGTCTCTTCGTTCTACCTCAGCTCCCTCACCGTAGTCGTTCAAAAATTGTGAGCTGAAATCAACATCTTCTCCACCTTCTCTACCGACATCTTCTCCACCTTGTGAGTCGACATATATGATGTTAGCCAATATTTTCTCTTCAGCGTCGTCTCTGCCGCGGGCGTCCATAGCTTAACTACATACAAACCGAATATACACAAATTTCTGCCATTACAAAATCATGTGTGTAACATACACAATATGGTGTTGCCATTACAAAATTCTAACAAAACTACTTCTACAACTATTTCCACTAACAAATTCTAACAAAAATACTTCTACAACTATTTCCACTAACATACACTAACACTAACAATTTAAACAATTTGTAACACACCAACAATTTCTACTTAACAATTTCTAACACTAACACAAATTTAGCTAACAATTTCTAATACACTAACACAAATTTAGCTAATACACAATTTCTAAAATTTAGCTAACAATTCTAACACTAATACACAAATTCTAACACTAATTCTAACACTAAAATTAGCTAACAGTTAGCTAATACACAATTTCTAAAATTTAGCCAACAATTCTAACACTAATTCTAACACTAAAATTAGCTAATACACAATTTCTAAAATTTAGCTAACAATTCTAACACTAAAATTAAAATTAACATCAATATTATACACAAATTTAGCTAACAATTTCTAATACACTAATACACTAACACAAATTTAGCTAACAATTCTAACACTAACAAAAAAATGGCAGGGAAGGGGATCGGAGGGAGCACCTCGGGGAGGCGATCGACGACGGCGTGTGGCGGAGGAGGGGAGCTGCGGCGGCGTGCAGAGGAGCGGAGGAGAGGAGCTGCGACGGCGGCCGGCGGGTTGCGGGGGTGGCGGCGTCGTGTATCAAGCGCGACGGCGGCCATGTCCGTGCGCGCGGTGGGGAGGAGCGCGGCGGCGACCGGGTCGACGGCGACGGCGACGGCGGATGGCGACGGCGATTCGTCGTCTGGAGGAGTGGCCGGCGCGCGGTTCGTCGTCTGGAGGGAGAGATTGGGGAAATTTTGGGGAGAGAATAGCTAACTAGCGCGAAAGAGACCTTTAATCCTGGTTCCTAACACGAACCGCCTAATGGTTCATGTTAGGAACCGGGACTAAAGGTCTGTTTTTGGGACGGCCGAAATTCTTTCGCGCAATCAGACCTTTAGTCCCGGTTCGTGTTAGGAACCGGGACTAAAGGTGTTTTCTAGTTGTTTTTTTGTGGCTCTATTTTCTTTTTAACACGAACCGGGACTAAAGGTGTTTTCTAGTTGTTTTTTTGTGGCTCTATTTTCTTTTTGTTTATAAAAATCATATCTATTTTTTTGATTTCTTTTATATGTATTGATTTAAGTCAAATTAGTTTCTAAAAATAATTAAAATTAGTCAAATCAAGTCAAATTAGTTTCAATATTTATGAAAATCATATCTATATTTTCTGTTCACCGCTGATTCCACTCCGGGGTGTCAGGGGCTACCCTAACACAACCAAGCACAAAGTTTCACTCGGCAAACAGAAGAAAACCCTAGGCGGGGACTTTTCCCGCCTTTAACTCTAGCGGCATGTAGTATGCCCAATCAGGAAGAAGCACACGGATCGCGTGTATCTTTCAAGCGCTTGTGAGCCATTGGATCATGGGTGTGTTTCTTTTGAGGGCTTGTGAGCTGTTGGATCAGCACTATCACGACCACTTCGTGAGCCACACGACCCTATATATAGCCCACATCTCGGACATGTTCGACACTCAGTGTGTACTCATTGTATACAAAGCATTCAGATTCTTTGCATACATCCGACGATGCATTTGATATGCGGGCACTCAGGAGCCACCGTCGGGTTGTATGCAGGGGAAATCGTGTGTTTTGTTCTATCTACAAATTCTTCAGTTCATCGACCGAATACAAATCATTAGGATTCCCTGCATACATCCGACGGTGCATTTGATATGCGGGCACTCAGGAGCCACCGTCGGTTGTATGCAGGGGAAACCGTATGTTTTGTTCTATCAACAAATCCTTCAGTTTATCGACCAAATACTTCAGTCCAACTTTTTCGAGCGCTTTTGAGCCGTTGGAGTTTTTAGAACCAAAAATCAGTGTTTAGAGTTTTCTTCTGAGTTTTCAGAACACAGTTACATAAAAGGTTTAATATATTATTACACATCACCAACATTCCTATCTAGTGTTTGTGTACAAACTTTTCTTTGCGTGTGTCCCTTGCTTATGATTGCGCCGTAACCATGGAGAATCTTCATCATTTAACATGATGCTTGGGTCAGTGTTCACTGTGAAGGGCGGAATGTCATCAAACTTATTGTAATCTTCTGACATGTCTGTCTTGTCCTCCACTCCCACGATGTTTCTTTTCCCGGAAAGAACTATGTGGCGCTTTGGCTCATCGTATGATGTATTTCCTTGCTTATCTTTTCTTTTTTTCGGTCTGGTAGACATGTCCTTCACATAGAAAACAATTCGAGCCATGATACGTCTCAAACGTATCTATAATTTCTGATATTCCATGTTGATATTATACCAATTATTACATGTTTTATATACACTTCATAGCATTTTTATGCATTTTCTGGGACTAACCTATTAACAAGATGCCACAGTGCCAGTTCCTGTTTTCTGCTTTTTTGTATTCCAGAAAAGCTGTTCTGGAAATATTCTCGGAATTGGACGAAACTTGGACAGAACCTTCTATTTTCCTGACACGTACACGGAGTCCAAAGGAGAGACGGAGGCGACCGAGGAGGCAGCCACGCCAGGGGCCGGCGCGGCCCCACCTCCTGCCGCGCCGGGGGTTGCGTGACCCCCTCGGGTGCCTCCAGACGCCGCCCTTTCGCTTATATAATGCCTTCGTCCAGAAAACCCTAAATACCCGAGCCTCCATCCACGAAAAGTTCCGTAGCCGCCGCCGTCGTCAACCCTAGTTCGGGAGGGTTCTGAAGCTCTTCCCGGCACCCAGCCGGAGAGGGGAATCATCACCGGAGGGCTCTACATCACCATGCCTGCCTCCGGAGTGATGCGTGAGTAGTTCATCCCTGGACTACAGGTCCATAGCAGTAGCTAGATGGTTGTCTCTCCTCCTTGTGCTATCATGTTTAGATCTTGTGAGCTGCCTATCATGATCAAGATCATCTTATTGTAATGCTACATGTTGTGTTTGCTGGGATCCGATGAATATTGATACTATGATCAAGTTGATTATCAATCTATCTTATATGTTATTTATGATCTTGCATGCTTTCCGTTACTAGTAGATGCTTTGGCCAAGTAGATGCTTGTAACTCCAAGAGGGAGTATTTATGCTAGATAGTGGGTTCATGCCTCCGGTAATCTGGGCGAGTGACAGCAATGTCTAAGGTTGTGGATGTGCTGTTGCCACTAGGAGTAAAACAACAATGCTTTGTCTAAGGATAATTGTATTGTTTACATTATGCACATTACTTAATGCAATAATCTATTGCTTGCAACTTAATACCAACGGGGAACACGGATGTCAACATGAAGGTGGATTATTAGTCATAGATGCTGTTGGATAACGGTCTATGTATCTTGTTGTAATGCCCAATTGAATATCATAGTAGTCATCTTGTCATATATATGCATTGTCATGCGCTCTCTATTCGTCAATTGCCCAGCTGTAATTTGTTTACCCAACATGTTAGTTATCTTTTATGGAGAGACACCACTAGTGAACTGTGGACCCCGGTCCATTCCTTTACACTGATAATACAACCAACTGCAATCATTGTTCATTTTCATTCTCTGCAATTAAACACTATTTTCCACACCATACGTTTAATCCTTTGTTTACAGCAAGCCGGTGAGATTGACAACCTCACTGTTTCGTTGGGCAAAGTAGTTTGATTGTGTTGTGTGCAGGTTCCACGTTGGTGATCGAGTAAACGGCGCCACCAACAACCTTCAGAGGTGCCTTTTACTCCTACTGGATCTGACAACCTTGGTATCTTACTGAGGGAAAACTTGCTGCTGCACTGCTTCATACCTTCCTCTTGGGGTCTCCCAATGAACGTGTGCTTTCATGTCATCAAGCCACATCTTTGGCTAGGACGAAAGGTTCGGTTTGGTACCCAAGATTGTTGAGATCCACTGTTGTCATTTCGTACTTCGGGTCTACCTTTACCACGCCTGTCAGGTTGACCCATTTGCACCGAAACAAAGGGACCTTAAAAGAAGGTCCATAGTCAAGTTCCCATATATCCTCTATGTAACCATAATATGTGTCCTTTTGCCCATCGTCGTTGGTTGCATCAAAGCGGACACCACTGCTTTGGTTGGTGTTCTTTTTATCTTGGGCGGCCGTGTAAAATGTATTCCCATTTATCTCGTACCCTTGGAAAGTCAATATAGTCGAAGATGGTGTCCTGACCAACAAGTAAAGTTGTTCTCCAACATTGGTGTTATTAATGAGATGTGTTTGCAACCAGCCGTCGAAAGTCTCCATGTGTTTTCCTTTAATCCAGTCATCAGTACGCTCCGAGTTTTCGGAGCATACAATATTCATGTGTTCCACGATATACGGAGCCACCAAGGTGGAACTTTGTAGAACTGTGTAGTGTGCCAGAGTTAAAGAATGCCCGTCCATACTTATTATTGCTTTCTTTTCTAGCGTGCCTTTTCCACTCAGTCTCCCCTCATGCCGCGATTGAGGAACACCAATCGGCTTAATGTCAGGAATAAAGTCAACACAAAACTCAATGACCTGCTCTGTTCCATAGCCCTTGGAGATGCTTCCTTCTGGCCTAGCATGGTTATGAACATATTTCTTTAAGACTCCTATGAACCTCTCAAAGGGAAACATATTTGATGACCCACAAGTATAGGGGATCACAACAGTCTTCGAGGGAAGTAAAACCCAAATTTATTGATTCGACACAAGGGGAGACAAAGAATATTTATAAGCCTTGACAGATGAATTGTCAGTTCAGCTGCACCTGGAAATAGACTTGCTCGACACAGTTTATCAGTAGCTACAGTTTTATGATAGTAGCAGTAGTGAAATAATAGCAGCAGTGAAATAAAGGCAGCAGTAGTAATTGAAGTAGACATCATGATTAAAATACTGTAAGCATAGGGATGGATGAACGGGCGTTGCATGGATTGGATAGTTCATGAAATAGTCATACATAGGGCAATTGTAGGTAGATAATAGTAAAGCATCCAAGTAATAATTAATCATAGGCATGTGTTCCGTATTTAGTCGTACGTGCTCGCAATGAGAAACTTGCACAACAGCTATTGTCCTACCAGCCCGTTTGCAGCGGGGCCTCAAGGGAATCTACTGGTAATTAAGGTGCTCCTTTTAATAAAGCACCGGAGCAAAGCATTAACACTCCGTGAATACATGTGATCCTCAAGTCGTAGCCATCCCCTCCGGTTATCCCAATTTCTGTCACTTTGGGGCCTCGGGTTCCGGACAATGACGTGTGTATACAACTTGTAGATATGATCCAAAACAATAATTATTCTCATGATACAATAACATGTTCAGATCTGAAATCATGGCACTCGGGCCCTAAGTTGAAAGGGCATATCCTTCCCCAAAGTGTTTTGATGTTTGTTGACAACACACTTAGATGTCTAATGTGTGTGCTAAAAGTGTGCAGGATTGTATCAATTGATAGTGCACAGGTTTTGTCTCAAGAAAAGGAAGAAATGCTGTCTTCATTGCGTCAGCCGGTACTACCAGGTTCACCCCGGTACTACCGGGTGTTCTGCCGTGCGGAACTACCGGGCCCAGTACCGGGCCCAGTACCGGATCTCCAAATGCTCTCTGGACTCGCTCGAATTTAATCCGGTAGTAGCCCCGGTAGTAGCGCGGTACTACCGGGTGGGGAGCACTACCGGACCAGGCGGTCCGGTACTACCGATGCGCGCAGGGAGGGAGGCATTGACCAGTCTTTCGCAGGTCGTCCGTTCCCTGTCAGGCGGTACTACCGGGCGAGGCCCAGTACTACCGCTGCGGGCTGTTTACAGCTTCAACGGCCAGATTTCTGGGAGGGGTATTTATTCCCCTCCACCTACCTCCGGCTCCCTAGCTTGAACACATTGAAGAACACCATTGATTGCAAGCTCAAGATTTGATAGATCTCCCAATCCCTCCACCCAAACTCGTTGATACTTGGAGGATTGAAGGAGAAGCCCCGGATCTACATCTTCACCAAGCCGTTCTTCATTTCCCCCTCATTCACTTGAGGGACCCTTTGCTAGGATTTCCATTGGGAAAACCTAGCCTCATATTGTACTCACTTGATTGTCTTTGTGACAGATTTGTAGCTGTTCGGGAGCCCCCAATCCTCTTGTGGGTTGTGCCCCGGATCGTTGTTGTAAGGGCTCCGGATTCCGCCTTGAAGGATTCCGATAGTGGAAGGTGAACCAAACCTTTGTGGTGCGGTTCATCGGAGAAGAAGGTGCACCCGCCTTTGTGGCGGTTGAGTTTTGACCTTTGTGGTAGCTCACACCTCTCCAACGAGACGTACTCCCCTAAAAAGGAGGAACTCGGGATTACATCCGTGTCTCCGCGTGCTTTCACTTCGGTTACTTCTATCCTTGTTTATAGTCTTTACTTCGTGTATCTTGTTTAGTTGCTTGCTTGTCATATAGGTAAATTCACCATAGTTGCATATCTAGAGAATTTACCTTTTGTGTCAAGCCTAATTTGAAAAAGTACTAAAATTGAAGTAGCACCTATTCACCCCCCCCCCTCTAGGTGTCATACGATCCTTTCAATTGGTATCAGAGCCTCGGCTCTCTTGTTGGGCTTAACCGCCTAAGAGAAGTATGACACGAAGTGATGGTGATCCCTTGGAGACCAAGCCACTACGGCATCCATGGCCGATCTCAAATCGATGGAGACATCTTTGATATCGTCCATGGATACCAAATTTGCCGAGATGCGTGAGTTGATCAACAACTCGCAAGTGGCAAGGTTCCTAAGGAGACCACCCCACTAGATGACTCCGCTACCTCCCATGACGGTGAAACCGAGGAGGGAAAAGAGGAAAAGAAGGGGTTGAAGATAAAGAACCGACCCTAAGAAATCTTCCACCTCTACCACCACCCCGAAGGTGGGAAGCCGGAGTACCATGGGGTTCCCTTTGCGTACTCTCCCGACCCACCTATCCATCATACTCGCATAAACCCTTTGGGTCCACCTCCTAAACTTAATGCATCGGCTTTTACTACTTGGCAACACTTAATGAAATCTCATATCAACAGTTCCTCTATCGAGCTTTGGAGGATCATTCAAGAGGGATACAAGGCCGTGAATCCTAACAACTTGACAAGAAGAGAGGTTGCCGAGAAACAACTCAATGCTTCCGCTCTCCACATGATTGAACTTGCCGTTGGAGAAAGTGGTCTTCATCACATTCAAAACGTCTCCACCGCCAAAGAAGCTTGGAGTGCCTTGAGGTGGCATTCCTTGGAAATGAAAGCATGAAGAGGAATAGATATGATGCTTGAGCAATGAGGCCGAAGGTTTCTACATGCTTGATAATGAAACTCATGAGAGATGTATGGAAGACTCAACATTCTTGCCAAGCCTTTCATAATGTTGGGGCAACCTATGTGGATGATGCTTGGATCAAGAGGAAGTATGTGAATGCTCTCATGCCCTTCGAGCCCGTTGACTTGAAGGCCATCAAGGAAAATTCAACTACCTTGAGATGACATCCAATGAAGTTATGCAAGAGATGCAAGCCTCCAAGGTTGCCACCAAGAATGCTCTAGACAACCGTGCTAGGGCCATGGGAATGAAGCAAGGTCCCTCTCTTGCTTTGAAGGCCAAGGTTGTGTGCCTTGATGAACATGATGAAGTTGAAGCATGCCCGAACAACCTTCCTCCCGATGAACTTGAACCGCCCTCCATGGTCACATAGCTCTTGCAACAAGGACTTTTGGCGTGACCCGGCCAAGGCAAAGGCTCAAGTTGATCATGCAAACAATCCAAGCGGGAAGAAGGAGTTTGCTAATAGGATAAAGACTTGCTACAATTGTCATAACAAGCATCACTTCATCAAGATTGTCCTATGAGAATAGAGAGCAAAACGGTGGAAGGCTTGTCCTCAAGGGCGAATCAAACATGATACAAAAGAAGCCTTTTGTCAAGAGGAAGCCATTCTTCAAGAAAGCACCAAGAATTGTGTTGTTGACTCAAGAAGAGTATCCTTCCGAGGATTCCGAAGAAGAAGAAGAACCCACTCGTGAGGTGGCCGCTTTGGCCATTGTATCAACTCCACCTCCTTCTCTCTTCGAATCCCCCAATGAGAACCTCTCCATCAACACCGCTCGTTGCCTCATGGCTTCCGTCACCGAGGTATCATCTTCTACTCCCAAGACTATGCATGAAATAGATGATAAAACTAGTCTTGTGATTAAGAAAGAACTTGTTGCTTCCGATACTATTATGGCTAACTTGCAAGGTGAAGCTAAGGCATATGTTGAGTCTCTCTTGAGACAACTTGATGCGGCCGAAGAAATCCTTGATGACAAGGGAAAAATTGAGAGAGAGGATTCTCTCACCATAGCATCCTTGAATGCTTCCATAGAATCCTTGAATGCTTCTCTTGAAGAAGAAGTGAATATAGAACCTCTCTTGAGGAAAGAATTGAGTCTCTTGATGATAAAAATGATGAAATAATTGCTAAAATCATTAAGGATAGAGATCATGTCTTTGCTAAATATAAAGTGTTAAAAAGGAGAAAGCCGAGTTTGTGGTTGCTAATGCTAGACTCCTTGAGGATGTGGAGAAACTTAACAAGGCTCACAAGGCCTTGGAAAGTACCCACTCTCTTCTAGTCAAGTCTCATGAGCAACTTCAAACTCAACTTTCCAAATCTAACTCACCTAGCACCTCTACTCCCTCTTGTGATCATGCAAATGTTATTGAGGAAAATGCTAGGTTGAAGGTTGAGCTTGCCAAGGCCACTAGTGCCAAGACCTCTATTCCTAAAGGTAAAGAAAAGGTGTTGCTCAAATTTTTGAGCAAAAGCCACACAAAGGGAAGGAGGGCCTCGGTTATGTGGCCAAGGCAAAGAAGAAGAAGAGCAACACCAATGCCAAGCCCACAAGCCAAGACTCCATTGCGGTGGTAATGCCACTAGGGGCAAGACCACTCGTAGTGACTTTGCGGGGCATAACAATCCCAACTACTTTCTTTATGTTGATTACTATGGGGATGTTTATGCAAAATATGTTGGTCCTTATGATGGTTACATTGCTTACTCTATTTGGGTTCCTAAGACCCTTGTTGCTAACAAAAGAGGACCCATTGAGAAATGGGTACCTAAAACCAAGCAATGATTTCTTGTAGGACTATGCTTCCGGTGGGTCTAAATGGGTGGTTGATAGTGGATGCACTAGTCATATGACCGGAAGCAAAGAGATCATGACGGAGTTGGGACCAAATATAAATCAAGCATCCGTCTCCTATGGTGATAAATCAAAAGCGGAGGTAACGGGTCTCGGCAAGGTGGTAGTTGCAAAGGATATCACCCTTGTAAATGTCATGCTTGTCGAGTCCCTCGGTTACAATCTTATGTCCGTTCGTGCACTTAATAAGATGAATTTTGATGTCCATTTTACTATTGATATGGTGGTACTCTTGAGGAGCAAGACTCTAAAGGTCATGTTCGTTGGGTATGTTGAAAATGAGTTGTTCGTGGTGGACTTTTCGGGGTCTACCAACACTCAAGCAATATGCCTATTCGGAAAGGCCGACGTGGGATGGTTGTGGCATCGCCGCTTGTCCCATGTCAACATGAGAACTTTGCAAAGTCTTCACAAGGGTGGCCACATTCTTGGACTAAAAGACAATGTTTCTTTTTCTAGAGATCGTCTTTGTAGGGCTTGTGTTGAAGGAAAGATGCATGATTCTCCCCATCCAAGCAAGACCATCATTTCATCAAAGAGGATATTGGAACTTCTTCATGTTGATCTCTTTGGTGCCGTGCCTCAACCTAGTCTTGGTGGGAAGAAATATTGTTTGGTGATTGTTGATGACTATTCAAGATTTACTTGGGTTTATTTCTTCAAGACGAAGGATGAGACCCAACAAGCCGTCATCGACTTTTCCAATAGTTCAACGCCAATACAATGTCCCTATTTGGTCATTAGGAGTGATAATGGCTCCGAGTTCAAGAACTACACCTTAAATGAGTTTCTTAGTGAAGAGGGGATTCGTCATCAATATTCCGCTGCATATACCCCTCAACAAAATGGTGTAGCCGAAAGGAAGAACCGGACTCTCATGGATATGGCAAGGTCTATGTTGGCGGAGTTTAAGTCTCCACTATTCTTATGGGCCGAGGCTATCTCCACGGCGTGTCACTCATCTAACCGGCTATTCTTTCGTGTTGGCAAGAAGTTTACATCTTATGAGATGCTCACCGGCAACAAGCCCAATGTCTCCTACTACCGAGTATTTGGTTGTAAGTGTTTCTATAAGAACAAAAGTGTTCGTTTGTCTAAATTTGAATCTAAAGCTTTAGAGGGTGTTTTTGTTGGGTACGGTGCCGAATCTCACACCTATAGAGTCTATGACAAACCGTTGGGAAAGTCATAGAATCTTGTGATGTGAGGTTCGATGAGAATGACGGCTCCCAAGTGGCGCAATTTCATGTTTGTGATGTAGATAATGAAGAGCCTCAAGATGCTATAAGAAGAATGGGCATTGGTTTCCATCGCCCGTTGAGATTCATTACGAGTCTCCTCAAGCAAGTCCAAGCTCCATTCAAGTGGAGGCCTCTTCATCACAAGTTGAAACGGCGCCTATCATGGAAGCAAATGATGCACCCCCAAGAACAAGTTCAAGACCCTCCTCATGTTGACCAAGTTGCTATGCAAGAACCAAGTTCTCCTATTGTTGATGCTAGCCAAGGTCATGACCAAGATCAACCCTCTCCTTCATTTGTTGAAGATGTGCTTCAAGATGATCAAGGTCAACATTCCGGTCAAGACGGGGACTCAAATGATCAAGATGATCAAGAGATACCTCCAAGATGCAATGAGATATCGAAGCCCGTCGTAAAGCAAGAATTGTAAGAGACTTTGAATTAAAGGTCACCATCTAGAAACATCATTGGTGACCACAAGAAGGGTGTTACCACAAGAAGGCAATTGGCAAACTTTAGTGAACATCAAGCTCATATTTCCATGGTGGAACCAAAGAAAGTGTTTGAAGCTCTTGAAGATCCGGATTGGTTAGAAGCTATGCATGATGAACTCAATAACTTCAAGCGCAACAAAGTGTGGAATCTAGTTGAGAAGCCAAAAGATTGCCGCAATGTTATAGGCACAAAGTGGATATTCAAGAACAAGCAAGATGAGCATGGAATGGTTGTGAGGAACAAGGCAAGATTGGTTGCACAAGGGTACTCTCAAGTTGAAGGCATTGATTTTGGAGAGACCTATTGTGGGGACCCCGGATTAGGTATCCGAGATACCCGTTATGTTTCCTGCAACAATCCCATGATCAGTCTGTTGTTGCACATAACTCGAATTGGTATCACAGAACACCCATAAATACCGAATAAATATACTTACTTGATTGAAGCCATAACTTCATCAGGTACTTGCAGCGGAAAACACCAAATCAACGTGGAGCCCAAGTCACTTGCCAACCCTACAGGCAGCTGACTGGGAAGCGCCCTAGTTCGCATTGACGTTATTGAAGTCTTCTTCTTCGAACTGTTCTTCTTCAAAATCTGGCTAAGACAATAGCCAGGGACGAAACCAATATGAGTACATTTGAATGTACTCGCAAACTACCCCCGAAATGAGCATGCACTACTCTTTTTATTGTTTAAATAAAACTTTCTTTGCTTTGAAAACTCTATATCCTTGTTTAAAAGGGGAAGGACAGACTTTTGTTTGATAAAACTTTGTTTTGAAATCTCTATATCTTTACTGAAAAAAGGAAGGAAGGCTTTTAGATCTTTTCCATAAATCTATCTTGTAAGAATTTTCTTTTAAAACTTTTTCCCAAAAATATATCTTTATTGGAGAAGATAAGAGGTCTCTTTAAAAAGGTTTTTCCCCGAAATTCATCACCCGGTTTTATTTCCCCAAAACTCCTCCTTTTTCGACCATAACCCTTCATGGTCATTCAAACCCACAACCTCATGCCGGCCCGTTGGCATAGTTGCATAAAACATTTTTCTCCTTTCAAATCACAAAACTCTTCACTTCTCGATCATAGCCCCTCAGGGTCCTCCTCTTTTCCAGCAACCTCATACCGACTCATCGGTATAGCTGCACAAATACAACATCTCCATTTTCCTTTTAAATCTTAAACATTTCCAAAACTTGCACATGGTCAGAGGACAGCCTCCCAACTGTCCATATCCGAGGACTCGGCTATTTGAATAGTTTTACCCTCTGCAGAGGTAGCACGCTTTTCCCACACCCATCCGGTAACTCATCGTGTCAGCCACGTCCCGCCATACAAGGTGTATGCGAAGTTGAGCCACCGACCCTAGCCTCTCCTTTGCTCATGCTAGTATAGGACCCTACCCATATGATAATTCCCACCGACACTCAGTCCGGTCCCCGTCGGCAACCCCAAGTGTGAGGACTCATATGTTTTTCCCGGCGACCACATTTATGAAGTCTTCAATCCTCCTCCTTATCTTTCCATAGAGTTTGAGCGAGGACCCAGGTCAGGGGAGTTCACAAACCATCCCCTCACGCATAACGGAGTCATCTCCGTCGATGAGGTATCCCATACTAATAAGAGCAAATTATATGACTAAGCCCCGTTCCCATATGGGGGTAAATGTGGTCGCACAGATTATCGGCTGGTCGTCATAGTACAAAGACACAATGTGCATTTTTCATAACATCACCATTCTCCATTTCTCCACTTCAACACCGACATCTCGGTATTCCACAACCTCTCAAGTATTTTCAAAGGAGTTTTGAGTAAACAATATTTTTCCCATCCTATAGTTTGGAAAAGAAATTCCCGCTAATATCTCCATATAGGGTGTCAAAATAATATACTTGTATTTTGGAAAAGGGTTTTCAAAATCATATCTTTTGTGGCAAACACCACATAAATCACTTATGCTCTTTATAAGTAAAACATGTGAATCAAAATAGATGTATGTAGATGCAAGCTCAGAGAATAGCTTGCCTGATTTCATCATGATGTGCCTGGACTTCTCCTCATTGATCAAAGAAATAAACTCTCATCCTTCTCCGATAAATCCTTTCCAAATACCATCCCGGTAGCGTTTATCTCTAACGTCGCAACATGAAAATAAAACAACACGCCATAAGCAAACCAAACCACGAGTGGTATACAAACAAGGAACAAACCACAACATAGCACTATTTTAATCAAGCAACAAACTAAGATCTACATTTACAAGGGCATTATACTAATCAGGAGTATAACACCATACACATGCCAAAACAAGAGGGCACAAGGACATCCTCAACTAGAGGTAATTAACAACCATTTTCCTAATCAGGAAATACTTCAGACAAAAGTTAAACTACCAATTAATCTTGGTAATTCCAAAATATCTCACCAAGTTAAGGTGGAGACATTCACAAGACACTCAAGCTAGTACTCAACTCAAAGACCATCAAGTTCATCAAGCAATGCAAACATGCTACTCACACCAACATGTCTAACAAATACCACTAACAGTACTAACATATTATACATGATAAACAATGATAACATGCAAGCAACAGAACCACAACAATCATTAACTAGCAAGGCATACATTTAAATCACACACAAAATTCTCACATTAAAATAAATAAGCATAGCAATTCTTAATTACTAGAGGAAAAATTATATAGGGAATAAAAATCTAACAAATACATGATTCACAAATAGTTCTCCTAATATGCTAATAAAAAAATAGGGGAACATGTCACAACAGTGGATTACCACCCTGCACATGCTAGGAAACATTTTTATAACAATAAAGTTATAACACAACAATTAATAAATGTCTAATAAAAATAGGCAGAAAAGACCTAAACTTTATAATTAGCACCACAGTCATTCAGTGACTCCTAAATTCAAACCAAGCTAGGGATATGTTCTCCTATACATATAGAAGACAATCCAATTGGATTTACTCCAAAATTCATCTCACAAAAATTCACAAAAATCACCAAAATGCCACTGATGTGTTTTTAAGAATGAATAGAACTTTTGTTTTAGGTTTCATTTGCATGCAAGGCTTAGATATCTAGAAAGGTGCCACTTCAGGCTATCCAAAGAATTTTAGTTTGCAATATTTGGATTTATAAAACTCTAGATATTTAATATTTGGTGCAAAACATACTTTTTACAAGATTAAATCCAGCACACACATAACTACACATTTTGAAAAATGGCCAGTGCTACCTAATCAAGAAAATACATAGGAACACTACAAATTTTAGTTCACAATATTTGCACACACCGATTTATCACAAATGATTTAAATCTACACTGCAATTTAAATAGGAAAATAAAACAGATATTGATTCACTGGAAAAAAAAGAAAATGGGCCAGCTCTGCCCAGAACGGAGCCGGACGTAGCTGGGCCGGCCCATTCGCGAGCGAAGGGGTACGTCCCCTTTTCTTCTACCTCGACACGCAGGGCACGCCGGCGGCGAGCTGGAGCTCCGGGCGAGGACGGGGACGGCGCTCCGGCGATCCTAACAAGAAATGGCCATGTCTGTGAGATAGAGCAGGAGAAGGGGAGCACAGGGGAGCAAGAATGGCGAGGAATGAGGGCTTGTGCCGCTCGCGAGCTTGCCGGAAATGCGGCGGCCGGAGCGGATGAAAACGGAGACGAGCCGCTCGATTCGCTGCTCCACAGCTCGATTCCTTGGACCAGGGTGCAGAGGACGACGAGGCGGAGAGGATGGTGTCCTTGGATATGCTCGGGGCGGCTCCAATCGACGGCGATGTGCGACGGCGACCGAGGATAGGGTTCGGCGGTGTGGAGAAAAAGAGAGGAGAGGGAGAGAGCAAGGCAGCTGGGGGTAAGTGAGGGCAGAGGAGCTCCTGGGTGCCTCCTTATCCTCTTCATCGACACGGCAGAGGGGAGCGAGAGAGGGGGGGTCCGGCAATGCGACGCACGGGAGAGGGGCACGGCGGCATGGGCAGTGAGGTGCGGCGCCGTGGCTGCCTCACTACCACTCGCAGGGCAGCAGAGAGAGGGGGGTCCGGGCGGCGAGCGCGTCGTGCGGCGACACGGCGATGGAGCTGAGGGGGGGGGGGCTGGCGAGCTCGGCGGCAGGGACGACACGGCGACGCGGCCACGGGCTGCTACAGAGAAGAGATGCGGATTTACAGAACGCCCCCTGGATTCTTTCCTCTATTTACAAATAAGTCCTTTTAGCTATTTCTTTTAAATCCAGTACCACTTTAGGGATTTTATTGAGGTACTAAAACATTTTAGAAAAATTTGAAAATATTCATGTGGCCTCCCCAATACATATAGAGGCTACACAAAAATTGGTGTTTAAAAATAAAATGTTTTGAACAATATTTGTTCATGGGGTTTAAATAAGTTATTTTTGGTAAATAATATTTGATACTCCTTTAATATTTTTAAATCAAGTGAGAGATATTGTTTTGAGCACTTGGAACTTTCTTGACAAATATGGTAACTTCAAATAGTTTATTTTTTTCATAGAGAAAATATTGGTTTGAAGTAAATAGAGAGTTAGGGAGGGAAAATAATTTATTAAGACCATTTCTTTAACTCATGATCTTAATTTCCCTTGGTTGAATAATTTGAGGGTTTTGTTTTAAATTGAAAAGTATGTTTACTTGAGGAGGGAGTGAGATGGGATTGAAATGATTATTATTTCATCTCATTCCTAGAATAAGGAAATATAATTGTTTTCATAAAATAGAGGAATAGAGATAGAGGGAAATTAAATAAGATCATTTCCCTTAATTTAGGATTTCAACTTAGGTGTGAATAATTCTAGAGGGTTTGTTTTTATTCAAGTCACATACCAAATTTGTTGTCAAGTGTGTCTTATTCTAGTATTAATCACAACTGAGGAATTACCCTCACAAGCAACCAACACAATCAGATCAGCATCACAACCAAGATCACACAAATCAAACCACATGAATTAATCACACCACCATTTCCATGATTAACAATACTATCTTGTAAAAATGATCACACTCAATTATGACAAGATGATATTTGAGGAATATCTCAATTCATAACTTAATAGTTTTCAAAAGTTTGATAAAGAGACATATGTGGGGTAATATATTTCCCACTAGTGTTATTTCAATATGGAGTGGAAAAATAGAGTTTATAAAATGGGAGTTGCATACACATGCAAAATAGCAAGGTTGAAATATAGATAGGAGATGCATATAGATCTCCATACTTTTGGAAACACATAATTTTGGAAGTACTTTTACTTTCTTAAATAATGGGTATTGATTTTGGGTTGTTGACAACCAAGTATCATTTGAAATGGAGTTGGCCAAAATAAGAATGGAAAAGATACATGGAATATTTTTCTTGTCATGACATGATCACCAAAGTTAAATATATTTTTATATTGGTTGCATCTTATTTTTACTAGTCAAACAATTTAAACAACAAGTCACACTAGGTCCAAACATAGCAATGGGAAGGAAAACACAATCATCAGTGAAACATTTCAAAAAGTTTTTGTTGGTTCTGAATTTTGGGTCTTGTAAAACTAAGTTTTTCTTAGTTCCAAAATTTGGGATGTGACACCTATGCACCCGTGGCTCGCCTTGAGTCCATCCGTATCCTTCTTGCATATGCATCACATCATAAATTTAAATTGCAACAAATGGATGTGAAAAGTGGCTTTCTTAATGGTCCTTTAAAGGAGTTGGTATATGTTAAGCAACCACCGGGTTTCGAGGACCCTAAGTTCCCTAACCATGTCTACAAGCTTGATAAGGCGCTCTATGGTCTCAAACAAGCACCTCGTGCTTGGTATGAGCACCTAAGAGAGCTATTGCTAGACCGTGGATTTGAATTGGGGCAAATCGATCCCACTCTCTTTACTAAGAGGGTCAAAGGGGAGCTTTTCATATGCCAACTTTATGTTGATGATATTATATTTGGCTCATCTAATAAAGCTTTCAATGATGAATTTTCAAAGCTTATGACCGATAGGTTCGAGATGTCTATGATGGGCGAGTTGAAGTTCTTTCTCGGTTTTGAGATCAAGCAATTGAATGAAGGGACTTTTATCTCTCAAACCAAATATACCCAAGACATGCTCAAGAGGTTCAAAATGCACAATGCTAAGGGCAAGCGTTTTCCCATGGACACCAAATGCCATCTTGAACTTAACCCCGACGGTATCGATGTTTGCCAAAAACTTTATCGCTCTATGATTGGTTCTTTGCTTTATCTTTGTGCATCTAGACCCGATATTGTGTTGAGTGTAGGGGTGTGTGCAAGGTATCAAGCCGCTCCTAAAGAAAGCCACATGGTGGCGGTCACTAGAATCTTTCGATATTTGGTTGATACCCCAAGGTTTGGTTTGTGGTACCCAAAGGGCACTAATTTCTCTCTTGCCGGGTACACGGATTCGGATTGGGCCGGTTGCAAGGATGATAGGAAATCAACTTCCGGGGCATGCCAATTTCTTGGTAGGGCCTTGGTGAGTTGGCTTCTAAGAAGCAAAATTGTATATCTCTATCTTCCGCCGAAGCCGAGTATGTGGCGGCCGCAAGTGCATGCACTCAATTGTTATGGATGAGGCAAACTTTAAAGGAATACGGTGTCAATTGTGACAAAGTGCCTCTTTTATGTGACAATGAAAGTGCTATCAAGATTGGCCACAATCCGGTGCAACACTCAAGAACGAAGCATATTGAGATTCGTCATCATTTTATTCGGATCATATTGCTCGTGGTGATATTGAGCTTGGCTATATTCCAACCAAAGATCAACTTGCCGACATATTCACGAAGCCACTTGATGAAGCAAGATTCACCTTCTTGAGGCATGAGCTAAATATCGTGGATTCTAGGAGCTTGACTTGACCATCTTGCATACACACCTATTTCTTGACTATCTATTTGGTTTAGGTGTAGGCATGGACATAGGGGGAGTGCGGTCCTAATCCATTGGACTATCCCTCCCCCCATTATGCCGATAGTAAGAATTCATTTGCATCTCTATATTCGTTCTATGAATTGTGAGCTTAAATGACGAGTAGTGGCCGTGGACCCAAGATATATCTTCGCGGTGTCACACCACATACTCATACATGGTGGCCTCGGCCACCGCCCTCTTCCTTGTGAAGAGTTGGTTTCATTTGGATTTTTTTTGTTTTCTAGTGCTCCTATGGAAAACATGCTCAATTTGGTTTTTGTGTGTTTGCTTCTTGCAAATTGAGTATGAAGTACCATCTCCAGTGTGTGATCTAATCCTATGCCTTTCTTCTATCTCAAAACAACTTCCATCTTGCACAAGTTCAAAATCCTTACACAAAAAGAGAAATGGGGTTTCTTAGGAGGCCCCGGTAGTACCGCCTGGTGGGATCCGGTAGTACCGGGCTCTGAATCTAAGCAGTTCTGCTGCTCGCAAAGATTCAGGCCCCGGTAGTACCGGATGGTCCGCCCCGGTACTACCGGGAATCGCGGGTATCAATAATATCCAGTGCGGGGGGGTGGGGGTTATTCCCCATTCTTCCCCACCCGCACACACCCACCCCGCCGCCTCCTCTGTCCCCTGCTCCGGCCGCCACCCTAGGCCGCCGGTCTCCGCCATCTCCGGCCAGATCTGCTCCGTGGGAGCGATCCCCTCGTCGATCTCCTCCATGGCCTCCGGTATTTCCCCGTTCTTTGCATTCTTTGTTTCTAAATCTTGAAACCTAGATGTATGGAGAGGAAACATTGGTAGCTCCGTTGGCAACGGTTAAAGTTGGATGGATGATCACCTAGGCCTTGTTAGCTAGCCTCTATGTGTAATGTATGGTTGAATCTCTCATTTTGTGCCATTCAGTCTTGAATCGGCTCAGCCGGTACTACCGGGCTAAGCCCGGTACTACCGGGTTTTCCAAATTTGCTCGATTCAACCTCTCTTTACATCTATTGGCTAGTTTTTGATTCCTTATCCGTGAACTTGTGCACTCATCTATTCCCTGCCCTACCTATTTGCTGTTTCACAGGTAGCCGCCGTGGTAGTAAGAAGCCACGTCTCGTGGAGGATGAGATTGAGGAAGAAGAAGAAGAGGAAGTTTTGCCTGCTCGCACCACAGCCAGAACTCAAGCAAGAGGAAGAACTCCAGCTGCTGCTCGTACCACCACTGCTCCTCCTACGAGAGCCCGCAAAGCACTTCACTTATGGAAGAATGATGACTATCAGAAGCTCAGAGAAGAGAATCCCTATGCTGAGGAGAGGTCACCTCTTGTGCGGAATCCGCACTTTTACACAAATGATCAAGAAGCCATCTACAAGGAAATCTATCTCCACAAGATTACTCCGTGGTTGTCCAACACACTCTTGATCTTCCTTACATGAAAAACTCGAAGCACAAGGGCTATTTGATGAGACACTTGCAATGTGTGAAGAGTTTGGACTGATTGACATCATGAAGGAGAACCATCCCTACATAGAGTACTACATTATTCAGTTCTTTGCCACCGTCTACCTTGACCATGATGAAGCCCGGACTCTATGGTGGATGACCAAGGACACCTTGCTTTCTGCCACCTTGGCGGAGTTTGGAGAGGTTCTAGGCTATGAAGACAAGGGTGAAAGTGTTGCTAGTGGATGGAGATGCCATGACAATGATCGATCCAGCTCCAAGGATGTTCTTGGACCAATCACTATGGAAAGAGGCACCACCGGTAAAACTGCTCATCTTGTGCGTCCATTTGAGATTCTCCACCGTCTATAGGGAAACTATTGCTCCCCGTGTGGGAAACTGGGATGAGGTTCATGGCTACATGTTTGACCTTCTCAAGCTCTCCTATGAAAATCAAGGCAAAGGCAAGAAGCTTGATGTGATGGATTGGATGTGGAATGACTTGTGGTCCACAATCATTGATAGAAGGGCCCCCATCTATGGCCCATACATTATGAAGCTCATTCGCCGCAAGTGGGCTCTCAAGAAGAATGGAGAAGATATCATGAAGGATGGCAGCCCCGTTGTGGCTCATCTGGTGAAGGAACTGCGTATCAAGGCTCATGCTCCTCCCAAAACCAAGCCCATTGATCCTGAGGCTGCTGCTGAAGCTGAGAGAGCTAGTGGGAGTGCACCACCCCTTGAGGAACCTTCATGGTTCAAGAAGCTGCAGATTAAGGCCAAGAGGGCCTTTTGCCTCAAACTTGATTTGGAAGACCGTCTGTATGAAGCCCATGTGTATCACAAGAAGGCAGCACAGCGACACAAAGCAATGATGAGGCATATGCAGATTCCAGTCTCCGATGGTTCTGAAGAAGTAATCACTCCAAGGAGGAATGGGTGTCCAAGCATGGTTTCTGGAGTGATGAAGATGCTCCTCCAGATGGTGATCGCTTCCAGGCCTCCTCCTCTTCGACCCACCACGGCGCGGGTGGAGCTTGATGCTCCTAGGGACGTGTTAGCATCGCGCTTCTCCCTTTTTGGCATTTCGATGACAAAGGGGGAGAATGTGTTCTATTAGGTTGTGCCGTGGGATTTGCATGGGAGGAACACAAGCTTGCACTTCGTTTGATCTTTATGCTTGTGTTCCATCTTTATTTGGATATTTGCTTTGAACTTCTCTATGCATGATGTAAGACATGCCATGACCTTGTGTTATTGTAATAAGACCTATCTAGTATGGTACTTGCTTATTGTTGCTTATATTGTGCAAGTTGTTATAATTGTTATCCATATGAACTTGCTTGGTTTGTAAAATATAGGGGGAGCTCCGCCCATTTTATATGGTGTGTTTTTGCATTCAAAAGCAAATTCCTAATAAACACACAATTTGGAGAGCCCCGTCTATCTTTTGCAAATCATTTGTTTCTCCTAAGTGTGTTGTCATCAAACACCAAAAAGGGGGAGATTGAAAGGGCATATCCTTCCCCAAAGTGTTTTGATGTTTGTTGACAACACACTTAGATGTCTAATGTGTGTGCTAAAAGTGTGCAGGATTGTATCAATTGATAGTGCACAGGTTTTGTCTCAAGAAAAGGAAGAAATGTTGTCTTCATTGCGTCAGCCGGTACTACCGGGTTCACCCCGGTACTACCGGGTGTTCTGCCGTGCGGAACTACCGGGCCCAGTACCGGGGCCAGTACCGGATCTCCAAATGCTCTCTGGACTCGCTCGAATTTAATCCGGTAGTAGCCCCGGTAGTAGCGCGGTACTACCGGGTGGGGAGCACTACCGGACCTGGCGGTCCGGTACTACTGATGCGCGCAGGGAGGGAGGCGTTGACCAGTCTTTCGCAGGCCGTCCGTTCCCTGTCAGGCGGTACTACCGGGCGAGGCCCGGTACTACCGCTGCGGGCTGTTTACAGCTTCAACGGCCAGATTTCTGGGAGGGGTATTTATTCCCCTCCACCTACCTCGGCTCCCTAGCTTGAACACATTGAAGAACACCATTGATTGCAAGCTCAAGATTTGATAGATCTCCCAATCCCTCCACCCAAACTCGTTGATACTTGGAGGATTGAAGGAGAAGCCCCGGATCTACATCTTCACCAAGCCGTTCTTCATTTCCCCCTCATTCACTTGAGGGACCCTTTGCTAGGATTTCCATTGGGAAAACCTAGCCTCATATTGTACTCACTTGATTGTCTTTGTGACAGATTTGTAGCTGTTCGGGAGCCCCCAATCCTCTTGTGGATAGTGCCCCGGATCGTTGTTGTAAGGGCTCCAGATTCCGCCTTGAAGGATTCCGATAGTGGAAAGTGAACCAAACCTTTGTGGTGCGGTTCATCGGAGAAGAAGGTGCACCCGCCTTTGTGGCGGTTGAGTTTTGACCTTTGTGGTAGCTCACACCTCTCCAACGAGACGTACTCCCCTAAAAAGGAGGAACTCGGGATTACATCCGTGTCTCCGCGTGCTTTCACTTTCGGTTACTTCTATCATTGTTTATAGTCTTTACTTCGTGTATCTTGTTTAGTTGCTTGCTTGTCATATAGGTAAATTCACCATAATTGCATATCTAGAGAATTTACCTTTTGTGTCAAGCCTAATTAGAAAAAGTACTAAAATTGAAGTAGCACCTATTCACCCCCCCCCCCTCTAGGTGTCATACGATCCTTTCATAAGTGTCAAGCATTAAGTATAACAAGTTGCAACAATGACATAAAGTACTTAATAATGGATACTAGGCACCATGCCCTAACAATCTTACATCTATTACATGAACGATCTCATCCAATCCCTACCATCCCCTTCAGCCTACAGCGGGGAATTACTCACACATGGAGGGGGGAAGCATGGTTGGTCGATGGAGAGGCGGCGGTGATGATGATGGCGATGATCTCCTCCAATTCCCCGTCCCGGCAGGGTGCCGGAACGGAGTTTCTGATCCCCGAACTAGGGTTTTCGGTGGCGGCGGAGCTCTGGAGTGTTTCTGGAAAAAGCGTCGACCCCCCTCGCATTTTTAGGTCAGGAGGAATAAGTAGTCCAAAGGGGAGCGTCGGGGGCCACGTGAGGCGGCCACACCAGGCCTCGGCGCGACCCCACCTCTGTCGCGCCGAGGGTGCGTGTGGGGCCCCGTGCGCCGTCTCCGCTTCGTCTTCTGGCTCCGTGGGTCTTCTTGCAAAATAGAATTTCTATAATTTTTCGAGAATTTTCCCGAAACTTTGACTTTCTACACAATAACAAGACACCAGGGCAATTCTGCTGAAAACTGCGTTAATCCGTGTTAGTTGCATTCAAATCACACAAATTAAAGGTAAAACAACAACAAAAGTGTTTGGAAAAGTGGATACGTTTTGGACGTATCAACTCTCCCCAAGCTTAGCTTATTGCTTGTCCTCAAGCAATTCAGTTAACAACTGAGTGCGATAAAGAAACTTTTACGAACACATTTGCTTCATATGATGTATACATACTTACTATATGGTCAAACTTAGGCAATTCATAGTAGGAACTATGCAAAGAATGATACTTAGTAGCTATGCAAATCATGAAAAGATACCAACATACTAAGAATAAATAACATAACATACATCTATCCGCATGAATTGCAATGTTCGTAATAAGATATGACAAAATGGTATCTCGCTTGCCTTTATTTGTAGAGCAAAACATAAATGCCAAGGCACCTCTGAAGTTCAAGTGAAGACTAGATATAAAGATATCAAAGATAAGAGCATCATAGTTATACCTCAATTAACCGTATTCTGGGACAAGCACATTACACTAAGAATGACAGTTATGCTCTTGAGGAAATGCTCAAAGAAAGGATGGTGACTCAACATAAAAATAAAGATTAGCCCTTCGCAGAGGGAAGCAGGGATTTAACATGTGCTAGAGCTTTTTATTTTAAAACAAAAGTAAAAATGTTTTGGGAGGTGGTTGTTCCTGTCAACGAATCAGTAATAGAGTTCTTGTTATCTTCCATACTAAACAAGTTGAGAGCGGTTCCGAGTTATTGATATTAGGCATTTATAGCATGCACTTTTATATAGCATGACACTCCTCCCAACCTTTGCTTTCACAAACCATGGCTAACCGAATCCTCGGGTGCCTGCCAACAATCACATACCATGGAGGAGTGCCTATTTTATTTTACCTTTTAGATGTTATAATGGTCTAACCAGCTCTTTGCAAAATTAATGACGAGCTGATGAAGCATGCAAGTCGGGAACTTAATTTAATATGTAAGATAACAAACCCAACTACTACGTCCTCATGAGCTAAAAACAGTGTCACAAAATGAGAAGTATTTTGAAGGTTTTAAAGGTAGCACATGAAAATTTACTTGGAATGGTTCGAAATACCATGCATAGGAATTTATAGTGGACTCTTTGGGATAACTTGGTTTTTAGGGATTTGGATGCACGAGCAGCATTCCCGCTCAGTACAAGTGAAGGCTAGCAATAGACTGGGAAGTTGTTCAAAGATTCCATGCTTTTCCTTCGCCGGAGTGGGGTAGTGTCGAAACCCTGCCCCGTGGGCCCTGGATCGTCTACCCCCTAAATATTCTTCCGATGGGGGTAGCCCAGTGGACTTTTCTCTTGGTTTTTGTTTGGTTGGGTTACAAGATCATTTCAAACCATGTTTAGGCCCAAGATGTCACAAGATTCTACCCCATTCCACCAAAACAAGGAGTTTCCCCCTAATAATTAAATTTCGGAACCTTCGTAGCTAGGTGACAGCGCATGTCTGCGAAGGGGGTCACACTTGGGAACTAGTTTTTGGATAATTCAACATTCCACCACACTTTCATACATATGATAGGGTCACATGCAAGGTTTGTAGGTATTCCGACGCCCCGAAGCGTTGTTTCCTATGAAACCCTGATCCGTGGGCCCCGGATCGTCTACCCCCTAGATATTCTTTGGATGGGGGTAGCCCGGTGGAATTTTCTCTTGGTTTGTGTTTGATTAGGTGATAGGGATCACTACAAACCATATTTGGGCCCGAGCTATCACAAGATCCTACCCCGTTCCTCCGAAACGGGGAGTTTCCCCTAATAAGTAAAGTCTGGAACCTTCGTAGCTTGGTGACAGCGCATGTCTACGAACGAGGTCACACTTGGGAACTAGTTTTTGGATCTTTCAACATTCCACCACACTTTCATACATATGCTAGGGTCACATGCAAGGTTTGTAGGTATTCCGATGCGCTGGTTCACCGGCATCACTTTCTCCACACCAAGTTCTTGGACTTATAGCTGGAGACTCCCACTTCGGGGGAAACAGAGGGAATCTTTGCAAGAGTTGGAGTTTTGGGTGTTCCCAGGTACTAAACTAACACAACCAAGCAATAAAGTCCACTGGGCTACCCTCTTTCGACGCGCGTCTAGGGGGTTGGCGAAAAAGCTGGGCTTTTCTCCAGCGGGTCTAGGGTTTGGCCGGAGAGGTGCTCCGGAGCGTCTGAATCCCACCAATACCAAGGTGGTGGCATACCATGTGTGTACAAGTGTGTTGGGTGTTGTATATGTCCAAGATCCCACTCGGGGGTGTGAGCGGGTTCACCGGCATCACTTTCTCCATACCGAGTTCCTGGACTTATAGCTCGAAACTCCCACTTCGGGCGAAACGGAGGGAATCTTTGCAAGAGTTGGGTAGATCTTGGTTTTGGATGTTCCTAGGGACTAACCTAACACAACCAAGCAATAAAGTCCACTGGGCTACCCTATTTCGACGCGCGTCTAGGGGGTAGACGAAAAAGCTGGGCTTTTCTCCAGCGGGTCTAGAGTTTCGCTGGAGAGGTGCTCCGGAGCATCTGAATCCCACCAAAAGCAAGGTAGTGGCATACCATGTGCGTACAAGTGTGTTGGGTGTTTTAGATGTCCAAGATCCTACTCCGGAGTGTGAGCGGCTCCACCGACATCACTTTCTCCATACCAAGTTCCTGGACTTAGCTCGAAACTCCCACTTCGGGCGAAATGGAGGGAATCTTTGCAAGAGTTGGGTAGATCTTTGTTTTGGGTGTTCCCAGTGACTAACCTAACACAGCCAAGCAATAAATTCCATTGGGCTACCCTCTTTCGACGCGCGTCTAGGGGGTAGGCGAAAAAGTTGGTCTTTTCTCCAGCGGGTCTAGGGTTTCACCGGAGAGGTGCTCTGGAGCGTCTGAATCCCACCAAGGCGGGGCTGGTTCGGCTCTGTCGTTGGCTACAGGTGGTCGTCGGCTTCTTCGGCCGTGAGGGCGGCGTTTGATCCGGCAGAACAAGAGCGTCTTCACTGCTGCAGATTGAGAAGCGGCTCAACGAGTTTTGGTGCGGCCGCTTACTCCTCCGGCGAGGTCGGCTTGATGGTGGGCGTCAACGGTGTGCCAGTAAGAGTGATCTGCGTGGGAGTTTGGCTAAGACTTTTGGCTGGTACGGGCAGGAGGAGGCTGCATCTCTGGAAGAAACCTTGTTCCAGCCATGGTCGGACCGGCGATGGTGAAGCCTGTGGGCGTCGCAAACCTTCTTAAAGGCATTGTCGTGGAGTTGTGCTTCTCTCTCCTCTGAGGCCTTGCTTGGGAGGGAGTCCTCAGATCCTCGAGATCAGGCGATGAAGGCGTTGTTTTGCGTCTTTCTCCTCCTTGGAGGCATCGTCTTGGAGCTGTCTTGAGCCAAGGGTTTGTTGAAGGAAGGTTTGCTGTCGGGGTGGCTGTCTAGGGGCGTTGCGTGCAGTTTGGCAACGATGATGCATCAAGCAAAGTTTGAGTTGTGGCTTGGGTTTCGATAGTCGGTCTTACCGGCGTGTCCGATGGGCTCCCCTGTGCTTTTCGCTGTGTTGCTGTAGAGTTGGAGCTGCGGTGGAGCGTGTCCAGGCGGCAACGATGAGGAGCAACCGGTGGTCATTTGCGGGGACTCAGTCGATGCAAGCCCATCATATTTCTCCTGCAAAGTTTTTTGTCAAAGTCGGAGCTGTCTGTCGTTGGCGCTTGTGACCGACTGTTGGCATGGGCCGACATGGGTTCCAGTGTTGTTCGGGACGAGGTCTTTGTCGGTGGTCATCAATGGTGAAGTCGGAGTCGCTGCTCGAGAAGTAGTGATGATGATGGCGCTCGATGGCAATCTCGACGGTGGTCTCTCTTTTCGACGACGCTTGTATTTTCGTGTGGGTGGCCAAATCGGCCGGGGTGCCCAATGTGGTCGTGTTCCATGACGACATTGTGACTTGTATCGGTTTTTGGCAGGTTTCCCGCTAACTAACCGGCCATCTCTATCCCGCTAACTAACCGGCCATCTCTATGTCTTTTTAATCAATGAAAATTGCATCTTTTGCCTTGTTTTAAAAAATTAATGCGGAGCTCGTTCCCACTTCCCAGTACAAAGCAAGTTCAGTGATGTTAGTCTAGCTAGTCCAGCCGTTACAAGCCCGTCTTGTAATTAAGGTCCGAAAATAGCACACCTAATTATTTTCCCATAGTTGTGTTAAACCTCTCACCCGGCTGACTGAATGGGAATGAAATAAAATACCCATCGGCCACTCGCGTGGCCGCTACTACTCACCATCTTCAGAGTGTTGAGGGGGCAAGGTAGAAGGGAGAAGATACACAACTCCAATAGTCTCCCAGCTTGCAATGAACTTCGAGGATAGGTTCAACCAACAACAATATGCAGCGGAAAAATAAACACAATCACATGCACAGGTGACACAAGGATTTACGTGGAAAACCTCCCCAACGTGAGGAGGAAAAACCACGGCTGTGGACCAACCGGTCCACGCAAGCTTCACTATGAGCAAGAGTCTTCTCCAGAACCTCTAGAGATTACAACACACACCAACTCGTTGCCCACCGGCAACAATAACAACAACAACCACAAGAGGCAAGATATCACAAGGCAGAGTATCACAGATTCTGTCCCCTTCGGTAATCAGCAAACTGCTCTTAAACCGCAGATCCAATCAGCACCAAACTCAGTAGACAAACAGACATATGTGTCCCCAACATACCCACCAAAGATGAGCTCAATCGGACACCGTTTGCCTGCCCAAACTGTTTTTCTACCAAACTGTTCCGTGCTGAAACTGCAGCAGTCCTAACTGCCAATACCTATCTCAAATCTGATGCTCCTCTGACCCAAACCTCAAACCAGCTATCCAGATCGAAGTACTCAAAGTAAGGAACGAGCTCACCAAGTATGGAGTCGATCCAAGCACGTTTGACCCTCCAATCACCGGCTTGAAGGCAGACTGGTCAGATGCGCCAAATCCTGACAGAAATCACCTCTCCTTCTTCTTCCTCTCTTCTCACTAGGTTGTGATGTTCTTGTGTGTTCTCTCACTCACTCTATGCAGCACACAAGCAGCAGCAACGTCCTGGTTGCTCTTTTCTACTTGCTACTCACGCCACCAAGATTGTCTTGGCTTTCTCCTTCTCTTACCTCACTTGGAGGCAGCTCAGCCGTTGGATGCGAATCTCGATCAACGGTTGAAACGTGTTGGACTTTCTAGGCTGATGTTGGGCTGCCAACACACCTCCATGTGGAGGGACATGGCCCAACACAGAGAACTGGAAAATTGCAACAAAGATTACTGTTTCGCTTTGTTAGCACGATGGGGTGGTGGCGCAGTTGGCTAGCGCGTAGGTCTCATAGCTACAATGTGAGTGATCCTGAGGTCGAGGTTCGAGCCTCTCTCACCCCAAAACCTTGTAGTGATGAATCGCTCTGTGACAACTTGGGTCGTCACACCTCCACCTGAATCATCAGGTGAAGTGAGCATGTCTGAACTTGGTCATTCTTTTTTTTTCTTTTCGAAAGTCAGACATTGGCAAATTTGATGCTCAGATTCAAACAAAATCCACTGAATTGCAAATCATGAAACAACCCTGCCCCAAGGTGTCGGCTCAAAGGAAAGAATTATCATCACTTGCATATTAATTCCAAACAAGACATCGTAGATATTGATACATACCAATCTTACTAATTTTACTTTGCCGATAATTGTAAGTTAAATTGTTAGTGTTATATAGTTTACAGAGGATTCAAGGTCTGACAATGTATTTGCTAATGTTCATTGTCTTTTGCAAGTGGTTTGCTAATGTCTGATAATGTTGGTAAACAATTGACCATGTCTTTCATTGTACATTGCCCTTCAATATGGCAAATTATATATGCTAAGAATTTCGAAACACGATACTAATCATATATTCTAGCACGGTGCACAGGGGTAAAGGTCTCGAGCTTTGCCCCTCGTCAAGAACTCAGAGTCTGACTGGTCACATGGTCACAACGAAGTGAGTTTGTGGGGGGAGTAAATAGTCCGTAGTTGAAGCAAAAGTGGAAGAAAAAATGATCCGGTAATCATGCTCGAAAACTGAACCATAATGGTTTAGATTTTGATGGAAATGGGTCTATGCGTCAGAGAATATTTTCTAAGATATGTTTTGCGATTTGAATCTGAGTGTAGCTTGCAAAAGATCATCAAATTTGTATTTTAAAATCCTTAGATATTTTTTAACTGGCAGTCAAAATATGTTTGAAGAATAGGTCTGGAACATTGTTCTAGCATTGTTTCATGATCTTTGTTGTGGAATCTTAGATTATAAAATATCTTGTGATTGTTAAGTTAAGTTATTCATTTTCAATTAACACCAGAATATTACTTTTCATTTCTAGAAAGATAAATCTTGATCCGATTTGAGTCAGTTACAGTTATATCCCAGGGATTCTGGAGCAAGTATATTGACTTGTTTTGTACGCCATCATGAGGAACATGGCCTTTGGGCTACGCCAAGTCATCGAGCTATGCTGCCCTATGTTGGTTGGGCCTCGTTTGTTCTTCGTGGGAGACGACGCGAGCCCCATGACGTTGAAGAGTACAAAGGAGATGAACTCACACCATCGGGATCTGCTAATTAAGGTCCTTAAGATTTGACATCCTGATTCACCTGCCTCTCCGCTTCCTCGGGTGTTTGCAAAACTGAGTTGAGAAGACCTCTTTGCCACATAAATCAAATACAACATTGCTAACATCGTTCAAGGTGCACCTCTTTGAACCCCTTCTCAGTCTTGACCCTGCTAGCGATGATGCCATACATCTTATTCAAGACGAAGGTGAACAAGAAAGGACACCATTGCATGGCCCTTAGAAACCACTTTTCTAGCTATCTCTTTCACCTCAAGATTCACAGACGCCTCCAACACCACTACAAGAACTCATGCACCTCTGCCACCACTACATTATCAGGAAGTGATCGAGAGTTCATCAATGTAAGCCAAATTGGGGACTCCAACAACATTAGGTCTAACTGTCCACCTCCACACCCATGTCCTACAACATATTATCAACTTAAGCATGCATCATGACAACAATGTTAAGCATACAAAATAGTGATCTTCATGTGTACCATCTATCATCGTACCAATGATCACACTGATACATGGACTGCACAAAAATGAAAATCTAGCATACTTCAACTGATACGACATATTAACATCATTAAATCTACCACATAAGATCTAGCACATCGACACCATATATGAATATGATCACATAGACAATAACTTAATACATATGCGCAACCTATCATTTTATCTAGTGCATCTCAATAGAACATTATCAAACTAGACATGCACACTCAACAACAACCATAATAGATGTAAGATACAAGTTAAGGATTTAAGGCTACTTACAGCAGCCATCGAAGATTTGGGAGTACGATGCACAAAAACAACACTAATAGGAGGGGGAGAAGGCTTGCCGACAATGACTACCGCCGAGAAGATGTTGCAACTCCGAGTAAAAGAGAGCTCGGAGAGTAAATGACGGAGAGAGTGAGAGGGGTAAATATGGGGCGAGTTTGGGCGGACGGCAACCCAATTTCTCCCGCGTGCATCGCCCGAACTCCACATCTCCATGGTTGCACAAACTCGTGCGCTGAGTACCTCTCTGCACCCTGTGACTCTGGATGGGTCGAAACGGTCGATGCGGGTCTGACTAAGATGTAATTTAAGTTCCATGATAATTTGTCCCTAAAAAAAAAGTTCCATGAGAATTTGACCCAATTTCTCGTAAACACCAGAATTTTGCATCCCGCATGGCTGGTTGGCACGTGAGACGTTCAAAATTTGAGTTTAACAAGGTTTTAAGAGGAAATCAGCAGCTTTCTTTTCGGATGGTCTATGGACAAGCCAATTCCGCCGCCATGGGGTCCCGTCGAGAAGTCCGCTTCGTCTCCTCCGGCGTCAAGCTCCCGCGCGCCTCCCCGGCCCCTGCCCCTGCCCCGGCGCACGCCATGCTCCCCGCCGCGCTCCCCTTCGCCCACATCGGCCGGGACATCGACGCCGTGGCCCGCCGCGTCGCCTCGTCCTTCGCCCGCCTCCCAGTCGCGTGGGCGCAGACGGCAGCCGCGCGCTTGCAACGGAAGCAGGGCGTTTGGGGAGGCGCCGCGCCCTTGCTGATCAGCGAGGTGGCCGTGCGCGGGAAGGACGGGGAGCCCCTGGAACGGGCCGAGCTGGAGGAGGCTGTTGCGGCGGCGCTGCGCGCGTGCCGCCCCAACGCGGCGCTCACGCCGCGGGAGGTGCAGGAGGATGTGCACCGCGTCGTGGAGAGCGGTCTCTTCCGCTCCTGCATGCCCGTCGCTGTCGACACCGGCGACGGCATTCGCCTTGTCTTCAAGGTCACGTTTTTGAAAAATAAAGTGTGGCAAATTGTCAAATCCCCCTGTATGTTCCCCAATCCCCTTTCCATGGCTTATTTTTTGGGGCTGAAGGTTGCAAATTTTGTTTTTTTTTGTGTGTGTGGTTCAGGTGGAGCCGAACCAGGAACTCCACGGGCTGGTCTGTGAGGGTGCCAACATGCTGCCTTCCAAGTTCTTAACCGACTCATTTCGTGACTGCCATGGTAGGTTTTTTGTTGTTGTTCTCATGTTTAAGAGTCTATTATGTTAGAAGAGTCTGGTGTGTTAAAAGAGGTTTAGCAACATTATAAATTTGCTTAACTGAGAGTCTGAGGGTATGTTACATTTGGTTGATTTACTTTTGCACAACGATACATGTATTGTTTCATTATTACTGCATGCTAGCTTAGCTTTAGGACATTTAAGCATATGAATTTATCTGGCAAAGGGTCGTTGAGAGTGCGTAAGACAATTACCACTACCCGGATATCTGATCTGATGTAACATTGGTCTAGAATGAGGCACACACTGACCACTATCACTTTTTTAGCCTTTTTTCATATTATGATATCGCTGGATAAAACTATGCAGTATAATCATGAGAAATTACAATGAAAGGTAACACAGCAAATAAAGCACACATTTTATGTTGTCTCGCATTGTGCTTGTTGTTGGTTTGGTTTTGATCTTGAAAACAAGAATATTTTCCACACTCCACAGAAATTATGGTAACACAGGTCCATCTCATATGACATAATCCCTTCGTATACTTTCTTTATCAAGGAATGATGTAGAACAAAACATTTCGTTCCTCCTGCATGTCCCTTCAATTTTTCGTTTCTCTAAAAGAAAGACAAATTATGTAGAAGTCATTTCCTCTTGTAATCTTGGTGTGCTTTTATTAGCTTCTACCTTAGAACCTAATTTACTGGTTGGTGTTACATTATGCAGGAAAAATAATCAACATAAGACATTTAGATCAAGTGATCAAGTCTGTTAATGGATGGTATCAGAAGCGCGGTCTTGCTGGCATGGTAGGTTGGGAAAATAACTAACGTAATTCATGTTCCTAACATTGTGCAGAATGTAATGATTTCTGCTATTTCGTGGTATACTGTAATTTGTTTGCGATCATCGCTGGAGAATAAGCATCTGCTGCCCTTGTCTGAAGGTGCAAGTAAACATGTGGTGTATCTTCTTGGCTTCTAGAGGCCTACTATCACAGGACTTGAGTTGTTAATCTTCTGTTTTTTGTAATGCACTTGCCATTGTTTACATCTCACCAGTATCAAATTGGTAGGACATACAACATAGTATTCTATTTTACCATGTTGTTTGTTACTTCCTGGCTCCTGCTATGTATATACTGTTGGAGCAGCACCTCGGCTGCACCTCTCTCTCTTCTTTCTCTCAACACGTACATGAATGTACACACGCACACGCAGTACAACCCAGGGAGCTCTCCTGCCGGCCGGGCACACACCACGGTCCTGACGGAGACTACATCTCACCTATTCACCCTTCTCCACCCCTTTGGGTGCATGTCCTATTTATAGGACTTTACAACCGACCTAGGTAGGAAATATCTAGACCTACCTTCTAGTGCCTTCTACTAGATTACAACACATGTGTATTCTAGAGACGACCACTAGGTACAACTCATGTGTACTCTAGAGACTTCTACTAGCTACTACCTTACTACATGGTAGATATTTCTAGAACGCACAGGATTATTCCAACAATCTCCCCCCTAATCCTGATGCGTTCACTTGTGAAACCTAGCAGCCACGGACTTGACCTGGCACACACGCCGGTCGCCACCGCACGGACACAACCTGGCGCTCACATACGCCGGTCGCCATCGCCACGGATACAACCTGGCGCTCACATACGCCGGTCGCCACCGCCACGGACACAACCTGGCGCTCACATGCGCCGGTCGCCATCGTCACGTACACAACCTGGCGCTCACATCCGCCGGTCGCCACCGCCACGGACACAACCTGGCGCTCACATACGCCGGTCGCCACCGCCACGGACACAACCTGGCGCTCACATGCGCCGGTCGCCACCGCGACGGACACAACCTGGCGCTCACATACGCCGGTCGCCACCGCCACGGACACAACCTGGCGCGCACACGCGCCGGTCGCCACCGCCATGGCCATCGCATGGCGCCGCTACGGCCTCCGTGGCCACGCAGTACCTCCACGCCGCCGCCATGCCGCGCCACCGCGGCTCCTGCGCCACAACACGGGACCTCCGTGGCCTTCTCGCCCGCGCCGCCGTGGCCGCTGCGCCACCACGCAGCGCCTCCGCAACCTCCGTCCGCCGCGCACCACGGCCCCGAACCTTTCGGCTCTGATACCAATTGTTGGAGCAGCACCTCGGCTGCACCTCTCTCTCTTCTTTCTCTCAACACGTACATGAATGTACACACGCACACGCAGTACAACCCAGGGAGCTCTCCTGCCGGCCGGGCACACACCACGGTCCTGACGGAGACTACATCTCACCTATTCACCCTTCTCCACCCCTTTGGGTGCATGTCCTATTTATAGGACTTTACAACCGACCTAGGTAGGAAATATCTAGACCTACCTTCTAGTGCCTTCTACTAGATTACAACACATGTGTATTCTAGAGACTACCACTAGGTACAAATCATGTGTACTCTAGAGACTTCTACTAGCTACTACCTTACTACATGGTAGATATTTCTAGAACGCACAGGATTATTCCAACATATACAACTTCATTCCCAAGTTATGCTTCATTGCCTTTAGTTCTACATGTTCTTAATCATAACAGAACTAGAAACATGGTATGTATCCCACCCTCTATTGCCCTTGTGTAAAGGTTTTCTTTTATGCGACGGAAAAAAGTGACTACAAGCTACCCTTTTTGTTTGTGAATCCCTGTTTGTATCCTTTGAGCGCACTCCCATAAGTAGCGATGAGAAAAATGTAAATGTGTGATAGTTGCTAACGTTTTAGTTGAGTTTACCCGAAGTTTAGGAGCTAACCTAAAAGGTCAAAAGCAACAATGTTTACAGCTTTATAACTAGTTAAAGATATTTTATTTCTAATGACAAATCAGTAATGGAGCTTGATTTGGCTTCAGGTTTCGTATGCTGAGATCCTTTCTGGAGGAATTCTGAGGTTACAAGTTTCTGAAGGCGAGGTTAATGATATAAATATTCGCTTTCTGGATAGAAGAACGTGAGAACCATAGCTTGACTTAGTGAGACTCTCTTCACTGATTACTGTCTATAGCCTTGTATTATTCTGATCATTTGTATCTTTGTTGTATTTCCATCTCTCTGTTAACTAGTGGTGAACCAACTGTCGGAAAGACACAACTAGATACCATACTACGGCAGTTTTCCACCAAGAAGGGTCAGGTTAGAGCATTTTTAGAAGTTCCATTGCTGTATCTGTGTTTAATCTACTTTGGACGCATTATTGATGGTATTTATAAATATCTGTTTAGATTATGTCCTCGAGTGCACGATTATGTCCTCGAGTGCACGATTTTGCGGTACATGGTTTTATGAACCATTCTTATTTCACACTTGGCAATAATGTGCAGTAAAGCATTGATTTAGTGTTGTATGGAAGTTGTGATGCAAATGCTATAACCAAAACCACAAGTACTATTGTTCCCGCTGATGTCTACAAGTGTGTTTGGATCATGCTTGTATAATTTTTCATGTATGAAACTTGGTTTGATGTCAATATAAAACCACTGTCATGTAGCCTTGATGGACATCTTATCTGTCTTTTTTTTTTTAGGCGCAAAACAGTAGGGAAAATCCCTACTGTTTAATTTTCATTTTCTCTTCAAAAAATACTGTACCACCTTACAAAAGAGTAGTTCATAAAGTATCTAACCACTGGGTCATTCCTTCTTTAAGTGAAGGTTTGGCCTTATGCGTAACAAGATTAAATGAAAATGTAAAATCCTGAAAACAGACATCTAAATCCACCGGAGCATCATCAAAAATACAGCGATTCCTGTGAGTCCATAGCGCCCAGCATCCCACAATCAGTGACTCCTTGAAACAAATAAGGTTGTATCTTTTCTTGGCATCAATAAGCATGTTTATTAGATCCAGATCAGCATTCCATTCAATGTTCAGCTTCCACCAGAAATTTTTGCTAAAGTCACAATCAAAAAGAGGTGCATAAAATCCTCAACAACACCCTCAGAGCAGAGTTCACAATCATAGGACTCGAGTTCAAATTGCTTTCGGGCCAGCAAGTCTCTGGTATTCAATCTGTCCTGTAGGAGTAACCAGAAAAATATCTTGTGCTTTGGCAGTACACAAGATTTCCAAATCCATCTCATAGGAGCTGATGCAGTCTCTGATGGTGATAGGGCAGCATAAACCCTTTTACAAGAATAATTCTTCCTTATGTTTATCATGGTCCAGTTATCGTCAGCTGAGTTCATAGAACTCTCCATAAGTGTAGCCAGTTCATTGCATTGTTCAGCAGCTATCAGAGACACAGGTATATGGAACATATTAAAAATATCAGCATCTCTACAGATGATGATTGCTCTATTGACTGAAATGTCTTGTTCCTTAGCAAAGGAGAAAAGGTGTGGCATTTTATCTTTGAGTAGCTCCTCAGACCACCTATCATGCCATAACCGAACTGTGTCTCCCTTTCCAGTTTTACAGGCAGCTAACTCCATAAATGTATTGAACAATTTGATACAATCTTTCCACCAGAAAGAACCACATGGCCTTGCAGTCTGTGGCAAATTCCCATTTGAGTAGTGAGCCTGCCAAATCAACTTAACCCAAGGGATATCATGCTTATTCATGAACTTAAACAGAAATTTCATTAGGAGAGCAATATTCTGTGTACGTAAATTCAGCACACCTAAGCCTCCAGCCTTCTTAGGTTTGCACACATTTTCCCATTTCACAAGACATTTTCCTTTAGCATGAATATCTTTCCCTCTCCAGAAAAAACCTCTTGTGCCTCCATCAATATAATCAAGAAAACCCAATGGTAATTTCAAAGTGCACATAGCGAAATTTGGGATAGCAGAGATAATGCTTTTAACCACAACAAGCCGACCATCATAGGATAATGTATCAGCAATACCCACTAGTCTTCTATCAATTCTGTGCAAGATACCAATAAGATCTTCCATCTTTGGTTTAGTAGTGCCCATGGGCAAGCCAAGGTATGTAAAAGGAAGGGATTCAACCTCACATCCGAATATTTCAGCAAGCTCCTTGCTTCTATCCATATTTACATTGATAGGTACTAAGGATGATTTATGGAAGTTTACTTTGAGGCCAGTGGACGCTGAGAAATTGTTCAGTAAATCTTTCAGTTTCCTTAGCTGATCTGGACAAGCCGGCAGAATAATAAGAGTGTCATCAGCATATTGTATAATAGGATAATCAAGTCCAAATGAACTATCCAAAGGCAAATTAAGTTGCCCATCTCTCCAGGCCTCATTAATGATGTACTGAAGGAGCTCAGCAGTTGAAACGAACAACAGTGGTGAAAGGGGATCACCCTGTCTCACCCCTCTCATACAGTGGATTTTCTTTCCTGGGACACCATTAAGCAGAACAGCAGTGGAAGCAGAGAACAAGATAGTACGAATCCAATTGACCCATAAATCACCAAAACCCAGATGCTTCAGCATCGTCAGGATAGCAGAATATTCTACTTTATCAAATGCCTTTTCAAAATCCAATTTCAAAATAATAATTTCCTTCTTCGATTTATGGCAGAGGTGGATATATTCAAAGGCCCAGGCAAGACAATCATGAATAGTTCGAGATTTAATAAATCCATATTGATTCTTATGGATGGCAGGGATAATCACTTTCTGCATACGATTAGCCAACAGTTTAGTGAGCAGCTTCAGTGTAATGCTAACCAGTGAAATCGGCCTATAATCATTGATGAATTCTGGGTCAGCTTTCTTTGGTATCAGAGTAATATAAGCAGTATTGATACTGTGGATATCCAGTTGTCCCTCATAAAACCTGAAACATAAATCATAGAACTGTTCCTTAACCTGACCCCAGCATTTCTTCAGAAATGCGCCATTAAAACCATCTGGTCCAGGTGATTTATCTGTTGGCATATGCTTAACGATGTCATCAATTTCCTCCTTAGTGAAAGGCAGTTCAAGAGCAGCAAAATCAATATCAGGATTCGGTGTAATAAGTTCCTGCAAATTAAACCCCATTACTGGATTATCAGAAACACCAATCCTTTCTTTATATGCTCGCCAAAGAACAGCTGCCTTGGGCTCATGGTCACAAATGACTCTACCATCTTCCATAGTGAGACTAGAGATGTAATTACTTCTGAAAGTTTTTGTAGCATAAATGTGGAAGAATTTGGTGTTTTCACCACCCAATTTGGCCCATCTAATCTTGGCTCTATTTCTCCAATAAATCCTCTTTGCTTCTAATAAATGTGCCAAATGGTTTTTCAGCAATTTTCTGAAGTTTCTCTCATGTAATGAGAGCTGCCTTTGTTCTTCCAAGCCGTCTAACATAGCTAGAACATAACTGGAGATATCAATAACTTTGTTCAGTTGAGACAAGTGTCTACTCCACTTTTTTAGTCCATATCTAAGTGATTTCAGCCTAGCAGTGATATCTTGTGCTGCATTTTTATATCTGCCAAAGTTCTGCCAATTATGTGTAACAGTCTCACTGAAACCTTGGAATTCCATCCAATAATTCTCAAATCTGAATATTTGTGCCCTGGGGATATCTGTACCAATACTGATTTGAATTGGGACATGATCAGATGACAGATTAGCAAGAGGTGTGGCCACAGTATTTGGGAAAGATGTAGTCCAGCTAGGTGAGGTAAAAATCCAATCCAATTTCTCAAGTAAAGGATCAGTCTGCATATTACTCCAAGTAAATGCTCTACCTTTCAGGGCAATTTCCACAAGATCATGCTGACTGATAATTCTATTGAAAAGCAGCATATTGTTGATATCTCCTCCAGGTTTATTTCTGTTTTCAGGTCCCCTCATAAGATTAAAATCACCCAAGATCATCCACTGATGCATTAATGAGATGTCAATACCCTGGAGCCAGTTAGTGAAAAGCAGTCTATCCTCAGGAGTTGTTGGCCCATACACATTTGTTAGATACCATATATGCCCACTTAGTTTGCAGATGAGCTGGACAGTAACATGAAAACGAGAGATACTAATTTGCTGGCCATCAAAAAGAGTCCATTCCATATAGTGATAATGCCGCCAGAATTTCCAACTGAAGGAGAAAAAGCAAATTTGTCAAATCTGCGAGGGCAGAAGTTTCTGATGTATTTGTGATCAAAATTCTCCCTTTTTGTTTCCTGAAAGCACATAACACTGCAATTTGATTCATCAATATTCTTTCTGATATCATCCCAACGTAGCTGCGAATTAACTCCTCTAAGGTTCCAATCGAATATAATCCAGTTGCGACTCATTTTATAACCAAATAGAGTGAGAGAGCAGAACTGAGCAAAATTAATAGGCTCAGTATCAAATGCAGGCATTGCAGAACATGACAAATAGCAGAAAAGCGCCAGATGGCTGCCACATAACAGACCAAGTATAGCCAGATGGCTGCCACATAACAGAGAACAAGATAATGCCAGATGGCTGCCACATAATAGAGAGTATGATAATGCCAGATGGCTGCCACAGATGACCAGACATAAACCATAAACAACATGGTTCTCCAAATACACAAAAGAGTACTGAAAGTAAACTTATTACATGCCATCACAAAAGGACACCAAATATGTGAACTAAAGTTTTCTGGAAGACAAAAGACTGGCATGTAAGCAACTAAGAGCAGTTTATTCAACACTATCATTGGTACTATCATAGTTCAAACTGTCCTCAGAAACATCCTCAAGATGCATCTGACATGCTCCAGTGGCAATAGCTTGGATGGTGTGCAGTGGCAGGTGTGGTGGTGGAGGTGCATCACTGTCTCTGACTGCAGCTTCATAACCCTTGCTAGTACTGGCTTCAGCATTGTTTTTCCCAGTTTTAAAACCACCCTTGAGCTTGGCAAGCCTGGTGCTTCTCCTGACAAACTGGACAGTATTGGGAGCAATATCCTTCTGCTTCCTCTTTCTACTGGTGCTTGGCAGAGGAACAAGAATGGTACCTTCCTCACCAATCTCTGAAATCTGAACTGAAGATGTATGGACAGGTTCGTCCATCACACTGTTCACTTGCAGGAAGCACTTGCTCTGAATACCAGTGGGTGTCTCAACTTCAACAATCTTGCAAGATGTTCCAATCACAGTGGAGTTAGACAAAACAGAGATAACTGTATCAGGTGAATCAGCCAGATTATTCAGCATATTTTGCACTGCAGCAAGATGATTATGAATGGGGGTCATGGCAGCATCATCTAGTGTAACATGCTCAGCTGGTGCAACATGATCAACAGCAGGTGCAACATGCTCCATAGCAGGTGCAGCATTCACAGGATTTGCCTCTGCCACTGGGCTCTGAGGGGGTGTCACTAAAGCAGGCTCTTCCTCCTGTGCTTGTGGAGGTACTGGGACAGCATCGGCTTGTGCACCTTCATTTTCAGCATGCCACATAGCAAAGTCATCAACAATAATTGGTACTGGGTGCGGATTCTGTCCATCAGGTGGCAGGGGATCTTCATCACCAGCACCAGCACCTAACATGCGTGAACGCAAGATGATACAGGGGCAAGACCAACAGCCACCATTGCCCTCTTCACTGTGATTTTGTAGTAAAACAATACTGCCAGGAATTCTATCAATATCAAATGCTCTAATCTTAACCAGAATCCTAGCTTTATTGTTATCATCCTGGTTCCAAACCAAAAAGCGACCATATTGAGCAAAAGTGGTAACAATGGTTCTCAGATTCCAGCATTCAGGTGGATAATTAAGCAGCATGATCCAAACATCGTGAGTAAAAGTAGCAGATCTAAAATTCCTCCCCTTATCATGTGCTATCACCCTCATAACAGTAGTTCCAACAAAGTAAGGACTATTCTCCACAGCAAAATCTCTGTCAATAACCCCCTCAAATCTAATCAGTGCAGCACCCATGGCACAGCGGCTGACCTGTCTAATCTCATATCCTCTCTGCTGGAGCTGTGCTGTGATCAGAGTGACCGTACCTTCAAATTGATCCCACGTAGGCTCCGGCTCAAGGAGGACGATGGCCCAGTCATCTCCCACCTCCGGCATTGACCCGCCGACGACCACGTAGCCGCGTTGAGGGCGAAGAGGGTTGAATGGGACATAGCCAGCACCAGGAGGCAGATGTGGGATGGGGTCACAAGGGTAGTTGGCCATGGTGTCGCCGCTAGCCGCAGCCGACGATGAGTTTCCGACGGGTTCGTCGGAGGAGGGTTTACTGTAGACGGCAAGGGTTTGGTCAGGTGCAGAGGCAGAGCTGCCGTTTGGGTTATGAGAGGCAGAGTTTGAGGTAGGTTTTGATACGACACGCCAGATATTCCGTTTATGTTTGTTTGGAGATAAACAGAAACGGAAAATATGGCCATAATTCCAACAACCTCGGCACCTGATTTTATTCCTACAATCTTTTCTTAAATGACTCTTATCAAAACAGCGCGTACAGGTGTTCAACTTCTGCAGGTTTTGTGCGACAGGTGTATCGAACGAAGGTGAATCGTTCATGGGTTCAGTAGATGACGTCCCAGCAGAGTTATTGGGCCTAGACACAGGAACCCACTTTAAGTTGGGCCTGGAGTTTGAATTCGAAATATTAGGGCCCCGCGCAGATTGCGGATCATGCAGATCAAGAGCATGATCACGAAGATCAGGTGCTTCCCTGGATGAACTAGCAGCCTCTTTCCTAGATCCAATCGGAATCAAATTTGCCCCAGTAAGTACAACAGGTGCAGCAGATTTATCCAAGGCTGAGTTGATGCGTTTAAAAGCAGATGAAACAAGCGGCAGATGAATATGGTGGGAAGGTGCAGATCTACGTGAGCTATTGGTGTGATCCATTCTGCAGCATTCTCAGCTAACCAAATCCTTTCTTCTCTCTGCCAATTCGGTCCTCCATTACCCCAAAGATGAAAGAAACAAACAAATTGCTGGCATTCATAAGATCTCAAATTCTGAATGAAGAAACCCACGGCCTTGCAACTGACCGAAAATCTGAACACTCGATCTCTCAGATTCAAAATTTCAATCTCATCAAAGGCAGCCCCAAGACATGCCATGAGGGCAATGCTAACATTTAGATCAGTCAAACGGAACATGGATCGGCCAAACGAAACCACAAGGAAGAAACGGTGTGACCTAGACACTGGGCTCACCGAGGAGGCGAGGGCATGACGAACCTTGGCCCGGATCTGATGACCCGGGGAGAAATCCAGGAGGTGGATGATGGAGGAGGGATCCGCGTAGGGATCTAGAGCCATCTCCTCCACCATGATCGCCGGTGAAAGATCGCCTAGAAGGTGGTGGAGATCCGATCGCCATGGGAGTCGCCTCGGGGGAGCTCACTCGGGGGAGCCATATTGTTTTTTCAAATGGCTTGGTAAAAAGACATCTTATCTGTCTTAACTTTTAATGATGAAAATAGGCTTACAATAAAGCACAAGTGAAAAGGGATGTTGAAACAATACTCTCTATGGGAATTATGGAGGATGTTACTATAATTCCGCAGCCTGTCGGAGGTGAAGATAATTTATCTAGATCCTCTTTTTTTTTGTAAGCAGACCTTTCTTTCTCAAGTACAGTGTTATTTATGATCTTGTGCAGATTCTAAAGTTGATCTTGTAATGAATCTTGTTGAACGCGCTGCTGATGAGTTCCTTCCTAACGTTGGCATTTCGAGTAGGTTAGTACAAATAGTCAAGTAGTACTGCTTGGCTATTGAACCAACTGAGTGAATTGTATGATTTCATAAAATGTGTTTGTTAGCCTGTAAGGTGCTGAGGTGGATTATTACGTACTGGATTTGGAATAATGTGTAGCCTATATGCGAATTATATTTGAATTTTTATTTTAGTTGTTACCATAATGACATTCTGTTTTTCTGCAGGATAACAAATGGGCCTCTTTCTCGATTTCTTGGCAGGTCAGTAGGTTCATTCAGTCAGTGTTATCTAGAATGTAGTAGCTTGTTTCGTTATGTGACATTGTCATAGTAATATTTTGGGGATCACGTTACTTAAGGTCCAGTTTGGTTTTGAGCTTTTCTGAATTAACAATTCCAAGAAGCAACCTGAGCTATAAGCTATGGTGAATTAAGTATGGGTTTGAAATGTATCAGTTAGAAAGGGGATCATGCTCCACCATCGTATAGGAGCCCCTAAGTTAAGATGACCTTCAAAGCGCAAACAGGCCTTTATGAATTGGCACTTTTAGACATTTGATTTTAACTTGTAATTCATCTTACCTGCCTGTATCAGCACAAATTCTACATTTACCATTTTTTTCTCACAGAGGAATTTTTAAACAGATTTTCATATTCTCATCGTAATGTTTTTGGGAAGAACAAGAAGTTGGATCTCTCAGTAAGTAGGGGCCAAATAGATTCTCTATATTGCTTAAACTACACCGACCCTTGGATTGACGGTGACAAAAAGAGGACCTCCAGAACAGTCATGTTTCAGGTATTTAACTTCAACATGATATCATCTTCACAGTTCCATCATTCCCATCATTTGAGAATCATGTGAATGCTCTTATAATTATTTTCTTTACCAGAACTCTAGGACTCCTGGAACACTCAACCATGGTGGGGACCATCCTGACCATGTGCCTATTACAATAGGACGGGTAGCTGCTGGCATTGAATATAGTCGACCGTTCAGTCCTAACTGGAGTGGTACACTTGGATTGATATTTCAGGTAAACATATGAGTCATATTTTGTATTAAGCACTTCGCCTTTTTCTCCCTGACAGCAATAGTCCAAAGTAGACATGGCCATGTACTCATGTGATTTTCTTAGACTACCTTGTTGATTGAAACAGATAAACATACATTACTGTATCCTTTGCTTACTAACCCTTTGCCTAATGTGTTTTATTGACGCAAAGTTGTTCTATGCAGCATGCTGGTGCTCGTGATGAAAAGGGCAACCCTGTGATCAGAGATTTCAATAACAACCAGTTAACTGTCAGGTCTCAAATCTTGATGTCTCGTTCAACTTTAGTTTGCACCAGATGTATCAAATATATACGTAACTGGGTACGCCCTGAATATAATTTTCAGATTAAGTTACCATTTGAAATCTGATAATCCTGTCTGTCATGACAATGCAGCGGAAATCCTTGTGATGACACATTACTTGCTAAGCTTGGATGTGTCTACAGAGACTCTGGAGATCATAGCTCTACAATGGTTAGTATTTATCCTACACCATTATACTGCTTTTGAAAAAAAGTTATTGCGACAGTTGTTTATATCCTACCTTATTACTGCTTCCAGTTTGTTTTTAACGTCGAGCAAGGTCTGCCCATTCTTCCAGAGTGGCTTAGTTTCAACAGAGTGACAGCGCAGTTGCGGCAGATTCATGAATTTGGTCCTGCCCGACTTCTTTTAAGGTATATTTTAGTGCATATTGTGCCATCGATGAGGATTAGAATGAAAACATGTGTAACCTGGAGGTTTTGCATAGCAGTGGACTTATGGTTGTTGTTATGTTGCTTTATGTATCATTTATTCCGTGATCTAGTGCTTCTGGTGGACATGTGGAAGGAAACTTTTCGCCTCATGAAGCATTTGCAATTGGTGGGACAAACAGTGTAAGAGGATATGAAGAAGGGGCTATTGGTTCTGGCCGTTCATATGCAGTTGGTAGTGGAGAAGTTTCCTGCCGCTTGGTAGGCATTGCCTCTTCTTTTCTGCATTGTTAACTTTGTATTTATTCAGGTAAAAAAAAACTTTGTATTTATTAAATGAACATTGACATAGAATACATGTAGATAAAATACAGACACAGACATATGCTATTTACTCATAAATACCTGGTCAGCACTCGGCAACATCAATATACACAGAAGAACAAAATAAAATTGCAGTATTTGAATTTAGTTTGCAATATTTAGTATGAAGTTTTGATGGATTGCATGTATCTAAGAATATAGTTAGACAGGCGAAGGAAACAAGCCAATGGACATGTTATGAAATTGTTACGATATCTTTGTTGTATGCAATGTCAGTGAAATATGTTGGAGTTGTATTAGTGAATCAATTATTTGTTTAAGACAAACAACCCGACACATAGTTCGGTTCATCTGAAACTCTAAATTATGCATGCCAATCCTGTGTAACAACTCCAGACCATGCTGGATACAGGTTTATTGCATCATATCTGTGTGCAACCTGGTGCCTATGTGTGCATGGCCTTTCTTAGCCAGACGTAGAAGGGTCTTTGAAGAATTAACCAAAGGGAAATTATTCCATAACCCCAAATAAAGATGCCTGGTTTTCAGTTATTCTTTCTTAGTATTGTTTACTTTGCCACCCACAAGTTGCTGCCCAAAAATTATTCCCTAAACCCCCTAAAGGCGCCTGATTTTCAGTTCTCCTTAGTATTATTCACTTTGCGACCCATAAGTTACTGTGCAAGTATTAACACAATGCCTGAGCGCTGGAATTTTGCCCACTTTAGGCGCTTAGGCACCAATTAGACGTCGGAGTGGGGGTAAAATGCCTTACCGCAACTTGTGTTGATGATTGAGTGATTTTGCTACTTGTCATGCACGGTTTTTCATGCCTGAAAAATTAGTATTACAATCAAGTACTATTGATGATTTGCTACCTGCATTGACATGAATCAATGACTAGTTCCTGTGCTACTCTGACAAACATCGTGCTTGCAATAACATGAAAAAATCAGCCTTATAAACCGTTGTTTTGATTACTCACAGTTGTCATTCTCTCTGCAGTTTGGTCCGTTCGAAGGAGTCGTCTTTGCTGACTATGGCAGTGATCTTGGCTCTGGTCCAAAGGTTCCTGGTAAGTAATGTTGTCTCGTGTGTTGCTGTGATATTTGTAGTCCATATTTGCGGTCTTTGGTCCAAAAGCGGGCTAGTTCTGTACATGTACTAGTCAAATTCTCTAGACCTTGTTTCGGGTTTGAAGAAAAATATCCAATCCAGATTCAGAATGAAGAAAACTACTCTATTGTACTATTAGCTTTTGCCCCCTATTCTAGTTAGTTCTCAGCTTTCCGATAAACTCTCACGGTTTCTTCTTAATTAAGGTGACCCGGCAGGAGCCCGTGGGAAGCCAGGAAGTGGTTATGGGTACGGTGTTGGCATCCTTGTGAACTCACCACTGGGACCTTTCAGAGTCGAATACGCTTTGAACGATCAACAAGCAGGACGATTTCACTTTGGTGTTGGCCACAGAAATTAACCCGTAAAACGGCTCTTCCATCTGATTTACTGAGCATATGCGTTGGTATGAACAGTGCCATTTCTTCCCATGTCTTTGCAGTGTTAATTCAAGTTTTTGCGAAGCAAGTTTTGTCTTACCCATGTTGCCATATTGTCGCATACAGATTTTCTTCTTTTTCTGCTGTGAACATTTCTGGAAGTTATGAACCAGAGAGAGAAAAAGAGCCTCCAGTAGGTAAAATCATAGCGACTTTTGTGGGTGTGAAATTTTAGCTGAGAAATTAAAAGTTCGGAGTTGCGGTAGCGATGTCTCAGTAGCAGTATCTGGCTTCAGTGCAGGAAACCATGCTGCATGTAATCCATCTGGCTTCTTCAATCCGTCCTTTTTTTAGTTGTTTGAACAAGTTGACTACACTAATCAAGATCCAGGGCGGAAGTCATTTCCCTGAGATAATGCATGATGAGGTCGTATGCTTCGAGTAGAAGCTGAGAAGGCAGACGAAGCCACAAAACCAACGGTGTGCTTTTCAGCTCATGATCGGAGGGGGGAAATCCGGTTCTGGGAAATTAGGGTCGCTCTATGATTTTGTTGTTTGCGATGCGGGACTGCAAAGCACTAGGAAAATTTGTTGAGATAACCTAATAACACCAACAAAAGAATCGGTAACTTTACAACAATCTAGTGCTGAAGCTATACAAGGCTAGCCCGTTTCCTTCCCCTCCTTATCTCTACAGTAGAGACAGGGGAAAGGGGGGCGACCGTCGTTTCCTCGTTCTCCGCCGCCGGAATCGGTGGTTCCCCTTCCCTCCGCTCGTCGCTCCGGCGGCGGGAGGGTGGGGGAACCGCGGATCTCCTGGTTAGGCGTGTGAATAGTAGGCGTAGGTTTTCTGCCGGCGGCGCTGTGGGGGTGGAGGCGGCGTCGGAGAGAATAAGGGTGCTCGTGCGTCGTCCCCTCTACGCCGGCGTTCCTCGGGGCTTTGGCGTGACGCTCGGAGCTTTTGGTGCTCCCAGATCCTCGGATCTGGGGAGTTCTTGCTGCCCCCGAGCGGATGGCGTGGCGACGACGCTGTTCGCTCTTGGTGGGCTCTTTGTTCCTCCTCTATGTCGTCGTCGGGCCTTCGTCTCCATCTGCGGCGGCTCTGGGAGAGTGAGGTGGTCTTTCTGGGTGAGTTCCTCTGTTTCTTTCTCTGGTTGGCCGAGGTGGCAAAGGGAGAAGGTGGTGGAGGCGCTCGTTCCGGTTTTGGATGGCGTGGTGGTGGTGGTGGTTCTCTGCGACGTCTTTGCTCCGGCCGGCCGTGGCGGCGAGGGGAGTGGTCGTCTGGAGAGCGGGCGCGCTGGGCGGCTGGCCTGGCCGATGCGGAGACGGCGGGAAGATGGGTGGTTCGTGGGAGCAAGTGCTACGGCTGTGTTCGTTCAGCGACCTGGGTGTCCGTCGCGTCGCGGCGGCCGGTTCTGCAGCCTGCTACAATGGTGGAGGTGCTTGCTCTCCCGGGTGTGGCGGTACGGCGTCTCCAGCGGAGGCTAGGTTTTGGGGTGTGGGATGGATCCGTCTGTGCTTCTTCCGGGTTGTTCGGGGTGTTTAGTGCAAATTTTCTGGGTCTTGTTGTAATTTTGGTTACCCCTGGACCTGGTTGTAATTTGTACTCAGCTTCCTAATATATGTGTCGGATCCTGTTCAAAAAAAAAACAATCTAGTGCTGAAGAATAACATGGCCACAGATTAGGTACGATTAGTCTAAGAAGCAGAGGCCTAGCAAGCCGCGCAGTACCGGCACTATGACAGCGTCAGCCTCCAGCCGTGGTGCCAGTAGCACACAGGTCATGAAGCCTGCTGCCATTTGAACCCAGCGCGAGCCAACCAGTGAAACCTACCTAACAGGATAAGGCGAAAGCCCGCTGCTTAGCTCCAGTTAATCGTGGCCTGCAGCTCAAGGACCTTCTACTCCATATTTTACAATACATCTCAGGTAGCCTTTGTATGTATGAAGCTCATGGTAAATGTAGAGACATGAGATATCACAAGGCTTCTAAAGAGTACAGATAACGATTGACGTTGCTCACTCAACTCAGACATACTGAGATCCAAAGTAGAGATCAGCTGGGGCACAAATGGCTATTGGTGACGATGTCAAGAACCTATAACGACACTACAAAGTTTAGGTTTTTTAAACCATACTCCCCTACCTAAGTACTTGCGCATAAGAAAGTCACCGTGCTTACAGCTACAGGAGGCTATGGGTCTGACTCCACACTTCAAGAATGTGCCACATACGCTGGCGATGAAAACAACAGCAGCTGTTATCGAATTCCGATGGTGGATGGTTTCAGCGAGGTGTCCGGACCTCCAACGGTAGCATTGGCGATGTCGCACTGGTGCTGGTCCCGCTTCGGAGTAGCTCCGACGCTGCTGACTTCAGCTCAAGCTGCTGTAGTTGATGGACGATGTGAGACATCCTTGGACGCACCGAGGGGACATGCTGGGTGCAGGCATAGACGAGGTCCACGACCTTCTGGATCACCCCTATCTCCGGTAAGTCATTGATGAGCGGGTCTAGCAGCTCTAGATGCCGCTGTGATTGGGCTAGAGGCGTTGCCCATTCGAATATGGTCTGCCATCCAACAGATTCAACAGACTGTGCTGGCCGGCGGCCGCTGATGATTTCTAGAAGCAGCACACCAAAGCTGTAGACGTCACTCTTTGTTGTCAGCTCATTCCTGTAAATGAACTCAGGAGCAAGGTATCCATATGTTGCAGCCTTGACAGTCCTCTCGTGCATTACTTCCCACGGCACAAACTTGGACAGGCCAACACCCATCAGATGGGAACCAAATTCCTCATCAAGAAGAACATTGCTTGCACGGATATCACGGTGGACTACCTGGGGCTTCACCTTGTCATGCAAAAATCTGAATTGAAAAGAGCACCAGTTAGTATGTGATCATTAATGATACTATGGTGGTAATTAAATATAAGACTCTGGGGGCAATGGCAATACAACCAAATGTCTATAATTGGAAATGATGTTAACCAGCAATATTGCTTGCAAGTCATACAAGGCCGCAGCAAGTATTCTATCTAGTCGGGAATTAATAAATATGTAAGAGAAGTTGCAAGAACAAAACAGTGAAACCAGTTCTGACTGATGCAATTATCGTAATTTATAACCTAACAAAAGCATAAGCATGTCCACTAGTTTCCCATGCATAATAGCTCTTAAACATTTGTAGACGACAAGTGCCACTTAACGAGCAACCACAATTGGGTAGGCACACACCAAACAGGTATCAGTATTATGAAAGAAGGAACTGTTTTTTTTATAAAAAATATAGTCACAGCTTAGACCATATGAGCTTGATGCTTTTATCAATTATTACTTCCAAAACAATTCAGTCAAACTAACGTTTCCCAGAGTGGAACAGATTAAAAACTAATTATGTCTACATCAGGCAAGGATGACTTACGCAATCCCCTGTGCAAGAGTTGTGGCAACTCTCATTCTCGTTACCCAATCAAGGCTCCGCCCTCCTCTGGGAATATGATGCAGCCACACATCCAATGGCCCGTGCGCGACAAATTCATAGACAATAAAGCGATCGCCATGGTCATAGGAACATCCTTTAACAGCCACTAGATTAGGGTGATAAAGCTTTGCGACTCTACTAATCTCAGAGTAGAAATCCTTTTTCCTTTGTAGGCTGGATCTCTTTAACCTCTTGATTGCTACTTTGGATCCATCTGGCAGGATTCCGCTATAGGTTCCACCTGTCTTTGCATTTCCAGGAAGTCGGTTTCCCTCACTGAAGTTCTTTGTGATTGATCGGAGTTCATCACTGGTGAACACTTTCCAAAGCGGTGGCACTAATGCGGTAGCTGAAGAACCGGAAGCTTCACGCGATCTTTTTCTTTTCTTGCTCCGCCTGTAGACAAGTAGCCAAACCACAACAGCTAGAGTGGTCGAGAGAATCAAGCCACTAACAACAATGAGGACTATGAAATACTCCTTGTGGCAATGATCGTGATAGCATCTATCCTCTGATACAAAACATTGGGTGTCAGACTGTTAGTGAACTATATTTGTAAAACAATGTAGAGACGTAGAGTCCAATACAGCCAAAAGAAGGCTTACCGTGATTGATCATGCAGATCAGCCCATGGGACTCGCCACACTTCTTCCCAGTAAGTGCCGCATGCTTACTGGTCACCAAGGTGCACATATCGTCTCCGGTGGGCAGACTGCACCGAGCACCGCTGCAGTTGGCACGTGACGGCTCAGCAGGAAATGCAGTCTCGTTCCAAGAAGACGAACCGTCGGACCATTTCCAGCCCGCGACACTGCTTGTGTTGTAGCGACGCCCTCCAACCCAGCACCCCGAGGAGGAAGCTCCGCAGAGCGCCTTTGTGAATTTCAGATCCTGAGCTGATGACAGTGCGGCCAGGTGAGCACTGAAGTTGCGGCAGAGGGCTTCGGACCCGTCCCAGGAGAGGGATGTCGAGATGTGCATGAAGCATTTGGTATGGTCCGGAGTGGTTTGCCAGCCGTCGGGGCATGGCGCTGCAAGAAATGGAAACAATTGATGTTAGCAACCTACCATCACTGGATATTTGGATTGGCATCTAGAGCCACTTATAACAGTTATATGTGTGTGCATAGAGGCCTGATATCCTATTAACAAATCTCTCTCTTTTTCCAAGCTTGCCATGCTGGGGTTTGTGGCTGGTTTGACATGTCTAGAATCTTGAGTGCAGTCTTTGTGCCAGATGCAGCACTAACATGAAACCATTAGGAAACATTATACTGATGTAGTGCTGTCTCTGGGTGTGCAGGTGCAGCAAAATGAGAGCACAGCGACACTTGATAGTTGGTCGACCGCTAGCTACAGCACGACCAGCATATCAAAGAGGGCCAGGAACAAATCGTCAAGAGTTTTGTTGTTCTTGCGCTACGTGGTGAATCAAAAAATCACATGATTTTTTTTGTCAACACGGGAAGACAGAAATTATTCTGTTATTCCCTTGACGCCCTTTGCAGAAATAGTGTGCCGGTATCAATCGGACCTTACAGGCGAGAGGAAAATATCCTGGCAAGGGGAACAAGCAAGCAAGCAAAGCAGAGCAGGAAGATACTCACTGGCTTGGGCCAGCGCGGGCCCGGCGGCGACGGAGAGGAGCAAGGAGGCGAGGGGGGAGATCATGGCGAGGGCGAGGGCCATGGCCGCCGCCCTCCCTTGCTTTGCTCTGGTCCGCTCTGGTCTAGAGGTCTCGTTTTCTCACTAGTGGCGTTTCTTTCTGCTCTGTTCCGTTCTCACTGGAATGGGATGGATGGGGAAAAGAGTTGGGAAGAAGAAGGGTGGGCCCACCGTATTGACTACTCGCCATTAATTCTTTTGCCTACCACCCTGTGCCTCCTTGTAGTTTCAGACTTCCATTATTGTGCTGTGATATCTGTAGTCCTAGGTGTGGTCTTTCGTCCTAAATATAGTGCAAATATTATTTTTTCGTACAAATGTCAAACGGAAAATGTTTCTCTTGGACATCAGTGCTTCCTCTTATTTAAACAATTCAAAAATCATATTTGTGAGTAAACAATGATATATATCACGAACATGCAAATTTTCAATTAGAAATATTTTATATTTTGGACTACAAAAAAATAAAAAATCTGATAAAACTTAGAGATTTAAAAATATGCATACTCAGATCTACACTTTTGTCATTTTTGTATAGCTCAAAACACAACGTATAGTTTGCACGTTCATAGGATATATCATTGGCTGCCTCCGGATTTTTTTTCACATTTTTTTGAAACTTATAAATATGATTTAAATTTTTTTGAATAGGAGGGAACACTGGAGCTCGGGAGCCAAAAATCTTCACTCAGTGTCAAACGTTTATAATCATGTTGATCAAACGACCTTTGTCAAAAGGAGTAGCACGCAATCGTTCAAAACACTATGTGACTGTTGAGATGACATAAGTAACAAAACAATCGGTTACTTAACAAAAAAAAGAGAAAAACAATCTAGCGCTGAAGAATTATATGGGCATGGCCCCTGTTCTTGTTTTACACTCCTTAGCGCACAACCTATTCTTAGATAAATTTTAGACTCTTTTCGTTCAAATAGAATTAGTCTAGTGTTTTATAGCTATTGGCCCGTCCATGGCAAATGCAACATCATTTCGGCAAGATCATTAATCAAAAGAAATTAAAGTTGTATAATGTTGTTACAAAATCAGTGGCGAAGGAGACCACTGCAGTCACACTTGTGGGCAAGTTTTTAACAACTGTGTCTACCGGTGGCAACCAGTAAACGGTGCAAATTTGTCTCGATCAGTTCCATCTGTATACTGACCACAAATCTGGCGGTTACCTTCTGATTCTGGGTGTTGTTTTGCAACCAGCCTTACAGTTGTTTGTACACTGTAAATGGCCTGACACAATGACCAGGAGAAATAGCCAATACATGGCCTGGCCAGTCCAACAATCTAGCCATAATTCTTGTTTCTGAACTACTAGCGCTCCATCCCACACCCCCTGCCTTGCAGAGCACAAGAAAAGGAAGATCTGCAGCAAAGTTCTCAGGCTTCAGAGGGTACTGCCTAAAAGCTGATATGGTTACAGTTGTGCAGTAATTTGCTACAGGCTGATCTCCAGGAAATACAAGCTGCCAATGCGGAATCAGAAGTTAGGTATGTAGAGTAAAGAATAATGTGTGCCACTTTCAAGGCGTGGAGCTGTGTAACAGCGCAATATTGGACAGCGGTTTTGTGTCAAATTGGTATGTATTGTGAAGGCATATGACAGGTTATGCATGCATTTGAGTTATGTCGCTATTGATATGACACTGGTGCATTTGATAATTGAATATTGATGATCACATTGATGCATATTGCTGCTGACTGAATACTCAGGTCGATATTTTTGCATGAGGTGAAGGGGTCAATATGTTCAAGCCTACTGTCGTCACACAAATATTGCAACCTGCATGCCATAAATTTTCCCTATAGATTATGAGATCTTACAATCTTAACTGACAACAACATATATTCTATCTTACGATCTTAGACACAACATATAAAATTTGCTATGATACTATCCTAAATCATACCAAGTAGATTATGAGATCTCAATTACCACCCAATGTACATAATATTATTTATTTTTCCCAATTCGCAGCGTAAAGGTGCTTCAAAACTATATGCACGAGTCTTCTACTGAAAGACAAATCTATGTTTGTCACCGGGGAAGCATATACTACCTCCGATCCGATATTAGTGTCGGAAAAAAAGAACTGTTTACGTGCAAGTTGGAAGTACAAGTCGCGTCACTTTTTTCGGACTGGAGGGAGTATTTATTTAATTTGAAACATCAACAAACCTTGCAGACATGACAGCCATGCCAACGAACACTGCTTTAACAGCTTGCTTCTGACCAGCATAGTCAAATGCTAGAGGCAACAATTCATGCAAAGTGAGGAAAGCCATAACACCACCAACTGTTTAAAGACAAGCAGGAAGTCAGCAAAGTCTTTGTATGAATATCACTTTTAGCTCTACTAACAGACAAACCTGATGCTAGCAGGCCTTCAAGAATTTCAGGATTTAAGTTGCTTGGAAAAAAGGCAGCTGCAGTAACCACGTCTACATGAGTACTCAATAAACATATACGTATTAAATGAATAAACTTGCAAGAAAAAGCTCATAAAGAATAGCATACCTACAAAAACCACTCCAAGTGGCTCAGCCAAACCAGAGAGTGTTGCATATTTAAATGCTTGCCATTTGCTTTGATATGCAAAAGGAAGGGAGCAAACAGATAGATATTATCCACTACCAAAAAGAATAGGTACAACAATTAAAATAGGAAATGTTATTTCGCCGTCAAGCATTTTTGTGCTCTGTAACACTTTGGAATGTCAATCATTGTTCTCAGCCTTTTAAGACTGGACAAAAACAGGTGGAGGTCACATAGACAAGATAAGAGTGGTTCACCATCTATGAAAAGTTTTCAAATCCTATAGAATCCTATAGAATTATATTTTTGTAACCTATTTATAACTTTTGGCTATAGAAAATCAGAGAATCCATAGAATTTACGTTAGGGACTCATTTTCTGAAGGCCGGTGTGAACTATAAAGTTCATTCATTATTCATGTCTACATGGGGAAAACATGTACCTTTTGGTAGCAAAATAGAGTGGCAGAGCTACAGCAACCCCCTGAGAAGGTAACGAAGTGTCAACTAGTTAGGATAGCGGATACAAGAACAAGCTAGGATAGTAAACTGCACAAAATCATCAATATTTATGTCGGACTATCACTAGTCTCAGATATACGTTTGTAGAACCATAGCTACCCTAAATCTTCTATCGATAAACTGAATTTGTTTAATTATTTCTACAGTAAATTTTGTTCAAAATAATAGATCTCGCTGACACAATTTGCAAATTTCTCCCTTGTATGTACTAATATGTTTGATGCCACCTAAGTCTATTACATTCACTCAGCATCAAACTGAAATAGAAGGATCAAAATGAATATATTTTGAAGACATTATACTGGGACGACCTACAAGCGCTTGCAGCGATATAATTTGGATTGTGTGGAGACCTAGCAAGTATCAAGATGCTCGAAATTTAATGGCATATAAGCACTGCACAGAAGTAAAGAATCATCGTGGCCGTTTTGCCTTGTCGGGTTTTCAAATTAAACTAATAATAGAAAAATAATAATGGCAGTTGAATCTTATTGCAAAAAACATGCAAGGTCTATCCAAAGTGGCAAGGATGCAACATACTACTTCAAATAAAAAAAATTAGGCTACTTAACCAAAGAACGATAGGTTGATTTCCGTACCTCGGGTATGTTATGTAAAGCAATAGCAAAAGCCAAGTTAATTCCCACGCGAAGGCCCTGCATTTTTTCATTATAAAAATATAATCAGCGCATGCTAAATAATCAGACATGGTAAATTAGCTATTGGAAAACCAAAACAGCCAAGCTAGGCCCGAGTAACTTCTCGTTAGAACAAATGCAAGGTGCAGTCCTAACCCCTCTTTAGCAAATCAATTTATACCACTATATTAACATGAATACACAAAGGAATTACCTTGACAGATCCAAGAAATACCGCCATTCCCTCAGGAAAATTGTGCAAGCTGATTCCTGCAGCTCAGAACAATTATAAAGTCAAAATATTGTAGCTTCAAGGTTCAAGGAAGCAAAACTTCACAGAATTTGTGTGTGGCATGAAATAGTTCAATTAATCATGTCACCCGAAAGAAAGTTTGACGAGTGCAGGCTGATAAAACAAGGGAGCTTAATGACACATTCTTAGTTTCTTACCAACAGCAGTGATGATACCACTGAATAAGACTTGGCGGCGATGCTTTTTCATCATATCTTTACCCGACCCATCATCATCAGCCTACTTTCCACAAAAGAGAATTAAATTCTACTCAGCTGTCCTATTTTTACTAAGAAAACAGATTCATATGATGCTGTAATTAACTAATTATCCCTGAGGAATGTTGATTTCAACCTTTTTCTTGCTTGCATCAGTTGTTGGCACAAAGGTTGGCTCCGGAATAAACTTGACAACCAAACCAAAGAAAAGAACTCCTGCAAAAAACTACAAAACAGAGTGCAATTTGTTATCTGAGATCTACCAAAATTTCATGACATAGATTATAGAATTTCAAGCAAATGCGACTCACCCAAAGGTTGGCTTTCAAGAAGCCTATAGAATTGAGTGCATTGTGTGCCAAGTCTAGAAACGAAATGCTCAACATAAGTCCAGCAGCAAATCCCTGTATGCAGTATAAGAAGTATATAGAGCACAAGCAAATAGTTAGACAATTATCACTTACCTAGTCTAAGAAAGTGAAGTTACCCAGTATCATAAAAGAAAATTTGATGACCTGGAGGAGGCCGAGCCTCTTAAGGTCAGGGGTAGGATTCAAGATCACAAACAGCGCCCCTGAAAATGCAGAATTGGAGCTTAGTTGAAGTGATTATAAAACCAGAATTGCAGCGTGGCCACACCATTTCGGAGGTGGAGGATGTGTTGCCGGGGTGCAAAACCCTGTCTGGTTCTATTCAGGCCGGCGACGGCGGCCTCCGTGGGCGTTGTCTCCTTCCTGAAGGCGTCGTCGTGGTTATCCTCTGATCTTCGTATTGCTCCGGGTGAAAACCCCAATCCTTTGGATCAGGAGGTGGCGGCACTCCGGTGTCGTTCCCTTCTTGAAGGCACCGTTTTGGAGTCCACCTTTTGTCGACCATGGCTTCGTCTCCTCGGGTATCATAGCTTTTCTTTAGCACCTTTGTTTCTTGCCTTGGGTGTGTGTCGTGGTGTGAGTTGTATGTTGGAGTTGTATGGTCGTTGCTTTATCTATAAAGCGGGGCGAAAGCCTATTTAGAGACCTTGTAGGATCTCAAATACAAGCACCCTTCAAGACCAGCTTGAAAAAGAGTTATGCAACATCTCAAATCGTTTCACAGTTGAAATTTGTTAACCAACACTAGGCAGGTCCAACGTGGAAACGCATTAACTAAATTATATTAGGCGAACAAGCAAGACTGATCTTTATCACTTAAGCATCGTCAACCATACCCGGTCCCTAAACCTGTGGAACTAACTGTGCCACTCAGGTCAACCTTGAAAATTATTAGTATGATAGTTCCCTAGAGTAGCTTCTTCTACGCTTTTTTTATTAGAATTCGTCTTCTTCTCTGCATTCTGATGATCTTCGGTTGCGGAGATGGTACAATTCTCCTGCTTAGGGGCCTAGGCGGTTCCATCGACTAACAATTGAACAAGAACAAGCTAGAATTATCCAAAAAATAAAAGACAGCTAGATAACACTAAAGTTTATTTGAGGCGGGCTAAGGAGCAGAAATGGAAGCAGCAAGACGAATCCCTAGACTCCGCACCGCATGGAGGCGGGCAATCCAGCCAAGCCAGCAGGTAATCGAGGGAGTTGGTTGGGGCGCGTACCGAGGGAGGTGCTGAGGCCGCCGACGAAGGATAGGGCGAGCGCCACCAGCACGTGCGACTCCATTCCGCCGCGGCAGCTAGCCCTCTCGCGCTAGGGTTTGGGGCAGCGGAGGGGGAGTGGGGAGGGAAAGGAGAGCGGAGGCGAGGGAGGAATCGAATCAGGGACGAAAAAGAGAAGAGAGAATTCCTTATTTGGCCCTGGCTCAACTTTGCCTTCCTTTCTTGGCCCTGAGAAATATTTTCGTCCCTATTTGACACTGAAAGTTGGGTTGGTTCCTTATTTGGCCTTACCGTCACTTCCGTTCGATGCTGCCGTTAAAATTTTATTCGAGGGACTATTATACCCCTGGATTGATCGAAGGAAAACAAAAAAGAAAAAAAAAGAAAAAGGGAAAACCACCCCGTCCCAACCCAACCCGAACAGAACCGACCCAACCCAACCCAGACAGAACCTGCCCGTGCCCAACCCAACCCCGTGCCCGTGCTCTTCCCGCAGCGATGGCGGCGCCTAACCCTAGCGACGGCGGCGCCATGGGAGCAGAGGGCAGCGGGGCCCTAGTAGGGGATCCGGGAGGTGCTGCGGGGACGGCGGCGCAAGGTGCCGCGGGGACGGCGGCGGAAGCTCCCACGGGCGCGGGGACGGCGGCGGAAGATCCCACGGGCACGGCGGCTTCGGCGGAAGATCCCACGGGCGCGGGGACGGCGGCGGAAGCTCCCACGGGCGCGGGGACGGCGGCGGAAGCTCCCACGGGCGCGGGGACGGCGGCGGAAGATCCCACGGGCACGGCGGCTTCGGCGGAAGATCCCACGGGCACGGCGGCGGCGGAAGATGCTGCGGGCACGGCGGCGGCGGAAGATGCTGCGGGCACGGCGGTGGAGCGTTCTTCGGCGACCTCAGCAGCAGGCGTGGCTGCGGCTTTGGGCACGGATGCGGCTACCGACTCGGCATCAGGCGCAGCGTCTTCCGCATGGCCAGGGTAAACATCCTCCTCTTTCTTATGTTGTTGTCTTGTTAGTATTAGTCCGTCTCTAGTACAGTTGCTTATGGATGCATATTTCGTTCACAGGATGGATCACAGCTCTAGTTATTGTTTGAAAATTAGTTTGTTTGGCAACCCCAAAAAAGCTAGAAAAGAGCCCTTGCGTTATGTTTTCGAGAAGGTTATTGACTCTGACTTGACAAACTACAATGATTTGATTGCATCAATCATAGAGGAATACCAACCAAGATATATGGAAGTTGTACATGTTCAGTATTATGATGAGGTTCTGAACACATTCCCAGAAATAAAGTCTGATCAAGAATTGATGGCAATGTTTGAGAAAAACTTGGAAACAAAGTTTGTTCAAATGTTTATTACATATTGTGATCCATCTGAACCATTCAAGCCAATCACAGAGTCTGATATCGATGTGAATGTCCAGCCGAACACCAATACATCACATGATGAGGATAGTTACCTTCGGAACCCAATACCCGAGAATGAGCATGTCGGTATTGATGAAGAAAACATGTATGGAGAAACTGAACCTACACCTCTAAATGTGGTTATTTATTCTGGTAACAAAAAGGATAAAGAATCTGTCTGTGAGAGTGAGGATGAGAGCGAGGATGAGAGCGAGGATGAGACTGAAGTAGAGGAAGATGAGGAGGTACATGAGCCAAATCATGCACCAAATGTTGAGCCTGTACATTTTCTGCTTTCAGATGCTCTAATATCATACATGCATAATTGCAGATCAGGAACCGGCTCAAATCAACCACTTTCCATTGAGACTTCTATGCCCAAGAAGAAGAACAAGGTTCCTGCCAAGAAGAACAAGAAGCAGCCTGCTACAACGGTGCAATTTGACAGCCCATCAATGGGCACAAGAAGCAAAAAGAATATCCCGTCCAGCCCTGCAATGAGCACACGTAGCAAGAGAAGGCTGAGCTTGTGATTCTATGAACTTAGCAGCATGTACTTGTAGACGTCTATATGTATTAGACAATTTGGTCATGTACTTCTAGCTTGCGTACTCTGAACTTAGCAGCATGCTTTTGATGTATTCGAAAATTTGGTTATGCTATCAATATGTATATATACTGTGTGCAGGGGATAAGGGATCCAATTACAGGGGAGGTTCTGTCGAAATTTCGAATTTTCGTAATTTAAATCTCAAGTTTTGCTGAACCGAAAATAAGTATTGTAGCACAGTCAAGATGAAAATCTCAGTCAAGATGCACATATTTTTCGGTTCTCTAGTTAACACAGCTACCATTTTGGCCACATATTGTACCAGGGGCAAAAGAGACATTGTACATGCCAAGTTAACACCGTCTCTGCTGAAAATGAACTACAAGGCCAAATAAGGAACCAACCCAACTTTCAGTGTCAAATAGGGACGAAAATATTTCTCAGGGCCAAGAAAGGAAGGCAAAGTTGAGCCAGGGCCAAATAAGGAATTCTCTCAAAAGGGAAACGGTCAATCAAAAATTATCTTCATTCTTATTTGAATTTCTTTATTTCGAGATGGACAGGCCACGTCCCAGAGCATTTCGATTTCGTGGCGCCGTCAAACCAACCCTTGCAGCGCTGCAAGCATCTCTCCGTTTCTCTAATCTCATCAGCGTACTTTTGAGTCGTCACGCACACGACCGGCGGCATGAATCATGATGCACATTGTAGACCTTCTCCCACGATCGTATATAGAACTAGGATACTAACCCGCCGCGCGATTGCAGCGAAAATCTATTTTGAAAACTTATTGTGTAAGTAAAGGCTTAAGACTCATGAAATATAAAATTGTTTATATAAATATGGAAGATTCAGTTGGTCACAATTGTTCAAATGTTAATTTAACTGACGTGATTTTTTGTAGTTGATGATTAAAAATTGGTGACATGGATAATTAGATGGATGAAAAGTAGATGATGTGAACATGTTGCTTCGGAATCATAAAATCCATAATCATGGGCAAATGGGACATTTGGTTGGCTAAGAGAACGGATGATTTGGATAGCTTACATGTTGACATAAAAATAATTAATGCATGTTAGTTGGGTTTTGCTTTATAAGAGGTATAAATTCGAGACGAAAACGCTCTTCTACGCGCGTGCGCACACACGCGACACGTATCCTCCTTCCTTGCGTAACAGAGCCCGAGTTGACGATGGCTGAGCGAGTCGGAGCCACCGCAGTCGCGACCGGCCGCGCCGGAGGCAATCCTGGAACTTATCTTGAAGGAGGAGCTCGAGATAGAGCGGGGCGGCGTGGCGGCACCAGCCACGGGAGGGGTGGACGGCGGTGACTGCGTAGTCTTCCTCCTCTTCGGCGGTCTTTTATCGTTTTGTTGTCTGTGCGAGCGCTCATATGAGCAAAGAATAATTAGAAAATCGCCCAATTCTAGACTGAATATGGAGAAGTGAAAAACTATACCAATTTCACGAATCAGCACGAACCGCGAGAAATTATTACGGCAAATGCCAATTCAAATCAAATAGCAATGTATCGCCATTACACACGGCTACAACTTACAAATGTGAAATAAAATGTACCGAACGAATCTCATCAGAAAGAAGAAAAAATCAAGCAAAATTACATTACATACCCATATCATCTTAAATTAATTATTAATAATAATCGATAAAATTAACCAACGAATCTTCATCACGTCGAGCCCGCGTCGGATATGATGCAGGGTGTGCAGTGCAGCACTACGGTGCTCCGTCCCTCCGGCCCGTCTCAGTGGAAGTAGTAGGCGAAGAGGGAGAGGATGAGCGCGCCGGCAGCGGGCGCAGCAGCGAAGGCGCCGCTGGTGGCCGGGCCGGGCGCGGCCGCGGGGGCCTCGGAGGCCGCGACTAGGGAAGCAGAGGCCGCCACGGCGACGAGCGCGGCGCAGGCGATCTTCTTCATCTCCATCTCTTCTTCTTAGCTAGTTAGCTCTCTCCTCCGATCGTTCTTCTTCGACGGTCGACGAGCCTGCACAGCTGATACTCGCTCGAGGGGAGGAGGAGGAGGGGATCGGGGAGGAGGAGGAGGCGAGGCGCGGTTTATTCTGGTGGATCGGAGCGGGAAGGGGCTGGGAGGTCTCTCGATCGCTTGTGGTGAGGAGCTGGGAGAGTGTGGCGATTTGTAGTGCGCGCGGGCGGCCGTGAGAGGAGCACGGCTGGCCATTGGTTCGTTGGAGCTCGCCGAAATTAGCTGTGTTTGGCCGGTTGGTCAGCAGCGCGCGGCCATGATTAGGCTTCTCTGGAACTGATGGTCGGCCATCATTGTGGCTGCCTCCTGGTTCTTGATGATATTCTTCGGCTGGGCTGAACGCCAACTATGTAACTGTGTTGGTAAATCAGATTAAAGTTTGATACTGTATGATAAATTGGGTGAAACGGCAACAACGGTACTACATTGGCTTGCAAATTGTAGCGAGGAAAAACATGCAACATACCATGGTCCGGAAATGTCTTTGGGTCGTAGGAGTATATACTCCCTAAAATAGTGTCAAAAGATTCAAAACAAAAAATTCAGGTATATATATCTGTACATTCTATGTTCGTATTTCGCTAGAAAAAGACAATTTTTGTACCCTGTGTAAAAAAGACAAATTCCAATGTTTCAAAATAACTTTACACAAGACATTTCTTTGCCTTTTTTACATAGGCCACCAAACAATGTCTTTTTTCGAGAAATTTTGTGTACTTATATGGATGTTCATCCGAAATTTTTGTTTAGAATTTTTTGACATTTCAAAATGTATTTAAAAACATTTTACATACCGGGTGCATATAGACCTGCGACTCAAAACACGGTGTCCCCCTATGGTCCAAAAACATAAACTCTAACAGTAATACATTTGATGATTATGGTGGTGATGATCCAGAACCTGATGTACTGGCATCCGAGCTAAATCGTCCTCCAAATTGGGTTATTCACCGGTTGTCCTTACATTTTCATCTCATGTCTTAACATAATGGTACACTGATTCGCAACTTGTTAAAACTGGTTAGTTTGAACTGTTTCCTAATGTCTTGTTGTTGCGTTATCAGTTTTTGTATGATCTGCATAAAATAAGTTCAAAACTACCCTTATCACCCTAATCAAGCATCATTACCTCACAAACTCCTTTGCTGCCTATCCCTGGCAATCACCCTAAACACGCAGTGGGCATGAGTCACGGGCTCTCGTGGCATCGCCTTTCGCCAACCTATGCACACCCACCCCACCCAGACTAACGGAGACTGATACCAAGATGAATTCACATGCATCAGTTCAAAAAAAAAGTCACATGCATCAGCGAGTCCACAGGCTTCGTCAAAACAAGAAAACCCAACAAGTAAAACTTGCCTTCACATGCATCAGCGACTCATACGGCAATAAACACAGCATAAACAATCGTTGATCAGAACAGCACACTGATATAGATCACATCCGAGAACACCTACTTCCATTCAGTACTTATACACACGCCCAGTTTTTTCGAACAAAGCTACCAGAGTTGCAACACAAACCCCTCAAGACCTCGACTACAGGCTTGTAACCTTCACATCACCCAGACGAAGAAGACAGCCCGACCTCCCTGTCAACAGCCGTATCATTTGCGCCCTTTGGTGTGCTTCTTCTCAAGCCTCTGCCGAGCACGCTCAAACTCTTCCTCCGTGGGCTCCGAGCTGCTCGGCTTGGACTCACACTTGGACATTATGGATGAGAGCACAGAATCGAACCGCTCCTTCCTCTGCTCCCTGCGCTGTGAGATCGCCAGGATGAGATCACTTTCCTGGCTTTTCTTTTTCCTGTGGTGGTTCAGGAGAAACAACAGTAGTGACTAGTAAGCAAGTGATGGGAGAAAACATCTTCAGATGATCAAATGGAGTTAAGTGTAATAGGGGGCAAAGGTGGGAGCTTACTTTACTCTCCTCTCTAATGGATTTGTGGGTGGCTCAATCTCAGAGATCTTTTTAGCCCATTTCTCATAGGCTTTGGTGGACTTCAGCTCACCTGCAAAAGTAAGGAGATGGTAAGATTATTGCACATAAAGAAGTTTCAAGGAGCAGGTTGACTCAAACATGCATAAACTAAGCACTTTGCCAGCACCTCATTGTAGGAAGAAAACAGAACAAGCAATCAATTATGGTATAATTGTGATGACAGCAGCATATGATTTTTACCTTCAGCAATGGCCTGATCAATTATATCTTTAAAGCGGTGGGAATCAAGCTTGGCATCTGAGCAAATCATTGAACAGAAAAGTCTGCACAAAAGGGCAGCAAGTTAAATAATTAATTCCAGTTGTTCAAGCGCAGTGTGTCAAGTGTTGGAACAAAAGCACAATTAATTTACAAAAGTCACCTGTTCATCTTGCCCTTAAATTGTGTATAGAGGTCCTTCAAATCCTTTTTCTCAGAATCTGACCCTCTGTACTTTGCTTCATAATCTTCAATATCAGCCTCGGTAACCTGAGATTAATTTAGACAGAGCAAAACCATCATCACGCATTGTACAAGCAAATGGACAACCATAAGTTTCTGATTGGCATGGAGCAAACACATACTTTTTTGTACACAGTTCTGAAGTACGCTTGGAGGTTGTCTGCAGCTTCTCCTACCAGTGCCTTAGAGAAAAGACATGATTTCAGAATATTTCACAGAAACTGAAAGAAGGGAAGCGACTAGGATTAGGTGCTCACATCATCGTCAGTAATGCCAGTCTCATCATACAATGACCTTTTCTCCTCGTCTCCAAGAATAGAAATCACCTTCTGCAGCTGCTGAAATTTTTCCTTGGCTTCCTGACATCGCATAAGACTCCAATTGTGATAACTGGTACTCATTTACTCCACAATAAAGGTTAAGTTGAGGCCATACCTCATCTCCAGGGTTCTTATCTGGGTGAAGACGCAAGGCCAACTTGTGATATGCCTTTTTATTTCCTGCTGTGAAGCCGTCCTCTCAACCCCTAAGATCTGAATAATGAAGAAAACAATTGCATAGCCTATCAGGTATTTGTCCTCTGAAATGGGGATGACGTGGAGCATAAAAAGTGTTCCTGCATGTACTCTTATAGAACTTTAGACTTAGTCTCATTTTAAGGTTCTCAGCTCGGACTGTTTGGAACATTTTCACCTTGCTATGCAAACTAGGGATTTCTACCACACTAAGCACAATCAGATTGCATGCATCAACTGACTATAGCTACCGCAGCAACAATGAAGATACACAAATAAGACTAGCATAGATGGTTTGAGGGCATTGAAAAACAGCGGATCAAGTAAGGCACAGGTATTGTTCCTGTAATAAAAGGATAGATCTTGATTATGGACATGAACCACCAACCACAAACTCTGTGTACCTCCTGAACACTCTACTCAGAGGTATGGGATGTTTGATCCATCCGTCCACCACAAAAAAAGCAATTTTTTTCCTATTTGTCGCATATGATTTTCAGGACAGAGACACCTTAAATAGAACTAAAATATGCTCCTGTATCAACATACATATAGCCCAACAGGCCCTAGATAAGTAACTCACAAGCAAACATCTTCTCTTTGACACGCACCCACACACTTGTTTGACTCAAACAGGGCAATAATTATTATGTAAACCAAAACAGGACAGTACTAAAAGTTAATCATCAACTGGGTCGGCATATCTTTCATGAAAACAGAGAGCATGAAAACATAGAGCAGGATACAAAAGACAACTAGGCCACGCCATTAATCTGGCAGTAGCAACACAACACCGCAGATGTTACAGTTTAATCCTTTCTCTGCATATTTCAGATCCCAAATGCGCAAATATATGTCTTGATATGCAAGTAATTTGGGTTCACTAGCTATATATCTTTACCATTCCAGTGTTTTGCATGATAAAATGGTATAACAGCGCAGCAGAGAGGTGTGTGCAGGTTATACAGACAAGCGACCAGATCAGCAGACTCCATATTTTAGGGAGGCTTATCCCTGCAAATTCACTCGGGGCTAACGACCAGGTTGCGCAAGTTTAATCACAATCCCCAAATACTAACACCTGAGTGATTCGCGTGGGGATTAAAAAAAAATCCTAAGGACCAGACAGAGCAACAGATGGTCTAAGACGAAGCTGCCGCATCAAACAAGCGTGATTCATGCTCAAGACGAATCCGAGACCATTCGATCAAAACCTACCAGCGGAAATCCGTAGCCCTAGGGTTTGGATGGAATATTTACCTCGTAGAGGTTCTTGCTCTCCGCAGCGGCTGAACCGGCGGAGGCGTCGTCGTCGGAAACCCTAGACCTCCTCTTGCGGCCCATTTGGTGGGAGACGGTGGAAGTGGGGAACTGGACCAAGCGACCGTGGCGACGGGATTCTTATAGAGAGGTCGAGGCGCGAGTGCGGGAAATTTTCCCGCGCGCCAGAAATTGGCGGACTCCCCCTTCCCCAACAAGAAGGTATCCTCCCCTCTCAAACAAAATCAAACCCAAACACCATGGTGGAAAGAAACGGCCCAAATGTTGGGTTGTGGGCATACGGATGGAATCTGCTTCACCGCCGGTGAAAAAGGTACGGAATCTTTCCGTCAGTTCCGTGCAAAAAAAAGCAGAAATAAAATAAGAAAAATGGAAATGGAATTTCGTGGAATAGAAATTACAACGGTTTTTTGTATTTAAAGGAAATAAAGTGTAACGTCAATTTTTCGGTCAAGGAAACAAAATTTTGTTTCCGCCTACACGGAAATTTTCAGATTTTATTAAGTTAACGAATTGAACTATTTCAAGGTAATTAGATTGGTCACTGATGTATCAAACTGTGAAAACCAGTAATTGAAATCTCATTTATGAGTTGTTTGGTCACAAACCGGCGCTCGACCGATTTTTTCATGGGGCATGTTGACTCGGTCTAGATGATAACCCGTAAGTTTTTTTTCGTAAAATTCTAAAACAAGGAGTTTCGGTTGTAAGTGTTTGCTTGTGCATATATGTTCTGTGCAGCATATGAAGCAAAAGTACGTTCATCATAAATTTAATGGCATCAATGGTGGATTGATTTTAAAATAGTATCCATTCAATTTGCACTCACAAAACCAAGTTTGTTGTCAGAACACAACACCGTAGAAACCGGGAGACCCTTTGAAGGATGAGGAAAGTGGCATTATCCTTATCCATTTGAATATTTGATGATACAAAAAAATTGTGACACGCATAAAATAAAGGTTTCTAACTGAATCATAAGTGAAATGAATATCGAAATCACATATTGTCATCATATTATGGGTTATTGTGCCTATTTTTCCCATGTACCTCACTTCTTCTCCTCGTGAATAACATCTCTAACTCTAATGTGGGTCTCGTCTATTGCACGAATTGAGTCTTTGGGATATGGATAGTTATAAAATTAAAGTGTTGCCTCGAGGGTGTTTATAGGCGTCTCAGAATATATTGCGGATTTGGTTTGAAAAATAAACTATTAATTTAATTTTCAAGCATAGACCTAAATATGTTAGACTCAACTAAATGTACCAACAAGTTATGCTGAACAAGATGAGGAGAAGAGATATCTCATAAGTGATAAACAAGATATATATATATAACTTCAAACTCCAAATCCATCACAAGAAAATAAACTAGAGTATAAAGACAGCCAAGACACACTGAAAAAAGATGTATCATGTTGTTCACTTCTGCGAAGAAATCTGATCACCGTTGGAGGGTGCAGGTTACCAAGAAGGACTATGAACCCTACAGAAACCTCAACTTATGTTCTAATCTCGTTAGGTATATTTTCCTTATGGCTAGTTTTCATCCACTCCATTAACCACTTCACAGACCCCACGGAGGAGAAACCTAGCGATCTTCAAAATCTTTCATGAAGAGATTATTGTAGTCACAACCACCAGACCTTTAGGAGGAACACCCTCCAAAAGTAACAATCACCCGGGTCTCACTTGAACAGATCAACATGGAGAGCTCCAAACAATGCAACAAATGGCTACAAGATACAAAGCCAAAGGGTTCCCCCTCACTTAGAGAAGGAATAAAATTGGTGGATATAGATCTAGATCATCTCTCTTTTCCCTCAAATAAATGCAACATTCATGGGAGTGAAAGTGGAAGGAGCAAACTTTCTCATAAGAAACAATGGATGTGGGAGAGAGTCAAGAAAAGCCACAAAACAATGGTGCATAATATCCTCTTTTATATATAATCCTGAAATCCAATCGTCATGGAATCGGTATCATACTGGTCAACCCGATCTGGAACCTGAAATCAACAAAAATGATGGTTCCGAAAACTAGTGTACGATACCAAAAACAACCAAAACTCCAACCAACGGAAAAACGACGATACATGTTGCATGCAAACTCCGTTTGTGATAAACTTGGGCCTATTCTGAAGCTAACAACAATCTCTCCGCATGTAGAGAAACATCAAATTGAAACAAAGGAGGATAAATCCATAAGTAGAAAGGTTTTACCGCTCTATATATATTTTGGTATAACCTTCAACACCAAAACAAAATAAGTTTTAACTCCCATAATCCCTTCAAGAATGGAAATCCATTAGGTTTGGCAACTGCTTCAGGTAATGTTTTTGCAAATTAAATATTTGTCATACAACAACTCCTTCTATGCCCCATGTCCACGAAGCAACTTATATAACTATGCACACCCTCCTATTTAAATGAATCCCACACACACCCCTTACAGGTGGGTCTGTTGTTGCCCCCACCACTCGCAGAACTCGAGGCCAAGTGTTCAACTATCTAAAGTGTAGCGCACGTTAGGCTTGATTGCACGTGATGTCTTGTGGATGCCGCAGTAGGGATCTTACATATCTATTATGTCGTGGCAGAGTTTTGGTTCAACTTTTCTGTTGCGGCAAAGTTCGTCGCCAACTGTTGTTTAGCCTCTTTCGTCGGAGTTGAGTATGTTTCTGCGTGGTCTCGACTTGAGTGTTCGTCGATTCGTCACATTAATGGCTAACAAGGTGTGTGTCGTGGTATCTCGCACGGCATATGTCACTGGGAGTGACTTCTTGCGTGGGGACTCAGGTGGCGTGCGACGGCGAGTGCACGGGATTGGATACGAGCAAGGTGAACACCGAGACGTACCCAGGTTCGGGGCCCTCGTGAGGAGGTAACACCCCTACTCCTGCCTAGCTGTGGTATACCGAGGTCACAAGATGTTACAATGGTGCTCCTGGAGTTGTATCGAGTGTTCTTTCCCTGCTAGGAGATGAGGTGGGTCTCTGGGGTGAACTGGGATCCAACCCTTGCTATGAGGGATCCGACTCTCCTTATATAGGTAGAGTAGCCGGTTACAGCGGCGGCTACCTGGCGTCGGGTAGCGGAGACAGGCCGCCGGCAAGGACGTGGCCATGGTGGGAGGCCGTGCCCGCGTGCGTGATGATGGCATGTGCTCCCTGTCTTGTCCATCGCAGGGTATGCTGTACGGCCCACGGGGGCCGACGTCATCTTTGACTTCGGGGGCGCGGAACAGTGCCATGCCTACGCCCCCTTGTCCTTTAGTCCTTGGCTGCCTATGAAAGGGATCCGAGGCGCTAGCGAGGCGGCCAGCGAGGCGGGCAGCCCGGAGGCGACGCCGGCTCGGAGGGTGCACACGGAAGATTCCCCTGTCTTGCTGTTACCCGGGGAGAATATCCCCGACAGTAGCCCCCGAGCTCTTGGAGGTTTAGAAGCCGGCACGGCTAGAAGCCTTCAGGAGCTAATGGAGTCCTTGCGGTTTTTTGCTGATGTTGTCGAAGCGGTCGCGAGGGAAAAAAGGTTCCGGCTGGCGGGAATTCCGGCTAGCGGGAGCCCCGGCTTGCGGCGGCGAGGCGCGCTGAGTTGTCCGCTGCTGGTGTCAGGGATGACGTGGGCCACGTTGCGTGCGGCCAGGCGCAGGGCGACTCCTCGATTTCCGGGGCGGGATTCTTTGTGGCAACTACCCACACGCGGGATCGCGTGCGGCAACCGTCAGGGGGTGGAGATCGTGGCCTGCCGTTACTGCCCACGCGCGATGATGAGGAGTCGTGATCGCAGAACACGTGGCGGAGTAGTGCGCCAGTTACCGTTTCCCCCCCCCCCCCCTTAAATATTCACCGCCATGGGAAGGGGTGGATTTTACTGTACATTGCCTCTGTTCCCCTTCTTCTTCTTCTTCTTCCTTGAGTTCATCGCCCTCTCCGCATCCGCCATTGGAGCAAGGCACTCGAAACCCACCGACGCCACCATTGATCCTTCATCGGCGATGGTGCTGAAGGGCGACTGGATAGGCTCTACGGCGACGCGGAGCGAGCTAAAGCGCTATCAACGCGAGGGCTACCTGCCGCCGAAGGAGCTCGTGGAGTGGCGCGTTCCGCCGCCGGACGAGGTCTCGCCAGCCCCGGGGGCGGACGAGCGCGTCGTTTTTATGCAGCACATCGAGCGCGGGTTCGGGCCCCCATTTGCCCGTTCCTGTGCGACTTCCTCGACTTCTTCGGCATCCAGATGCATCACCTTGGCGCCAACGCCATCTTGATGCTTTCCTACTTCGTCACGCTCTGCGAGGCGTACCTGGGGGTCCTGCACAGCATCGGGTTCTTCAGGACCCTCTTCTACCTCAAGGGGCAGCCGGTGAGGGGCGGCGGGCGCCTAGCTACTTGCGGGGCCGCGATGGTGGCGTGCCGGACGCCGGCCATCCTCCTCAAGCTTTCGATCTCGGACTCCGTGCGGAAGTGGCAGCAGAGTTACTTCTACGTGAAGAACAAGACGGACGTCGACCACATCGGCCTGGCGCCGTACGCGCCCGGGGCGCCGGGGAAGGAGAACTGGGGCGCGCCGCGGGGCGCCACCCACCCAGAGGGCTCCGAGTTGGTGGGGCGGATGAAGATTCTGCTTCGCGACGGGCTCACGTCTCGGGATCTGGTGCTCTTCTGGATAGCGCACCGGGTGATGCCGCTGCAGTTGCGGCGGCACAAGATATGCTTCCTCGACGGGAAAGCGGACCCGACGCACATGTCGTGGAACGAGCTCCCGTTCGAGGCGTTGACCGGCTGGCTGATCACCATCACCAAGCTGACGGTGGAGAAAGGATGGGCCTACGGCCTCAAGCCGTTCTGCCGCGCGGACCGTCCTCCTCGGGTAAGCGTTCCCGTGCTCTATCTTGCCGTTCGGCCCTGGTGTCATTGGGCATCTTTGACCTTTGCCGTGTTGTTTTTCTTTTGTTTCCGCAGTTGTTTGCGTGTCAGATCACTGAGGATGGCCCGAACGGCCCAGAATTCGCCGCCAATCTAGGCGACCCCGCCGAGGGGGCTGGGGAGAACCAGCCCCGAGACGACGACGATGATGACGACGAGGCTGACGTGGGTGTCAGGGAGCACCCGACGGCTCTGTTGAGGAGGAGGAGGAAAGTCAGGCCGAGGCCTCGGGGGTGGCTTCCGGTCGGTCGGGTCCCGAGGCGACACACGCGACTGGCCGGAGGACAAGAGCGATGATGGGAAGCGCAACGTCGCTGAGGACTCCGACGTCGAAGAGATCCCTCCTCCGGCCGGTGTTGCGGCGTCCAAGCGAGCGAGGTCCTCCGGGGCGACGAGCCGAGCGCCGCAGCTGCCCGCCGCCAAGAGGTCGAAGCCCATCTACTCCAGACCGCCGCGGCGACGGCTCCCGGGTAAGTTTCTTCGCAGAGGCGTTCGTGGGGAAACCCCTTGCTTGTTCCTGTTCTTCTCCTTATGGCAATTAACTTCCCGCAGGGCCATGGAATCCGTGCTTGATGATAGCACGATGCCGGGAGCGTTCCCGCTGCCCGGAAACGTTGGCGAGGGCGAGGTGGAATCGGCCGCGCCTCGAGTCCCGACGCCCCAGCCGGGTGACTTCGCCCGGGTGGCGCACGAGGCACGAGGCGGAGATGGCAGCGCGGCCGCCCCATCCACCTCCCAGGCGGAGATGCAGGTCGTGGTCTTTGACGCGGCCGTCCAGGCGGGCACTACTCCCGCGCCGGCGGGCGCACGGGTCGCTGTCGTGATGACGGAGGCGGCGGCCCCGCAGTCGGAGCCGGCTCTGCAGCCGGAGCCGGTCCCCCAGCCGGAGTTGGTCCCCCAGCCGGAGTCGGCCCCGCAGCCGGAGTTCTTGCTGGGCGTGGGGCCGACCAGCGACCAGGCGCGGGTCGATGCGGCCGCGGATATGGAGGAGGTGGAGCAGCTGATGGAGGCCGGTCGCCAAAGCGACCTCAGGTTGGAGCAGCAGTGCGAGCTGGCGGCGCCGGTTGCAGTCGTCAGCGAGATGGAGAAGAACCTCAAGGCCGGGTTGGCCGGATCGGGATGATCCGGGAGTCAGTCGAGGTGAGTTCTTCGTGGCTGTGGATACCTGGGGCCGGAGTCGGGTTACCGGAGAGGTTCTGACTTTATATTGCTCTCCTTTTCTCCAGAACGCGCTGCGGGAGCCGCTGAGGCGGAACCAACAGCTGGAGGATGAGGTGCGGCTGCTCAGGCAGCAGCTCGAGAGCCATCAGAGTAAGCGTCCCGGCTCTGTGGGGACCCCAGACTAACCGTCCGAAATACCCGATTATGCTTAACACAACGATCCCGTGATCAGTCTGTCGTTGCACATAATCCGAACTGAATATCAAAGTTTACATCCATACAACACCGAGTTTAAAGTCTTACAAACCTGGCCATACAGGCCTAATTATACATAGGTGCCTTCAAGGGCCAAACCATCTTTATTCAGCGGAAGCTACGGTAGTAGGGCTAAACCAACTCGACAACACCCGACAGGCAGCTGACTTATGAAGATCTTAGTTCGCATAGACGTCGCCAAACTCCTCTTCAACGCAGAGTTCCTCGAAATCTGGCTAAGACAATAGCCAGGGACGAAACCAATATGAGTACATTGGATTGTACTCGCAAACTACCCCAACTTGAGGAAGCACTAGCTTTTATTATTTAAAAAACTTTTATTTGAAAAACTCTCAAAAATCTTTTTCTGAAAGGGGGGGGGGGAGAAAGAAGATTATCATTTTAAAAAAAACACCACTTTAGCTGTTTCTCCGGAAACTCCTCCGGTATCCAGCCACACTCTGTCCACAGTTTCAAACCCATCACCACCCCGTACCAACTCATTGGTACCGGTGGGAAAATAGCCCTTTCCAAAACCATCTTCCTTTCCAAACTCAACACTTTTATCAAAACTTTGCACATGGTCTTAGGACAGCCTTCCAACTATCCGTATCCGAGGACTCGGCTATTCGAATAGTTTTACCCTCTGCAGAGGTAGTACGCTTTTCCCACACCCATCCGGTCACTCATCGTGTCAGCCACGTCCCGCCATACCAGAGGTATGCGAAGTTGAGATCCCGGCCATAGCCTGTCCTTTGCTCATGCTAGTATAGGACCCTGCCGCTACGACACTTTCCATCGACACTCAAATCCTCAGAAACTAAGTGTGAGGACTCGTAGTTCTGCCCGGCGGACCCAAGGGAGCCCTTCAATCCTCTTCCTCCAAATACGTCCATACCGGCTTCCGGTAGACCAACATTGAAGAGGACCCAGGTCAGGGGTAGGTCCTCAGACCATCCCCTCATGGAACGAGGTTATCCTCGTTGTTGAGGCATCCAGTACTAACACGAGCAAATTATATGACTACGCCCTTGCCCATATGTGGGTAAGTGTGGTCGCACAGGATAATGGTTGGTCGTCATGGTACTAGGACACAATGTGCATTTTTCTCAAAAACAACACCAACCTTCTTCAACTGAGCACCGACCTTCCGGCAGGTCTATCCAAGTATTTTCAAAAGAGTTTCGAGAAAACATTGTTTTTCCCATCCTATAGTTTTAAATAACTACCTTATACTTCTATATAAGGTGGCAAAATAGTTTTCCGGTAGTTTGTAAAAAGGGGTTTGTTCCAAAATTCATTGTTTTCTTTTGAACAACTCTTGAGGCTAAAATAGAGGTATATAATTGCAAGCTCAGTGGAGTAGCTTGCCTTGCTCAGCAAAGTTCTCGGGGTCTTGTTCCTGCTGATCAAAGTACTCCCCTTCCTCGAAGACTCCGGCAGCGTTTTCGTCTAACGTCAAACAAGCGATACAAATAATTACTATACTAACTCAAGCATCATCACAACATCACAATTGCTACACATAGCTACTGCACACATCAAGCAACACAAGGTGGTTTCAAATTGATTGAATTAAATTTTATTTAATTAATTTCAAACTAAGGCAGAAACTAGTTGTACACTAATTAATTCACCATTTAATCTATGTTTGTCACAAAAATTCAAACTAAAATTCTATGGATAGCTACTGGTGTGTAGAAGATCACCCAATTGGTTTGGGATCATTTGGAGTTACAAAACTCCCTACACATCTGTTTTACTTCAGAAGGGTTTTAAACAAGTTTTAGCTACCAAACAAATTTGGTTGCTCCAAAAATTAAATCCTTTTAGGGGTATCTAACCTTGGTTGAGTGTGACCTAACAAAATTGGTTTTAGATCAATTGGATCTACCAACAGTTCACACTAATTGTTTTAGTGCAGAAGGTGCACTGAAGTTCAACCAAAGGCTAAGGATTTTATACTACTCAATTAATTCTACCAAAATTTGGGGAGCTAAAGGATCCTAATACAAAGCTACCAAAATTGGTTTCAAGTTATTTGGATTTATATAACTCCAGAAACAAATGGTTTAGTGTTTTAAACCTTCTGGAGCATTTTTAATACATTTTTATTATTTAATTAAATGGGGTGAGACCACTTTGGTGAGTTTAAGAATTTCATAAGCTTTCCAGAACAGTTGAGTTTGATTTATTTGGATTCCTAGAACTCGAGATTTTGAATTTCTAAACTAGGTCCAGTACTGACTTATTCAGAGAAAAAGAATTTGGAAAATCATCTCCTCTGGATAATGTTTAAAACTATGACATGTGGGGTCGGGTGGTCAGTGACTCAGTGGAAAAATTCCCGCGTGTGGATAATGTTTAAAACGCTGACGGGTGGGTCCCGCTTGTCGGCGTGTAAACAAACGAAGCGGTATGCTACCGTTGGATATAGATCCAACGGCGCACAGTGGCCGCGAACGGCGTCAACCATAAATGGGCGGCGCCGCCGCGCCGGCGACGGTGACGAGCACGGATAGCTCACCTGAGAGCACGGGAGGTGGCGGAGATGATCGGAATCGACGGCGGAGGGAGTGGGGAGCTTCTGGGACAAGTTGCGCGTGCAGGGACGGCTCCAACCGTCGACGGCGTGCTCAGCTCCTCCTCCGCGGCCGTGCGCTAACTCCGGCGAGTCCTCCGCGACGCTGCTGTGCAAGAAACACCGGCAAATCGTGGCGGGTGAGCAAGGGAGTAATGGTGGTGCGGGCAGGGGCCAGAGAGAGAGCAGGGGAAGAGGGGTGCGACCTGGCCGTGGTCGACCTCTTCCTCGACGCGGCAGCGCACTGCCGTGCGTGTGCACGGTGGCTGCAGGGGAAAGCTCGCCTTCCTGGCGATGCTCTGAGGTGAGGAGTGTGAGAGGGAGGTGGTGGAGGTGTGTGGAGAAGAGAGGGTGCGGGGGTGGGTTTTTATAGCGGCGCAGACGGTCGGCGTTTCCACGGCTCGGTGGAGGGGAGAGGAGGTGGTGGCGCTGGGTCCGGCTGAGGGCGCCAGAGGGGTTGCGGGGAGCGAGGGGGTGCTGCAGGAACGGTCAGTGGTCGAGGGGGACAGGGTAACGCGTGGGGCGTCGATGCCGTGCTCGGCCGGCCATGGCGTGCGGCGAGCACGGGTGCGTGCGCTGGGGCCGGCTCGTGCGCGTGCAAGGCAGCAGAGGGGCAGAGGGGTTCGGACGCGACGCGGCGGAGGTGACTGGACCAGAGGGGAGAGGTGGGCAGCACGAAGGCGTGCGGGCGTGCCGTGGACCTCGGCGTCGACGCGACGCACGGCGTGCTCTGGCGCGGACGTCGCACACGCCAGAGGGCTCTGCGGCGCTCAGGTCTCGTCGTGCAGAGGCGGAGGGGCTTGGGTGGTGTGGCGGGCACGGCGCGGCGTCGTCTCGGCGTCGCTTCAGCTCTGCCCGCGAGGTGACCCGTGCGGGAGCTTGCCAGGGACGGCAATGGCGTGGCGGCATCGCCTTGCCTCCTCTGGGGTCAACGAGCACGTTTCTTCTCCTTCCCTCGAGTGAGTGAGGTGAGGTGAGTGTGGAGATGCTGCTGGACAGCTCGATTTCTCAAAAACGAGCTCGAATTTGGAAGTTGAATTTCGGCTCAGAGATGAACACAGTGGTGCTCGACATGTGTTCGATCTAATCCCTGAACCAAAACCAAATTTGAAATTTTGAAATTTCTTTTCATAATTTGTTTCCAAATATTTTTCCAGGGTTTGTGCCACCACTGGATGATTTAATTTGGTAGTGTAGTTTGAAGATTTTGATGGTTTTCCAAAGTTAAAGAAACATTTGGAAAATTTGAAAATAGGATTTAGAATAGAATTTAAAATAGAGAGAGGAAAAGAATATGAGGGTAGAGTGGAAGTGATCACCATGTCACCCCACTGAAGTTTTGTTTTGAAGATCAAATTTTGATTTTCTTAAGAAGATAGAAAAAGTTTGTGTGACTTTTGTCACATTACTTTATGTGGGAAACAATTTGTTGTGCTTCTTTTCTTTGTTTTCAAATTTTTATTTTAAGGAAACACCACTCAAGCAAGCAAACACAAGCAAGCACACATAAAGTAACAGAAAATTTTTGTTGGCCCACATTTTTGACTAATAAAACAGGGTTACAGATTTGGGATGTTACAGATCCTTCCCCCCTTAGAATAAATCTCGTCCCGAGATTTGCTAGGCTTAGGTGCTAAAGAGGTTGGGAAATCGCTTCTAAGATAGTCCTCACGTTCCCAAGTTGCTTCCTCTTCGAATGATTAGTCCACTGGACTTTGTAAAACTTGATCTTGTTCCTCCGGGTGAGACGAATATCTTCGTCGAGAATTTTGAATGGTCTCTCGCGGTAGGTCAGATCATGGTTCAGGTCGATGGATTGGTGGTCAATGTTCTTGAAAACGTCGGCTGGTCAGGAACTTCAAGACACTTCCGGAGCAGGAAATGTGGAAGACATCATGAAATTCCGATATTCTGGGGGTAACTCTAACTGATAGGCTACTCTCCGCGACGGGCAAGAATCTTGAAAGGTCCAATATATCTGGGTGCCAACTTTCCTTTGACATGGAAACGTTGCATCCCTTTGAGTGGTGTCACCCGAAGATAGACAAAATCTCCAGGTTGAAAAGTGACGTCACGACGCTTGGGATCAGCATAACTTTTCTGACGGGATTGGGCTGTTTTGAGACGTTCACGGATAAGTTGGACTTGCTCCTCGGCTTCACGGAGGGTATCTGGTCCAAACACTTTTCCTTCTCCGGTCTCGGACCAGTTCAAGGGTGTACGACACTTCTTGCCGTAAAGTGCTTCAAATGGGGCCATTTGCAGGCTAGACTGATAACTATTGTTATAGGAAAACTCTGCAAATGGAAGGCAATCTTCCCATTTAGAGCCATAGGCTAGGACACATGCACGAAGCATATCTTCCAGAATCTGGTTTACTCGCTCAGTCTGTCCTCCGTCTGAGGGTGATAGGCTGTGCTGAAAGATAAGTGTGTTCCGAGGGCTTCATGAAGAGCTTTCCAGAACGTGAGGTAACTGCGTGCCTCTGTCAGATACAATCTCTGGCACTCCGTGCAGGCTTACTATCCGGACATATAAATCTGCTAACTGGGCCCTGTATGTGGTCTTGACGGGGATAAAATGGGCAACTTGGTCAGCCGATCAACGATGACCCAAATTGAGTCATGGCCTCGGTTTGACCTAGGAAGTCCGGTGATAAAATCCATTCCAATTTCATCCCATTTCCACTCGGGGGTCTTAGGGGTTGGAGCAATCCGGCAGGGCGCTGATGCTCTGCTTTGACTCGCTGACAATTATCACACTTGGCCACGAAAGATCCAATTTCCCGCTTCATTCCATGCCACCAAAACTTCTCACGAAGATCTTGGTACATCTTGGTTCCTCCGGGGTGGATCGAGTATGGGGTATTGTGGGCTTCTTTCAGGATTAGACCTTTAAGTTCCTTATCATCGGGCACACATAGGCGTCCTTTGAATCTCAGAACTCCTTCAGCATCTATGGCAAAACCAGGTGCTTTATCAAGGGGTACCTTTTTCTTAATACCTTCAATACTCTCATGACCCTTCTGGGCTTCTTTGATTTGGTCCAACAGGGTTGGGGCTAACTCCAGGTTGGCAAGATATCCATAGCTAACCAATTCAAGTCCGAAATCTTCGAACTCCTTAAATAAGGTTGGCTGCTCTGCTTGGATTAGGGTATTCAGGGTGCATGGCTTCCGGCTTAGGGCATCGGCTACCACATTGGCTTTTCCGGGATGGTAATGAATTCCGACATCATAGTCCTTAATCAATTCCATCCACCTTCTCTGCCTCAGATTCAACTCCTTCTGAGTGAAAATGTACTTCAAGCTTTTGTGATCTGTATAGACCTCGCAGCGATGACCCACAAGATAGGGTCGCCATTTTTTTAAAGCAAAAACCACAGCTGCTAACTCCAGGTCATGGGTTGGGTAATTCCCTTCATGCGGTCGCAATGTCGAGACAGGTACGACACAACTTTTCCTTCTTGCATCAGAACGCAACCAAGTCCGAGACGTGAAGCATCACAATACACGTCGAAACTCTTGGTGACGTCTGGCATGATTAGGATTGGGGCTGAAGTCAATCTCTTCTTCAGTTCTTGGAAACTATCTTCACACTTCTGGGTCCATTCAAACTTCTTATCTTTCTTCAACAACTGGGTCATGGGTTTGGCTATACTGGAAATCCTTCAACGAACTTGCGGTAATAACCTGCTAGTCCGAGAAAACTTCGGATTTCCGTCACACTGGTGGTGATTTCCAGTCTAGAATGGCTTTGATTTTCTCGGGGTCAACAGAGATTCCTCCTGCAGACACAACATGTCCGAGGAATGCCACTTCACTTAGCCAAAATTCACACTTGCTAAGTTTGGCATACAGTTTGTGTTCTCTGAGGGTCTCCAAAACCAAACGCAGATGTTCAGCATGCTCTTCTTCAGTCTTGGAGTAGATAAGGATATCATCAATGAAGACAACCACGAATTGTCGAGGTACTCCATGAAGATCTTATTCATGAGATTCATGAAATAAGCAGGGGCATTGGTCAAGCCAAAGGACATAACGGTGTATTCAAACAATCCGTACGGTGGTGAAGGCGGTTTTGGGAATGTCAGACTCTCGAATCTTCAACTGGTGATAACCTGTCCGAAGATCGATCTTAGAAAAGACTCGGGCTCCGTTCATCTGATCGAACAGATCCTCGATCTTGGGCAGGGGTACTTGTTCTTGATGGTTACATCATTGAGCTTGCGATAATCCACACACAGGCGTGTGGTACCGTCTCTTTTGTCCACGAAGATGATAGGTGATCCCCAAGGTGATGCGCTTGGGCGAATCAGACCTTTACTGAGCTGATCAGCTAACTGCTTCTTCAATTCCACCAGTTCTTCTGGATTCATCCGGTAGGGCTCTGGATATAGGGGATGTTCCAGGAATAAGTTCAATCACGAACTCAATATCCCGGTCTGGTGGCATACCAGGCAATTCCTCCGGAAAAACATCCTTAAAGATGGACCACACGGATCTCATCTAGAGTTGGTCGGGCTATGCCTTCATGACAACAGGGTTGGGATTGATTGGCTTGTGACGCATACTCCACTTCAATTCCTTGGTCTGTGGTGAAGATACTGCTCTTCTGGCACAGTCGATACGACCATGATACTTTGCTAACCAATTCATACCCAGAATGACATCTATGCCTGGGTTCCTAGAATGATTAGATCGGCTGGAAAGTTTTCTCCTTTGATCTCAAGAGAGACGTCGGGACAAAACAGCTTGGTCTCTACTAGGAACTCTGGGGTTTGTATAGCAGGGGTTTGGACAAGAGGTTCCCGACTAGACCTCCCTTAACAACAAACTCCTTGGTAACAAAGGAATGGGTAGCACCAGAATCAAACAGGACAGTTGCAGGTACTGAGTTGACAAGGAACGTACCCAGCACAACATCTGGCGCTTCCTGGGCTTCTTCAGTGTTGATGTGGTTCAGACGGCCTCTTGCAACAGCAGCATTGCCACGGGGTGCAGCATTCTTGCCATTTCCATTCCCATTTCGGCCTTGTCCAGGATTAGGTGCAGGGGCATTGGGGCGTGGAGCATTCCTCTTGGGATTGGGGCAGTCTCGGGAGTAATGACCCTTGTTGCCGCATTCAAAGCAGACAACGCTGGCAGTAGGGGTAAAAGTGTTGGTGTTTCCTCCGGGACGATTGTTGCCATTGGGGCGGTAGTTGTTGTTGATGTTTGGGCGGGGGACATTGTTGTTGCTGTTGGGACGGTTGGGATAGTTGGGACGTGGAGCTGGGGGTGGTCGATAAACTGGCTTGGGTGCTGGCTGGAAGGTGCGGGGTTTCTGACTGCTGGAACCTTCCTGAATATTCATCCTTCTCTTGCGGCCTTCAAACATGGACTTGCGCTTGGTCTCCAGCTGAATGGCCTTGTCCACAAGTGACTCCAGATCACGGAAGTCCTGGACAACCAAGGCACATTGCATCTCATCATGGAGTCCATTCAGAAAACGCTCCATCTTCTTCTTCTCCGTGTCGGTATCTTCAGGAGCATACCGAGCAAGATCGGTAAACTCATCCAGGTAACCAACCACATCTCTGCCTGCCTGCCTTAGCTTACGGAACTCATCCTTCTTCCTCTCGATAAGACCGCTAGAGATGAACTTCTTGCGGAATTTGTCCTTGAACTCCTCCCAGGTAATGACATGACCTGCGTGCTGGAGGGTCTTGGTAGTCTCCCACCAAGCTCTTGCGGGTCCAGCAAGGTAGTGGGTAGCATACAGGACCTTCTCATTCTCTCCCACCGAGGCAACTTCCAGGTCGTTCTCAATAGTGCGGATCCAGTCATCTGCTTCCAGGGGGTGAAGTCCCTTGGAATAGGTGGGCGGTGTGGTCTTCTGGAAGTCACTCAGGGTAGAGCGTTGATTTCCACCCTCGTCGCCATTTCCATTGCCACCATTGTGGTTCTGGTTGGCGTGGGCAGCGGCAAGTTGCTGCAGGGCGGCGAGATGAGCTTGACGCTCTTCCCGGGCAGCTTGGCGATCCTCCATGATGATCGCAAGCAGTTGAGCAGCGGTGGGTTCTGGCGGTGGTGGTGGTGCCGCGTGCTGGTTGTGGCGAGTGTTCGTCATCCTGGAATAGATACGATATAAGAGGCAAGGCAAAGAGGCTTTGGCTAACGATGAAGTCACAAAGGGGGTGGTTGATGAAACACTAGTCAAACAAGACCATCACATTTATTCAACACAATCATCACATCAAGGAGTTCACACATCAAGCTTACAACATCCTACTACACCTAATGTACATACTACATGATTTCACTAGGAACCATCACACACACTCTACTCGCATAGGGGGGTCGACACAGTCCTAAGGTAGTGCTCTCGTCGCTCAACTACTGAGGTGGAACCCCAGGCTCGACGACCTCAACGTCTGAGTCGTAGGGTGGCTCCTCGGGATCCTCCTCCTCGAGAACTGGCTCAGACGGCTCCTCCTCCTCGTCAACTAACTCCTCCTCGTCGTCCTCCTCCTCGTAATCCATCTCCTCAAGGTAGTCCTCATCATCACTGATGAAGGCACTGTTCTCCTTGCGGAGATCCTCGCCCTCCTCCTCCATCTCGTTCGCCTGCTGCTCCATCTCGTCTATCATCTCGTTCTGCTCTGCTACCGTCTTGCGGAGCCTGACGATAGACCTCCTCTGACGGGCCAGCTTCAGGCGGAGATTATCATTCTCCCACTTCAGCTGGGTCTCACGGTCTCGGGCATCGTCGAGGGAGCTACGCTGGAAGTGAACCTTGAGTCTAGCATCGCGCAGGTTCTCCTGGGTGTCGTGAAGTAGCACCTCCATGTCGGTGATGTACTCGCCGAAGAGAGTGTGCTGCGCGGGGTAGGTGGGGTTTCCATCGTCGTCACGCCTTCCGAAGTACTGGAACGAGTGCCCACCAGCTCGTCCTTGTGCTCCTCACAAAGGCGGGCTAGTAGCCTCTGCATAACTCGGGTCAGACCGTCAACCCAAGTAGTGTCCATCGTGGAGTAGACCAAGTCCTTGGAACGGGGTGGCTGAATCCTGCCTCGGACGGACGACTTGATGAGCCAGGACAGGTTCCCATTACCGAGGGAATCGACCTGAGTTCCCTCAAACTCTGGAACAGGGCGTCCCAAAATCTGGCTCAACTCGTACAGGTCCTGCTCGAACATCAGCAGGCCGTCCTTCCTAACTTGGACGAACTCGGTGACGTTGGGTGCCATCTACAAGTTTAAGCAAAATTTTAAGTTAGTTAAGTGACATGAGTACAAATGTAAACTTAATGGAGTAACAAGTGTGCAAAATTTTAAGGGTTCAAGAAAAGATTACTCTTAATGAGTGTAGGTTTTAAATAAATAGGGGGGGGGTTGGGGAGATAAGAAATTTTCGAAAATACTTCACTTCCTTGTTTTAGAAATTAACTTTTGTAACTCTTGACTAACGCCCATGCTAACTAAAGTCTCCTAAAGTCAGGATGGCTCTGATACCAGCTCTGTGGGGACCCCGGACTAGCCGTCCGAAATACCCGATTATGCTTAACACAACGATCCCGTGATCAGTCTGTCGTTGCACATAATCCGAACTGAATATCAAAGTTTACATCCATACAACACCGAGTTTAAAGTCTTACAAACCTGGCCATACAGGCCTAATTATACATAGGTGCCTTCAAGGGCCAAACCATCTTTATTCAGCGGAAGCTACGGTAGTAGGGCTAAACCAACTCGACAACACCCGACAGGCAGCTGACTTATGAAGATCTTAGTTCGCATAGACGTCGCCAAACTCCTCTTCAACGCAGGTTCCTCGAAATCTGGCTAAGACAATAGCCAGGGACGAAACCAATATGAGTACATTGGATTGTACTCGCAAACTACCCCAACTTGAGGAAGCACTAGCTTTTATTATTTTAAAAACTTTTATTTGAAAAACTCTCAAAAATCTTTTTCTGAAAGGGGGGGGGGAGAAAGAAGATTATCATTTTAAGAAAAACACCACTTTAGCTGTTTCTCCGGAAACTCCTCCGGTATCCAGCCACACTCTGTCCACAGTTTCAAACCCATCACCACCCCGTACCAACTCATTGGTACCGGTGGGAAAATAGCCCTTTCCAAAACCATCTTCCTTTCCAAACTCAACACTTTTATCAAAACTTTGCACATGGTCTTAGGACAGCCTTCCAACTGTCCGTATCCGAGGACTCGGCTATTCGAATAGTTTTACCCTCTGCAGAGGTAGTACGCTTTTCCCACACCCATCCGGTCACTCATCGTGTCAGCCACGTCCCGCCATACCAGAGGTATGCGAAGTTGAGTTCCCGGCCATAGCCTGTCCTTTGCTCATGCTAGTATAGGACCCTGCCGCTACGACACTTTCCATCGACACTCAAATCCTCAGAAACTAAGTGTGGGGACTCGTAGTTCTGCCCGGCGGACCCAAGGGAGCCCTTCAATCCTCTTCCTCCAAATACGTCCATACCGGCTTCCGGTAGACCAACATTGAAGAGGACCCAGGTCAGGGGGTAGGTCCTCAGACCATCCCCTCATGGAACGAGGTTATCCTCGTTGTTGAGGCATCCAGTACTAACACGAGCAAATTATATGACTACGCCCTTGCCCATATGTGGGTAAGTGTGGTCGCACAGGATAATGGTTGGTCGTCATGGTACTAGGACACAATGTGCATTTTTCTCAAAAACAACACCAACCTTCTTCAACTGAGCACCGACCTTCCGGCAGGTCTATCCAAGTATTTTCAAAAGAGTTTCGAGAAAACATTGTTTTTCCCATCCTATAGTTTTAAATAACTACCTTATACTTCTATATAAGGTGGCAAAATAGTTTTCCGGTAGTTTGTAAAAAGGGGTTTGTTCCAAAATTCATTGTTTTCTTTTGAACAACTCTTGAGGCTAAAATAGAGGTATATAATTGCAAGCTCAGTGGAGTAGCTTGCCTTGCTCAGCAAAGTTCTCGGGGTCTTGTTCCTGCTGATCAAAGTACTCCCCTTCCTCGAAGACTCCGGCAGCGTTTTCGTCTAACGTCAAACAAGCGATACAAATAATTACTATACTAACTCAAGCATCATCACAACATCACAATTGCTACACATAGCTACTGCACACATCAAGCAACACAAGGTGGTTTCAAATTGATTGAATTAAATTTGATTTAATTAATTTCAAACTTAGGCAGAAACTAGTTGTACACTAATTAATTCACCATTTAATCTATGTTTGTCACAAAAATTCAAACTAAAATTCTATGGATAGCTACTGATGTGTAGAAGATCACCCAATTGGATTGGGGTCATTTGGAGTTACCAAATTCCCTACACATCTGTTTTAGTTCAGAAGGTTTTTAATCAAGTTTTAGCTACCAAACAATTTAGGTTGCTCCAAAAATTAAATCCTTTTAGGGGCAACTAACCTTGGCTACAAGTGATCTAACAAAGTTGGTTTGAGATTAATTGGATCTACCAACAATTCACACTAATTGGTTTAGTGCAGAAAGGTGCACTGAAGTTCAACCAAATACTAAGGATTTTATACTACTCAATTAATTCTACCAAAATTTGGGGAGCTAAAGGATCCTAATACAAAGCTACCAAAATTGGTTTCAAGTCATTTGGATTAATATAACTCCAGAAACAAATGGTTTAGTGTTTTAAACCTTCTGGAGCATTTTTAATAATGCATTTTTATTATTTAATTAAATGGAGTGAGACCACTTTGGTGAGTTAAAGAATTTCATAGACTTTCCAGAACAGTTGAGTTTGATTTATTTGGATGCTAGAACTCGAGATTTTGAATTTCTAAACTAGGTCCAGTACTGACTTATTCAGAGAAAAAGAATTTGGAAAATCATCTCCTCTGGATAATGTTTAAAACTATGACATGTGGGGTCGGGTGGTCAGTGACTCAGTGGAAAAATTCCCGCGTGTGGATAATGTTTAAAACGCTGACGGGTGGGTCCCGCTTGTCGGCGTGTAAACAAACGAAGCGGTATGCTACCGTTGGATATAGATCCAACGGCGCACAGTGGCCGCGAACGGCGTCAACCATAAATGGGCGGCGCCGCCGCGCCGGCGACGGTGACGAGCACGGATAGCTCACCTGAGAGCACGGGAGGTGGCGGAGATGATCGGAATCGACGGCGGAGGGAGTGGGGAGCTTCTGGGACAAGTTGCGCGTGCAGGGACGGCTCCAACCGTCGACGGCGTGCTCAGCTCCTCCTCCGCGGCCGTGCGCTAACTCCGGCGAGTCCTCCGCGACGCTGCTGTGCAAGAAACACCGGCAAATCGTGGCGGGTGAGCAAGGGAGTAATGGTGGTGCGGGCAGGGGCCAGAGAGAGAGCAGGGGAAGAGGGGTGCGACCTGGCCGTGGTCGACCTCTTCCTCGACGCGGCAGCGCACTGCCGTGCGTGTGCACGGTGGCTGCAGGGGAAAGCTCGCCTTCCTGGCGATGCTCTGAGGTGAGGAGTGTGAGAGGGAGGTGGTGGAGGTGTGTGGAGAAGAGAGGGTGCGGGGGTGGGTTTTTATAGCGGCGCAGACGGTCGGCGTTTCCACGGCTCGGTGGAGGGGAGAGGGAGGTGGTGGCGCTGGGTCCGGCTGAGGGCGCCAGAGGGGTTGCGGGGAGCGAGGGGGTGCTGCAGGAACGGTCAGTGGTCGAGGGGGACAGGGTAACGCGTGGGGCGTCGATGCCGTGCTCGGCCGGCCATGGCGTGCGGCGAGCACGGGTGCGTGCGCTGGGGCCGGCTCGTGCGCGTGCAAGGCAGCCGAGGGGCAGAGGGGTTCGGACGCGACGCGGCGGAGGTGACTGGACCAGAGGGGAGAGGTGGGGCAGCACGAAGGCGTGCGGGGCGTGCCGTGGACCTCGGCGTCGACGCGACGCACGGCGTGCTCTGGCGCGGACGTCGCACACGCCAGAGGGCTCTGCGGCGCTCAGGTCTCGTCGTGCAGAGGCGGAGGGGCTTGGGTGGTGTGGCGGGCACGGCGCGGCGTCGTCTCGGCGTCGCTTCAGCTCTGCCCGCGAGGTGACCCGTGCGGGAGCTTGCCAGGGACGGCAATGGCGTGGCGGCATCGCCTTGCCTCCTCTGGGGTCAACGAGCACGTTTCTTCTCCTTCCCTCGAGTGAGTGAGGTGAGGTGAGTGTGGAGATGCTGCTGGACAGCTCGATTTCTCAAAAACGAGCTCGAATTTGGAAGTTGAATTTCGGCTCAGAGATGAACACAGTGGTGCTCGACATGTGTTCGATCTAATCCCTGAACCAAAACCAAATTTGAAATTTTGAAATTTCTTTTCATAATTTGTTTCCAAATATTTTTCCAGGGTTTGTGCCACCACTGGATGATTTAATTTGGTAGTGTAGTTTGAAGATTTTGATGGTTTTCCAAAGTTAAAGAAACATTTGGAAAATTTGAAAATAGGATTTAGAATAGAATTTAAAATAGAGAGAGGAAAAGATTATGAGGGTAGAGTGGAAGTGATCACCATGTCACCCCACTGAAGTTTTGTTTTGAAGATCAAATTTTGATTTTCTTAAGAAGATAGAAAAAGTTTGTGTGACTTTTGTCACATTACTTTATGTGGGAAACAATTTGTTGTGCTTCTTTTCTTTGTTTTCAAATTTTTATTTTAAGGACACACCACTCAAGCAAGCAAACACAAGCAAGCACACATAAAGTAACAGAAAATTTTTGTTGGCCCACATTTTTGACTAATAAAACTGGGTTACAGATTTGGGACGTTACAGATCTGTAACATCCCAAATCTATAATAAGAGTAAATAAGACCCAAAATTCAGAACCAACAAAAACTTTTTGAATTATTTCACAAATGATTGTGTTTTCCCTTATATTGTTCTGTTTGATCTTGTGTGACTTTATTGTTGACGATGGTTTGACTAGTAAGTGTCAACCCAAGAAATCAACCTAAGTAAAAATATATCTAAAACTCTGGTGATCATGTTATGACAAGAATATACTCCATATATCTTTTCCATTCTTATGTTGGCCAAAAGTCTATTCCAAAAATGATTTGGTTTTAGCAGCAAATAAAATACCCACTCTTGAGAAGATAAAAGTATTTCCAAAATTACATGTTTCTAAAATATGGAGATTCACATGTTATCTCCCATCTATTCTTCAACCTTGATATTTTACAATTCTTATTTTATAACCTCCTATGTTTCATTCCATTTTTTTTAAAAAGAAACATTAGTGGGAAATATATTACCCCACATATTTCCATTCTCAAATCTTTTGAAAAACTATTCAATTATGAGTTGAGCCATTTCCTAAACTTCATCTTGTCATAATTAAGTATGATCATTTTTAAGGTAGTATTGTTGATCATGAAAAGTGTGGCATGATTAATTTGTATGAATTGAGTTGTGTGGTTGATATTGTGTGTTGTTAATGTTGTTGTGATGCTGATCTTGGTTTGGTTGTTTGCTTGTGAGGATGATTCCTCAGGTAACCCTCAAATCAAATCTTGGTTACAAGAAATGATCCTATTAAAAATTTCCTCTCTATCTATTCCTCTATTCTCTGAAAACAATTATATTTTCTTTATCAAAATTCCAGGAGTGAGGTGAACTAATAATCATCCCCACTTCATATCACTCCCTCTCAAGTAAACCTACTTTTCGATTTAAAACAAACCCCTCTTTTCATTTACAAAAAAAAAAGGAAATGAAGGTCATGAGTTAAAAATGATCTTCATAAATAATTTCCCTCCCAAATTCTCTATTTTCCTTAAAACAAATGTTTTCGCTGTGAAAATAAAAATTATTTGAAGTTATACTATTTGTCAAAGAAGTTCCCAAAAGTTCAAAACCATATTTTATCACTGGTTTTAAATATTAAAAGAGTATCAAATTATTAATTTCCAAAAATGATTTATTTAAACTCTATGAACAAATTTTGCACAAAACATTTTATTTTCAAAAAACCAATTTTTGTGGAGCCTCTACATGTATATGGGAGGCTACCCAAATATTTTCAGAATTTTTAAAAATGTATAAAGGCCTCAATTAAATCCCAGAAACCCTACTGGTTTTGAAAAGGAATTAAAAAGAAATGGGCAAGGACCTATCTGTGAGAGCAGAAAGGAATTCAGGGGGCGTTTTGCAAATCCGTCATTGACCTCCTGTAGCTGACGGCGCCCGACGCAGCGTCCTGCTGCCGTGCTCGCCGCGCCGCCGTGCTCCCTCCTGCCAGTCACCGAGCCCCACGCCGCCGTGCTCCTCACGCCGCGCCCTGCTGCTCGACAAGAGGGACTCCTCCCGCACGACTCCTCTGCCACCATCTGCTCCCTGCTCCTCTGCCTCCACCTCCCTCCCGCACGTCACCGTGGCCCTCCCTCCTTGCCCTGGGAGGAGATAAGAGCACCACCCCACGCCACCACTCTGCTCCCCCATCCTCACTTCGCCCTCTCCCACTCTCTCGCTCTCTCCCCACTTCCCCTTTTCTCCTCACCACGATTTGAACAACGGCCGAAGCCGCCGACGCGCCTCGCCGGCGATAGCGAGCTCCCCATCCAAATCCCAGACCCCCAGCAGCTTCGTCGTGTCCTACTCTCCCTCCCTGCGCGAATAATCGGAAAACGGAGCAAGGGATCGTCCCCGTCGAGCTATCCCCTTCCGCTCCGGCCGCCGATGTGTTGAGCAAGCTCACGGGTGGTGCCGTCCACCATTTCCCGTCATTGTTGTGCCTCTGTGCTCCCCGTCTTCTGCTCTCTCTTATGAGCCCTTTCTTTGCCCAGGAAACGCCGGAATCGCCGACGCTGCCGTCCTCGCCGGAGCCCCTGCTCTGTCTCGCCGCCTCGGCGTGTCGAGGAAGAAGGAGAGGCCCGTACCCCTTCGCTCGCGCTCGTGGGCCGCGAGATGGGCCACTCCCTGCGCTGCACAGCCCTGATCCAGCAGATCCAGCCCGCTAACCTTTTTTTTAGGTGGTTTATTCTATTTCCTTATAGATCTATTTCTGGCCCTTCAGTTTAAATCGATTTAAAATAGCTCACATGCATTTTTGGCCAAACCAAAAATCATGGAGGTACCTCAACATGTTTTTAACCAGATCCAAGTGGTAGATCCACTTTTGGACAAATACTTCTAGATAAATAAAATGGAAGGCAAAAACACTGCTTTTCACCAAGACCTCAATAACTATTTTTATAAGATAGCTAAATTTGCAAACTCAACTGTTTTGAAAAGCCCTAAGTGATGCCTAGCAATAGCAATTGGTCTCTTGTGCAAATGAGCTTCCTAAAAAATGGCTTCCACTTTGGTAACTGACCAGATAGCCATTATAGGATTTTTGTAAATTATTTGGTGATGAATTTTGATGTGAATCCAATTGTGTGGCCTTCTGTATGATTAGGAGTACCTAATCCTAGATTGGTGTGATTTTTAGAGCTGTATTTTATTTTTGGTGTGCATAGCTAGTTTTAATGCTTTCCTGTGAAATCTTGGATTTAGTTTTATTTAAGTTTGTGGAATGTGTTAATGTTTTATTTGTGATTACTAGCATGCATAGGTTCTGTACTCTTTGTTATGAGTGTGTTATCCCTTATAATTAGCATGTTAGGAAAAGTTTAGTGTTGCATGTGTTCGTTAGGAAATAATATCACTAGTGTGAATATTTCCTAGAATATCCCTAGTGTTTAGGAATTGTCTGTGGATGAAATTCTTTGAGTGGTTTGGTTTTTGGAAACATTGCTTCAACATCAGTAGCATTTCATGGCTACTGATATTGTAGCATGTCACCCCTTGTTACCTATTGTTTGATCCTTAGCAAAGCATGTTTAGTTGGGGGAATAGTTATAATTATTTAGGACTCACTAGCACGAGTAGCCTTATGTTGTGTTGTTGTTTTAGTAAGCTTCCTATTGTAGCCAGAGATATTTAACCTCTTAATGCCTTGTTATGGTAGTGGAACACCCACTGATTCCATTGCATATTGATTGAAGAATAAGTTTCTCAATCATAAGCATAGTTCCGATAGCCTTTTATCTACTGGGTGTGAGTGGTGGTTTTCTCTGTTAAAAATTGAGTGGTTGTGTTGTAGTGAAGTATTTCCTGTTTAGATAAAATGCTTGCTGTTCACCCTTGCTTGAGATAGCTTTGTGATCTAGGCACCTAGCATGCACTAGTCTAAGGCCCTTATAAGCTTAGATCCTAGTTTGTTGCTTGAATAATTGGTTTGATGCTTGTGGTTGTTATCTGTCTGTGCACCACTTGTGATTCTGTTTGGTGTATTGATTGTTGTTTATTTCCCTGTTTGCGACGCTAGATAATAACGCTACCGGAGTGGTTTTCGGAGAGATTTGATCGAGGAAGGATTGGATTTTATTATATTGATCAACGAAGAGAAGTCCAGGGACATTTTGCTGAAACCAGGCAAGCTACTTCACTGAGCTTGCACCTATATACATCTATTTTGATTCATCTGTTTTACTTATAAAGAGCATAAGTGTTTTATGTGGCGTTGCCACGAAAACTATGATTTGAAAACCCTTTTCCAAAACAAGTATATTATTGAGACACCCGATATAGAGGTGTCAATGGTATACAATGATTTCTAAATGAATTGTTTTACTCAAAGCCTTCTATGAAAAACTTTTGGTGGGATTACAAACCACCCAAGTTTTGATTAAAAGTATTTTTGCTATGAAAATTGGAAATGATTGTGAAAACCTTTTTAAAGAGTTTATGAAAAACTATTTTGCCACTCTATGTAGAAATAGTTTGTTATATAAAACTATAGGATGGGAAAAACAATTGTTTATCAAAACTCTTTTAAAATACTTGGATAGACCTGCCGGAAGGTCGGTGCTCAGTTGAAGAAGGTTGGTGTTGTTTTTGAGAAAAATGCACATTGTGTCCTAGTACTATGACGACCAACCATTATCCTGTGCGACCACACTTACCCACATATGGGCAAGGGCGTAGTCATATAATTTGCTCGTGTTAGTACTGGATGCCTCAACAACGAGGATAACCTCGTTCCATGAGGGGATGGTCTGAGGACCTACCCCCTGACCTGGGTCCTCTTCAGTGTTGGTCTACCGGAAGCCGGTATGGACGTGTTTGGAGGAAGAGGATTGAAGGGCTCCCTTGGGTCCGCCGGGCAGAACTACGAGTCCTCACACTTAGTTCTGAGGGTTTGAGTGTCGATGGAATGTGTCGTAGCGGCAGGGTCCTATACTAGCATGAGCAAAGGACAGGCTATGGCCGGGAACTCAACTTCGCATACCTCTGGTATGGCGGGACGTGGCTGACACGATGAGTGACCGGATGGGTGTGGGAAAAGCGTACTACCTCTGCAGAGGTAAAACTATTCGAATAGCCGAGTCCTCGGATACGGACAGTTGGAAGGCTGTCCTAAGACCATGTGCAAGTTTTGAGAAAGGTGTTGAGTTTTGGAAGGAAGTTGGCTGGAAAGGTTATTTCGTACCTGTACCAATGAGTTGGTTCGAGGTAGCGACGGGCTTGGAATCAGGGCAAGAAGTTGTTTTTCGAGGAAAAAGTTTTAAAAGAGATTTCTTACCCTTTTAAAAGAAGGTGTATTTTCGGGAAAAGATTTAAAAAGACTTCTTACCTTTTTAACCAAGATAGTGAGAAAACTACTTTCCAAAATGTCTTGTCTTCAACAGGATTTAAAAATCTATTCTTCTTTTTTAAATCATGATTTAGTGTGGTTTTTCTCCTAAAAATAAAAGTCTTTGAAAATGAAAAAAAACTAGTGCATGTTCCTGTTGGGGTAGTTTGCGAGTACAATCAAATGTACTCATATTGGTTTCGTCCCTGGCTATTGTCTTAGCCAGATCCAGAGAAGAGCAGTTCGACGAGAGGAGTTCACTGACGTCTTTGCGAACTAGGGCGCTTCCCAGTCAGCTGCCTGTAGGGTAAAGGCGAATGACTTGGGCTCCACGTTGATTTGGTGATTCCGCTGCAAGTACCTTATTGAAGCTGATCACTTCAAGCACGTAAGTATAATTATTCGGTATTTGTGGGTGTTCTGTGATACCAACTCAAGTTATGTGCAACAGCACACTGATCATGGGACTGTTGCAGGAAACATAACGAGTATCTCGGATAATTAATCCGGGGTCCTCACAGACTTGGTATCAGAGCCATCCTGACTGTAACAGACCTTAGTTAGCATGGACGTTAGTTAGGAAGAGAATATTTTGTTAAAAATATGTTAACACCAAAAATATATCCTTATTTAGGGAAGTCCAAAAATGACTCCCGCTCTTCTCGCCTTCTCAATTAATTTCTGAGACTTACCTTTCTATTTTAAAATTTACCAAGGATTTCTCTACTCCCTCTTACCTGTTCAAAATACTTGACGATGTCCAATGGAGACCTAATTAGCTAGCACCTACAAGAAGAAGCTTCCATCGCAAATACTCAACATTCAACATCAAGGTGGTTGATATGCAAATGCCAAGATCGTCGACACCAACAAAGCAAGAGACCTCCGAAGACCTCAGCTCAGCCTCAGCAATTCTACTCAAGTTGCTACTTCGACAATCTCAGTTTTTCCAGCTGAAGACTAAGGCGACGAAATGAGGATTTCAGCACCCCTGTTTAACCAAGACCCATAGGAAAAACATATGATAGGAACCTTGGTTGTTTCACCCCTATTACCACGCGTACTAGACATCCGTTGGTACTAGACGTACCTTGTGTGCACCTTGCTTGTGTGTACTCTGCTTGTGTGTTGTTTGTGAGGTGGAAAAACGTAGTTTTACAAAAAGGAAAAGTTTAGTTTCCTTTTTGCCACCTAAGTGCACCTTGTTACGGATGTAAACCCGCCAAGGAAAAGCTTTCTAAAATATTCTTCCCTCTTATCTAAATCATCTCCCAAACAGAACTGACAGTTCCTCAAGATACCAAAAGACCCCCGATCTTTAACCAAATAGCCTGAGGTTTTGTATCCTTTCAAAAGTCCGACCTAGAAAACCCTCCAGAAAATTTTGACCTAGTAAGAGGAACAAGATACCGAATACTCTCTACTTCAACCTTGAGGCCCAAGACTCTACGACCTTCTGCAAGACGGATAGCGGCCTTCATACGTCGTTTTGAGCAACCACATCAAGCTATCGAGAAGGATGAAGATTCAAGACCCGACGTTCGATGACACTAGTTGGATTCTGTCAGACTAACAAAAGATTATGAAAGCTAACATAACTAACATAATTTATCTAACTTTAAATCTCTCATCTAACCAAGTTTTGCAAAGCTACTAACTGCTTTTTCTAGACAAAGGAAATAGGTGCCATAGGACGACTCAAAACTATTTGGTAGAAAGGAGAACTTTAGGAGGATATACAAGTGTTGAACTATGAGATTATTAGTTAAAAGGGTCCCTTAAGAATCTAGTTGAGGAGATCAGAACTTGTTGGATGATATTGGTAATATCAAAAAAATTTGGGGTTTAGAATAGAAGTGAAAACTTGGAGTGGATCGATAAATTAATTGGATTTGGACAAATGATATATCTGAATTATGCTTTGGGGCTAACCAGTTGTGGTCCCCAACCATTGGTGGTTATCTGGAGCTAGAAGATGTGACCCTTGATTTAAGGTTTAGAAATAAAGGTGAAAGTTCTTGGATTTTTAGGAAGCACTTGCTGATAAAAGGATAATTGGATTGGTTAGAAGCAAGTAGATTAAGAAAAATACTCCGGTGTGGAAATGTCTAGGGTGATTCTTGGCGCAAATGACCCTTGCAATAAACTCTTATGGAATTATGGGAAGTGATCAAGGATGAGTTAGCAATGAGTAGATCGTTGTATGCAAGAAATAATTAGTGGAGGATAAATGAATGCTTATCGGATTCTAGGAGTCAATATGACTTGGTCTAGTAGCCAGACATTCTAGGTGACAGTAGTTTTCAGAGCTTGTCACGCTCTGTTTGGATTATTCTTAGAAAAAAATCAGTTATCTTTGATTACGAGATCAAGGCCCCAAAAGTGTTGAGATAAAATCTGAATTTGGTTAGAAAGTGGGTCAATTCTTGATGATATGATCACATGATTGTCGGATGCTTTATTTAGTTTTGATGATATGGTCGTAGGAAAATGACAACCGACGGAGTCAGACAATTCGAGATATGCCTATCTGGAGAGAAAAATCAATCAGGAAATGATAGGTGGAGCACAATGATTTAGTGATAAAAAGGCAATGGGAAGAATATGCCTAAAAAGATTTGATGGGTACCCGATAGATTGAACTATACCATGATAAAGAGTTTATGCCCAAGGAAGATGAGGGTGGATTAATAATTTTAGCTTGAGCAAGGACCATGTTTTAAATTAACTGATTGATAGTAGTGGCCTTACCAGAAATATTGGAATGGTATTTTGAAAAAAAATCGAGAATTAGAGACCTAGGTAAAGTTGATCGTTCAGGATCATAGGTATAATAAGTTTGATGTCTAAGGTATGGCACCCAACTCCCTTGAAAACTAACATAAGCCCCTCAACCATAAAGTTTTCCCGAAGACCCTAACTATTTTGGAGCACTCTAGCTTACTTATGAAGACACCTGCGAAGCTGTGTGAAGACCCGGAACCAAAGAAGCAATCTACCAGACGATCTTTGAGTATTTGGAAACTCTTATGTCAGAATCTACTATTCTTAACCTCTCTAGAAATAGTGCGATCCTCCAATGTTCGGGTTATATAGAAGTAGTTTGGTAACAAGCCTCATGAACTTGTTAGCAACTCACTTTTGTATGCTCAAACAATGGAGTGTCATACACAAATAATCGGAACATCAGATAATTCAGTACATCTCAGCCTCTGGGAAATGAAAAGTGATTTGATGACAAGACTAGCTACCTTGTTACCAAATTCTTCTTGTATGACTAAGGCAATTTGATGTCATAGAAGACACCCACATTCTTATACAACTAACCAATAGACGGCCTCGCAACATCAAGCTGTCAAGATCTCACCTGGCAACCTTACCAAAGAAGCAACGACCTCGGAAGAGAAGTCAAGCCCAAAACCCGTGCCCTCAAAACTCCCCGGTACCCCCGGGCAAATCTCGAGGACGAGATTTATTTTAAGGGGGGAAGGATCTGTAACATCCCAAATCTATAATAAGAGTAAATAAGACCCAAAATTCAGAACCAACAAAAACTTTTTGAATTATTTCACAAATGATTGTGTTTCCTTATATTGTTCTGTTTGACTTGTGTGACTTTATTGTTGACGATGTTTGACTAGTAAGTGTCAACCCAAGAAATCAACCTAAGTAAAAATATATCTAAAACTCTGGTGATCATGTTATGACAAGAATATACTCCATATATCTTTCCATTCTTATGTTGGCCAAAAGTCTATTCCAAAAATGATTTGGTTTTAGCAGCAAATAAAATACCCACTCTTGAGAAGATAAAAGTATTTCCAAAATTACATGTTTCTAAAATATGGAGATTCACATGTTATCTCCCATCTATTCTTCAACCTTGATATTTTACAATTCTTATTTTATAACCTCCTATGTTTCATTCCATTTTTTTTAAAAAGAAACATTAGTGGGAAATATATTACCCCACATATTTCCATTCTCAAATCTTTTGAAAAACTATTCAATTATGAGTTGAGCCATTTCCTAAACTTCATCTTGTCATAATTAAGTATGATCATTTTTAAGGTAGTATTGTTGATCATGAAAAGTGTGGCATGATTAATTTGTATGAATTGAGTTGTGTGGTTGATATTGTGTGTTGTTAATGTTGTTGTGATGCTGATCTTGGTTTGGTTGTTTGCTTGTGAGGATGATTCCTCAGGTAACCCTCAAATCAAATCTTGGTTACAAGAAATGATCCTATTAAAAATTTCCTCTCTATCTATTCCTCTATTCTCTGAAAACAATTATATTTTCTTTATCAAAATTCCAGGAGTGAGGTGAACTAATAATCATCCCCACTTCATATCACTCCCTCTCAAGTAAACCTACTTTTCGATTTAAAACAAACCCCTCTTTTCATTTACAAAAAAAAAAGGAAATGAAGGTCATGAGTTAAAAATGATCTTCATAAATAATTTCCCTCCCAAATTCTCTATTTTCCTTAAAACAAATGTTTTCGCTGTGAAAATAAAAATTATTTGAAGTTATACTATTTGTCAAAGAAGTTCCCAAAAGTTCAAAACCATATTTTATCACTGGTTTTAAATATTAAAAGAGTATCAAATTATTAATTTCCAAAAATGATTTATTTAAACTCTATGAACAAATTTTGCACAAAACATTTTATTTTCAAAAAACCAATTTTTGTGGAGCCTCTACATGTATATGGGAGGCTACCCAAATATTTTCAGAATTTTTAAAAATGTATAAAGGCCTCAATTAAATCCCAGAAACCCTACTGGTTTTGAAAAGGAATTAAAAAGAAATGGGCAAGGACCTATCTGTGAGAGCAGAAAGGAATTCAGGGGGCGTTTTGCAAATCCGTCATTGACCTCCTGTAGCTGACGGCGCCCGACGCAGCGTCCTGCTGCCGTGCTCGCCGCGCCGCCGTGCTCCCTCCTGCCAGTCACCGAGCCCCACGCCGCCGTGCTCCTCACGCCGCGCCCTGCTGCTCGACAAGAGGGACTCCTCCCGCACGACTCCTCTGCCACCATCTGCTCCCTGCTCCTCTGCCTCCACCTCCCTCCCGCACGTCACCGTGGCCCTCCCTCCTTGCCCTGGGAGGAGATAAGAGCACCACCCCACGCCACCACTCTGCTCCCCCATCCTCACTTCGCCCTCTCCCACTCTCTCGCTCTCTCCCCACTTCCCCTTTTCTCCTCACCACGATTTGAACAACGGCCGAAGCCGCCGACGCGCCTCGCCGGCGATAGCGAGCTCCCCATCCAAATCCCAGACCCCCAGCAGCTTCGTCGTGTCCTACTCTCCCTCCCTGCGCGAATAATCGGAAAACGGAGCAAGGGATCGTCCCCGTCGAGCTATCCCCTTCCGCTCCGGCCGCCGATGTGTTGAGCAAGCTCACGGGTGGTGCCGTCCACCATTTCCCGTCATTGTTGTGCCTCTGTGCTCCCCGTCTTCTGCTCTCTCTTATGAGCCCTTTCTTTGCCCAGGAAACGCCGGAATCGCCGACGCTGCCGTCCTCGCCGGAGCCCCTGCTCTGTCTCGCCGCCTCGGCGTGTCGAGGAAGAAGGAGAGGCCCGTACCCCTTCGCTCGCGCTCGTGGGCCGCGAGATGGGCCACTCCCTGCGCTGCACAGCCCTGATCCAGCAGATCCAGCCCGCTAACCTTTTTTTTAGGTGGTTTATTCTATTTCCTTATAGATCTATTTCTGGCCCTTCAGTTTAAATCGATTTAAAATAGCTCACATGCATTTTTGGCCAAACCAAAAATCATGGAGGTACCTCAACATGTTTTTAACCAGATCCAAGTGGTAGATCCACTTTTGGACAAATACTTCTAGATAAATAAAATGGAAGGCAAAAACACTGCTTTTCACCAAGACCTCAATAACTATTTTTATAAGATAGCTAAATTTGCAAACTCAACTGTGTTGAGAAGCCCTAAGTGATGCCTAGCAATAGCAATTGGTCTCTTGTGCAAATGAGCTTCCTATATAAAATGGCTTCCACTTTGGTAACTGACCAGATAGCCATTATAGGATTTTTGTAAATTATTGTGATGAATTTTGATGTGAATCCAATTGTGTGGCCTTCTGTATGATTAGGAGTACCTAATCCTAGATTGGTGTGAATTTTAGAGCTGTATTTTATTTTTGGTGTGCATAGCTAGTTTTAATGCTTTCCTGTGAAATCTTGGATTTAGTTTTATTTAAGTTTGTGGAATGTGTTAATGTTTTATTTGTGATTACTAGCATGCATAGGTTCTGTACTCTTTGTTATGAGTGTGTTATCCCTTATAATTAGCATGTTAGGAAAAAGTTTAGTGTTGCATGTGTTCGTTAGGAAATAATATCACTAGTGTGAATATTTCCTAGAATATCCCTAGTGTTTAGGAATTGTCTGTGGATGAAATTCTTTGAGTGGTTTGGTTTTTGGAAACATTGCTTCAACATCAGTAGCATTTCATGGCTACTGATATTGTAGCATGTCACCCCTTGTTACCTATTGTTTGATCCTTAGCAAAGCATGTTTAGTTGGGGGAATAGTTATAATTATTTAGGACTCACTAGCACGAGTAGCCTTATGTTGTGTTGTTGTTTTAGTAAGCTTCCTATTGTAGCCAGAGATATTTAACCTCTTAATGCCTTGTTATGGTAGTGGAACACCCACTGATTCCATTGCATATTGATTGAAGAATAAGTTTCTCAATCATAAGCATAGTTCCGATAGCCTTTTATCTACTGGGTGTGAGTGGTGGTTTTCTCTGTTGAAAATTGAGTGGTTGTGTTGTAGTGAAGTACTTCCTGTTTAGATAAAATGCTTGCTGTTCACCCTTGCTTGAGATAGCTTTGTGATCTAGGCACCTAGCATGCATTAGTCTAAGGCCCTTATAAGCTTAGATCCTAGTTTGTTGCTTGAATAATTGGTTTGATGCTTGTGGTTGTTATCTGTCTGTGCACCACTTGTGATTCTGTTTGGTGTATTGATTGTTGTTTATTTCCCTGTTTGCGACGCTAGATAATAACGCTACCGGAGTGGTTTTCGGAGAGATTTGATCGAGGAAGGATTGGATTTTATTATATTGATCAACGAAGAGAAGTCCAGGGACATTTTGCTGAAACCAGGCAAGCTACTTCACTGAGCTTGCACCTATATACCTCTATTTTGATTCATCTGTTTTACTTATTAAGAGCATAAGTGTTTTATGTGGCGTTGCCACTAAAACTATGATTTGAAAAACCCTTTTCCAAAACGCAAGTATATTATTGAGACACCCGATATAGAGGTGTCAATGGTATACAATGATTTCTAAATGAATTTGTTTTACTCAAAAGCCTTCTATGAAAAACCTTTTGGTGGGATTACAAACCACCCAAGTTTTGATTAAAAGTATTTTTGCTATGAAAATTGGAAATGATTGCGAAAACCTTTTTAAAGAGTTTATGAAAAACTATTTTGCCACTCTATGTAGAAATCTCAGTTTGTTTATATAAAACTATAGGATGGGAAAATCATTGTTTATACAAAACTCTTTTGAAAATCCTTGAATAGACCTGCCGGAAGGTCGGTGCTCAGTTGAAGAAGGTTGGTGTTGTTTTTGAGAAAAATGCACATTGTGTCCTAGTACTATGACGACCAACCATTATCCTGTGCGACCACACTTACCCACATATGGGCAAGGGCGTAGTCATATAATTTGCTCGTGTTAGTACTGGATGCCTCAACAACGAGGATAACCTCGTTCCATGAGGGGATGGTCTGAGGACCTACCCCCTGACCTGGGTCCTCTTCAGTGTTGGTCTACCGGAAGCCGGTATGGACGTGTTTGGAGGAAGAGGATTGAAGGGCTCCCTTGGGTCCGCCGGGCAGAACTACGAGTCCTCACACTTAGTTCCTGAGGGTTTGAGTGTCGATGGAATGTGTCGTAGCGGCAGGGTCCTATACTAGCATGAGCAAAGGACAGGCTATGGCCGGGAACTCAACTTCGCATACCTCTGGTATGGCGGGACGTGGCTGACACGATGAGTGACCGGATGGGTGTGGGAAAAGCGTACTACCTCTGCAGAGTGTAAAACTATTCGAATAGCCGAGTCCACGGATGTGGACAGTTGGAAGGCTGTCCTAAGACCATGTGCAAGTTTTGAGAAAGGTGTTGAGTTTTGGAAGGAAGTTGGCTGGAAAGGTTATTTCGTACCTGTACCAATGAGTTGGTTCGAGGTAGCGACGGGCTTGGAATCAGGGCAAGAAGTTGTTTTTCGAGGAAAAAGTTTTAAAAGAGATTTCTTACCCTTTTAAAAGAAGGTGTATTTTCGGGAAAAGATTTAAAAAGACTTCTTACCTTTTTAACCAAGATAGTGAGAAAACTACTTTCCAAAATGTCTTGTCTTCAACAGGATTTAAAAATCTATTCTTCTTTTTTAAATCATGATTTAGTGTGGTTTTTCTCCAAAAAAAAAAAGTCTTTGAAAATGAAAAAAAACTAGTGCATGTTCCTGTTGGGGTAGTTTGCGAGTACAATCAAATGTACTCATATTGGTTTCGTCCCTGGCTATTGTCTTAGCCAGATCCCAGAGAAGAGCAGTTCGACGAAGAGGAGTTCACTGACGTCTTGGCGAACTAGGGCGCTTCCCAGTCAGCTGCCTGTAGGGTAAAGGCGAATGACTTGGGCTCCACGTTGATTTGGTGATTCCGCTGCAAGTACCTTATTGAAGCTGATCACTTCAAGCACGTAAGTATAATTATTCGGTATTTGTGGGTGTTCTGTGATACCAACTCAAGTTATGTGCAACAGCACACTGATCATGGGACTGTTGCAGGAAACATAACGAGTATCTCGGATAATTAATCCGGGGTCCTCACAGACTTGGTATCAGAGCCATCCTGACTGTAACAGACCTTAGTTAGCATGGACGTTAGTTAGGAAGAGAATATTTTGTTAAAAATATGTTAACACCAAAAATATATCCTTATTTAGGGAAGTCCAAAAATGACTCCCGCTCTTCTCGCCTTCTCAATTAATTTCTGAGACTTACCTTTCTATTTTAAAATTTACCAAGGATTTCTCTACTCCCTCTTACCTGTTCAAAATACTTGACGATGTCCAATGGAGACCTAATTAGCTAGCACCTACAAGAAGAAGCTTCCATCGCAAATACTCAACATTCAACATCAAGGTGGTTGATATGCAAATGCCAAGATCGTCGACACCAACAAAGCAAGAGACCTCCGAAGACCTCAGCTCAGCCTCAGCAATTCTACTCAAGTTGCTACTTCGACAATCTCAGTTTTTCCAGCTGAAGACTAAGGCGACGAAATGAGGATTTCAGCACCCCTGTTTAACCAAGACCCATAGGAAAAACATATGATAGGAACCTTGGTGTTTCACCCTATTACCACGCGTACTAGACATCCGTTGGTACTAGACGTACCTTGTGTGCACCTTGCTTGTGTGTACTCTGCTTGTGTGTTGTTTGTGAGGTGGAAAAACGTAGTTTTACAAAAAGGAAAAGTTTAGTTTCCTTTTTGCCACCTAAGTGCACCTTGTTACGGATGTAAACCCGCCAAGGAAAAGCTTTCTAAAATATTCTTCCCTCTTATCTAAATCATCTCCCAAACAGAACTGACAGTTCCTCAAGATACCAAAAGACCCCCGATCTTTAACCAAATAGCCTGAGGTTTTGTATCCTTTCAAAAGTCCGACCTAGAAAACCCTCCAGAAAATTTTGACCTAGTAAGAGGAACAAGATACCGAATACTCTCTACTTCAACCTTGAGGCCCAAGACTCTACGACCTTCTGCAAGACGGATAGCGGCCTTCATACGTCGTTTTGAGCAACCACATCAAGCTATCGAGAAGGATGAAGATTCTGTCCCGATCGTTATCTCGTCGGGTGTCGGCGTGACGGGTGCGATCACTGGTTTCTCGGTCGTCCTCCCGCCGTCCACCGGCGTGATGGGTGCGGTCCTGCTCGTCGGGGCGGTGTTTTTCCTTGCCCGAGTTGACGCTTTTCTCCAGTCCGCCGGAGGCTCGATGCTTGTTGCCGGCTAGCGAGGAGGCCCCTCTGGACTTGCTGGCCTCCGGGTAGGGGGTTGCGTCAGCGTCTGACGCGACCTGCATCCGGTTAGCAGCGCCGAGGAGTTGCTGGACTCGCAGGCACTGGGCGGCCAGCTCGTTGCCCTGGAGGTTATCGAGCTCGCGCGAGGCAGCTTCGGGCGTGCGCATGTTTTTGGCGGGGCTGTCGTAGACGGGCATGACGAAGCTCGGCCGGATGGGGTCCTCGTCCAGCCGGGCGCCGAGCGAACCTCCCTTGCGGCGGATCTCCTCCAACCGGCTGGGGTGGTCGCTGGCCGGGGTGATGCTGTGGGCGGAGTCGTACTCGCGCATCCTGGCGGCGAGGCGGCGTTTGGTGTTGGCGACCTCGACGGCGCTGTCGACGAGGCGCTGGCGCTGCGCGTCCAGCTCCGCGGTCGCGACGGCCGGGTCGCTGTTGATGTTGAGGGGCGTGCGGAGCGCATCGATGGTAGCTCGGAGCGAGCCGTCCTCCGCCGTGGAAGACGTGCTTCCACGCTCGCGCGCGCGGCGTGCGCGTCCGCGTCGTGGTCGACGCCGGTGGTGAAGACCTCCGCGTAGGCACGGGACTCGGCGCTGGAGTCGGAGCAGACGGACAAAGTGTCCGGACAGGGAAGTACGGTGTCGGGATACTCACTTGGCGCGACGTCAATGTAGACGCGATGGCTGCCGAAGTGGACGATGGAGCCTCCGCCTGTGGGAGGAGCGTCCGCGAAGCAGGTGGCGTTGTCCATGATGCAGTCGAAGGCGCCGAGCGTCAGGATGAGGCCTGACGCGACGCGCTAGCCAGAAGCGGTGAGGGGTCCCATGCAGAACGTGACTCCGGTCGCCGCGGTAGGCCCCACGGTGGGCGCCAAATGTCGTGGTATCTCGCACGGCATATGTCACTGGGAGTGACTTCTTGCGTGGGGACTCAGGTGGCGTGCGACGGCGAGTGCACGGAATTGGATACGAGCAAGGTGAACACCGAGACGTACCCAGGTTCGGGGCCCTCGTGAGGAGGTAACACCCTACTCCTGCCTAGCTGTGGTATACCGACGTCACAAGATGTTACAATTGTGCTCCTGGAGCTGTATCGAGTGTTCTTTCCCTGCTAGGAGATGAGGTGGGTCTCTGGGGTGAACTGGGATCCAACCCTTGCTATGAGGGATCCGACTCTCCTTATATAGGCAGAGTAGCCGGTTACAGCGGCGGCTACCCGGCGTCTGGTAGCGGAGACAGGCCGCCGGCGAGGACGTGGCCACGGTGGGAGGCCGTGCCCGCGTGCGTGATGATGGTCTGTGCTCCCTGTCTTGTCCATCGCAGGGCATGCTGTACGGCCCACGGGGGCCGACGTCATCTTTGACTTCGGGGGCGCAGAACAGTGCCATGCCTACGCCCCCTTGTCCTTTAGTCCTTGGCTGCCTATGAAAGGGATCCGAGGCGCTAGCGAGGCGGGCAGCGAGGCGGGCAGCCCGGAGCCGACGCCGGCTCGGAGGGTGCACATGGAAGATTCCCCTGTCTTGCTGTTACCCGGGGAGAATATCCCCGACAGTGTGTGACCAGTTCTTAACCCTAAGCCACCGTTGAAAAAGGACGGGTATGTGAGTGAGGGAGAGCAGGAGAGAAGACGACGGATAACAATAATAAGTCAAATAAGAAGATAATGTTTTTTATGATGGAGAAGACGAAGAAGATAACAGTCTCCGACAAAAAAAAAAACCACTTTCACCACCACCCGCAATTGAAAAACACGATGTGATTCTGTTCGATGACCTAAATTAACTACTTATGGTAGGATCGTAAGTTGTCTACTCATCCACTCGGTGTTTGATGTGCACATCTTGTCGAAAAAAAACTCTTGCCCACAACAGGATTTTCTTTCCTCACACTTTCTAAAGGGCAATAACAAAATAGATTCCACACTCAAAAAAGGAGACGCGACGAACGACAGCACCGCGATGAACTAGAGCAAGTATCCATTCACACCATAAAGATGAGAAAGCGACATGATCCTTCTTCTTCCCCAACAAGAAAGAAAAGCCCACCTTTAGAAGCCGCCCATCTCCCAGGGACCCATACGCGAAAACCGCACCCACCGCGATCCAGCCGCCCACCTGCCAACCCCACCCACATCCGACGGCTCAGATGCCGGCACGCAGACAGGGTCCACGCAACTTGGAGGGGCAAACCGGTACTTTCACGTCAGCACCTCCGCCCACCCCCTTTTATCTCTCTCTCCCCCACCTCCCGGTCCTCTCGACCTGGTGACGCCTCCAATCGAGCCGAGCTCCTCGCGATTCCCAATCCCCGCACGCCTCCTCCTTACTCGCCGCCGCCGCCGCGCTACAGGGTTAGGCTTCCTCTCCCCTTGTCTGGTTTGATCTGTTTGGTTCGGTGGTCGATTCGCCGTCGCGTGGTCGATCCGCCTGGGTTTTCTTCTCCGGAAGGGAGTTTCCGGCGGTCCGTCCGGCGACTTTTTTCTCCCTGCGCAGGCATCGACGGGAGGGGGCCGTATTTCGTGGTGCTCCTGGCTCGGTTTGGTGGTTGGTCCGCGTCGCGTAGAAGTCTTTGCGTGTTGCTTTTCCCTTCGTTCTTCTGGGTGAAATGATTAGATTTACCCTTTTTCAAATTGTAATTGTTGGGATTAATCGAATCACGGGGCGGATGCGGTGCGTCCTGTGTTCGATTTACTATCTCGCGACAAATTCTGCGAGTTCTCGAGATTTGAATTCGGCCCCCCCCCCCCCCCCCCCCCGTTCTTCGTCTAGGCTGTCGGCGAAATGAAAATAGTGAGTGGGTATGATAGGTAGCAGCTGTTAGGAAGAGGTCGCTTTTGGCATCCTGATTTCCTGGAAATCAGGATCTTGTTTCTTCAAGTGGTGAGCTCCTGCAACGACGATTGTTGATTTCTGAAAGTTACCATTCGTTAGCATAGCTTTCAGGATGGAGCTGCAAACTACCTGGCGCCTGTTAGATTGTTGTGCGGCTCGATTTGGTTTTGCGTCTGTCGTTGAAAGATTATCAATTGTTTCATCCATCTTTCGGCGCTGATGTTTGCGTTGTTTGATATGTGTGCAGCTTACAGTATAGCCCAGATGGAGCACAAGGAGGCAGGTTGCCAGCAGCCCGAGGGTCCAATTCTATGTGTCAATAACTGTGGCTTCTTTGGCAGCGCGGCGACCATGAACATGTGCTCCAAGTGCCACAAGGAGATGGTTATGAAGGAGGAGCAGGCCAAGCTGGCCGCCTCCTCGTTCGATAGCATTGTCAATGGTGGCGACGGTGGGAAAGGACCTGTGGTTGCTGCTGTTGCTGCAACCGTGGAGGTGGCGGTTGCTCAAGTTGAGGCGAAGGTGCTTGTTGCGCAGCCTGCCGATGTTGCAGGCACCAGCGAGGCTGTTGCCGTGAGCCCCAAGAGGAAGGAGGGCCCAAATCGGTGCTCTACTTGCAGGAAGAGGGTTGGGCTGACAGGATTCAACTGCCGGTGCGGTAACATGTTCTGTTCACTGCACCGTTATTCCGACAAGCATGACTGCCAGTTCGACTATCGGACTGCAGCCAGGGATGCCATCGCCAAGGCCAATCCAGTGGTGAAGGCAGAGAAGCTCGACAAGATCTAAGTGGCGCCTACTGGGAAGAAATGGTTGCAACCTGCAAAGTTTCATCATCCCTCTTTGCTGCTGCATCCTTGTACTTGTCTTGTTGGCTGCTACATTTCTTAAATTGTCCGGCATTGTGATGCACACTGCATCGTGGCAGCTGCAAGAACTCATCCTCAGTCATTCGGAATGGTTTGCGTGTTGTGTAACTTAATTCATGGTGGTTTCTCAGTCAGTATTGTGGCTTCCCATTTAGCTAGCTCTGTAATGTACTATTGTCCCATGCGTGTTAAATTCCAATCAGTAATAGTAATCAGCAATGGTTCGTCATGTTGTGTACCAGTTCCTTTTGAAGATTCCGTTTTTACAATACACTCAATTTGAGTATGTTTGATACTTTGATCACGTTTATGGTTGTATAGTTGTGTTGTTTCTGTCACCTGGGGAAGTTTGCAAAGTTCTACTTTGATAGTTCTCTACTCAACTGGACATCAAATCGGAGAAGAATGGGTAATAAGGTTACGTTTCTCATGTCATCACTGTACCCTCTTTTGTCAGTGACTTTTTAATGTTTGACATGCCAAGCTAGGATGAACGGTACTACTAAGAATCTTGTCACAAATTGTGAAAATTTGTATTGGGAAAGCTGTTGTTTGAATCAGGAATCGGCTTCTTTACTGGGTTATGCTGATCGATTCTGTACTGCCGTTCAATGTTCACGATGATTTGCTATTTTAGTGAAATTCATTTTTGCTTGCGCATTCTGATCCAAGGGGACACTTCAAAGATTCATTTGTCGAATCGTGAATCTTGTCCCCTAGTATCTTTACACAATTACAGCAGCACATGGTTTGAAATCTGTAGGAGCTGTTTTTGCATGATTGTCTCTTGGAAAGAAAGCCAATTAGTAGCGCCATAATATTCTTTCCAGGTGATGAATTTTCTTTTGCTTGATTTGTGGTTAGCCCCCCCTCTAGACATGATGTGCACATTGATCAACTCTTTTGCCGGATGTTGAGCAGAGATGTGTTAAACAATGCAGGCACTGACTGATCAGCTGAGATTCTTCTGCATTGTTTATGCTAGTGGATAGGGTCACAGACTTTGCCCTCCTCCCAGCAGCTGGAGAAGTATTTTAATTTGGAAGATTAGGTGTTGCTAATTTCTCTGACTATTTATCCATTACCAGGATAAACATCAGAACATATTTGCAGCTCATGATTCCTTCACCTTCAAACAATAATATTTCACACAATCAGAAATAACTGTCTAGCCGAAGAAATGGCATTGTTGCATTTGGCCGTAATTTCGTAAGATTTCACAAAAACAACTCTTCTCCTCCTGTTGTAAACTACAATATATGAGAAGAAAGAGGGCATGTCTTATTCTCTGGACTGTTTGTACTAACGAGAAGTAATCCTGCAGTGTTAGGCCCCGAGATTGAAGTAAACCGTGTAGAATTCGTCCCTCAAGCTGTACAATGGCTCCAGGAGGAAGTTCCTCCTCACCCCCTTCGCGACAAAGCTTATCGGATGGTACAGCCTCAGCGGAGTAGCCTGCGCAAAGCTCGCTGCTTGCTCAAATATCCCGCCGATGCTCTGAAGAGAACTCTTGCAGCTGACCTGGATTTTTGTCCCAGCAGAGTAATCTGCTCCAGAGACCAAGAAGCATCCTGGTTTGGTCCCGAGCTCGAGAGAAACCGAGTTTGGCTTTCCATCGAGCCCAGGTACTATGTTGAAGAAGGAATCTGTGCTCTTTTGTGCAGACAAGGTAAGGTTGGTGGTGATCACCGTTCCTGGCAAGTCGAATGGTTCGATCTGCACAGAGGTCCCTTTCAGGGTTGTGCTCGGGCTGTCGTGCAGCCTTTTCGAGTCATGAGGGTGCACCCGAAACGTCGCATGAATGGCGGTGTCTGTGCCGTCGACTGCCGGTCGTTCTTGCATTGTCAGAGAGCCATTTGAGCTTGACAGAACGAATGCCTTCCCACTGGATTCTTGTGTGAAGGTCATCAGTTGTGAGTTGTATGATGAAGGTACTGCAGTGATCCATTCTGAAATTGCACTGCCGGCTTTCGCATCCCAATCACCGGAGGAAAGACCCGCAAGAACGAATGGCCCAAATAGAATAGCTTGAAGAGATGCATACTCCGGACGATCATCTGAGGGCATAGTTAGCAATTAGTAACTGGTCAGATATTTTAGCTAAAATAAATCACAGTAGATTCAATAGGGAAAGGAAGCAAACAAGAATTCATGACAACTGTTAGTCTGGAATATTTTTTATATCGGTTGCCATGGCGAATTATTGCATCTTTACTATGAAGTAAATAAATTAGCTGCTACTTCCAGCTTAAATATGTCGACGCATATATTTCAGTTTCATAGTAGTTGAAATTTCCTAAATTTCCAACCTTTTATCGCTTCGGTCCTTAGGACGATGGGGAATTGCAGTGATAAGTGATCGCCTGAGTTCCACTGTCTGGTGACCGAGAGAAAAGACCCTGCCCACATAATAAGATCAAATAAAACACTTGTTTTCAAAGTGACCGGCGAAATGGTACTTAAGAGATTCACATGTTCAGATGGTTATACCTGGAGTTACTAATCCCAAATCTTTGTCATTTAAAGTAGCTTTTGCACCATTGGCAGATGACCATGTTGGTATTCTCACATTCAATTTGGCAGACTGACCATTCGTCTGCACAAACAGAAGAGAAGGAAGCTAAATTCTCATGAACATTAATTGCAGGTAAAAAAAATTCGAGAAGAATTACCTTCGCAGAAACAGATAGAGAAACTCGTAGATTCAGGTCAGAAGAGCCGAGGGGTTCGAGTTGTTGAGTAACAGTAAGTCCAGCAGTTTTCCAGTGGAATGTGCTAGGTATGTACTGAATGATGCTGAGTGCTGGTGTACCTCCTTTCTCCTCAAAGTAAATGGAGTCGCCAAGTTTCGAAAAGGATTCTACCCCTGCAAGTGCAAAAACAGAAAATTCACAAGTACCATGTAAATTTGAAATGCAAATTAGACGACTTAACAGAAAGCAAAAAGAGATATAACATAGTACTGAAAATAAGGAAAGTGCTGCAGTTGCTTGATTTAGACACGAAGGCAGCAACGCCAGATAGTAAACAGTACTCAGCAGTTTTTTATGTTACCTGTCCCATAACAGCACCAGAACGAATCATACTTTGTTCCCCAACCATGATAGCTCACTGCTTTAGACCGTCCAGGGGCCTGCGGTAGCATGTAAATCATCACACCTGGATCCGTCCCTCTCTGGATGCTTAGCACACCATTTATCAGTGCCCTTTCATAATAGTCCGCATACGCTGTTTCCTTTGTCCATCTGAATAGGTTGCGGGAAACCTGCATATCACATGCATATGACACATTTCGAAAAGAGAAAGTAAATGCTCAGGAGAATTGGTCGATAACTGTAAAACCTTGAGCATGTTGTAGGTAGTGCAGGATTCCGCATTCTCGGTACTGAGAGTTGCAGCTAAACGTTTTGGATCAGACCTGAAAAGAGAATAAGGGTATAAGCTCATATGCCAAAGATAACAATGCCAGTCTAGTATCAAATATATACATAGTGTATCCAATTTACATGATTAGTTCTATTACCAGAATTCACCAGCAGATGTCCCTCCAGTTGCATAGCTGTGAGAAGAATTTATGATGTCCATAAAGGATGTCGAAATTTGCTGTTTCAGGAATAGGATTATGGTTAGCTTTCATGCAGCTTCACTTGATGCAGAAAATGATAAAACAAGAAAGCAAATGGTAACCTCAGTAAAATGCCACCACAATATTGGCCGTGAATCCGTCACAAAAAATGACTAGAAGTAAAGAAAGCAGCATAATTCCCAGAGATTCAACATTCATAGCTTAGCATCCACCAGTAACACCCCAAAAAATGACTAGAAGTAAAGAAAGCAGCATAATTCCCAGAGATTCAACATTCATAGTTTAGCATCCACCAGTACCACCCCAAAAAATGATACCAAGAAACACACAGTTTAGCATTAAATATCTTCATCAAACCAGATTAAGCTGCCCCTCCCAATATAAGACACAATTGGATATTTGCCATTATTGCGACAAAAATGCACACACTAAAAGCGAAAAAGGCTATTGTTTTCCTTTTGAAAGAGTAGTCACTATGATATCCCCTGACAAAAAAAATTCTCCATCAATGAATATGGAGTAGTTGAACTCCGACAAATCAAGGTTTGAATTCTTTTACCTTGTAAAGAACATCACCGGTAATTTCATATCTCATTTGTGCGCCAACGACAACTGGAATGTGTGTATTGGAATGAAAGCCTGAAATACTGTCAGCCTGAAACAGATAAAACACACAAAGCAATCACTACCAAGAAGCTTCTACAATATGAATATGATTCTTATATTCCTGCCAGGTTCAATTTTCAAGTCGATATGCATTGAACACGCCATGATTTTACAATGTTGTACATATTACGGTACACACTTAACTGCATTAGTGATATCTTATATCAGTTCTGTATGTAGACACAAATTAAATTAAACTGAAGATAAACACATCCTTTAAAATGGACACACTAGTTTTAAAAAATAAAAATGGTTTGCGGTTTCATTTGAATAATTTTCAATGAACTAACACACATTCTGAATAAGCAGAAGAGACACAACTAGGAGAGCAAACTAGCAGACCTGAACCGCAAGCAACCCCAGAAAGCATGGCTTGTCAAAGAGGTGAGCTAGTGTCAAATGCTTCAAATCATCCTGCCCAAGTTAGAGAAATAAACAATTATGAACTCAATTTGAAACATGCTTCTGAAACAGCCGCACGCTACACATAATCGGAGAATCACCGTTATTGTGTAGAGCTGGTAGAGCACATCATTCATCCCCCCAGTCTCCTCATTGAGCGACGCCCAGTGCCTCTCAATGCTGTATTTCTGTATGACATTCTTCACACGGCCACTGAAGTAATCAGCCATCCCAACCACCATCTCGAGGGCCTTGGAGTTTCCAGCCACTGTATACTGATCAAGAAGCCCTTGCATAATCTTCAAACCAAAAACCACACTCAAGCAGGAAGACATTTCGTTAGGAAATCGCACGGGCAATGGAACAAAATGCAGGGAAATGGATTCCGGACACGAATTCAGATCACAACTCTAAACACAATGATTTACATCTCAATCAAGGAGAAGCAGAGACTGGATTGGAACATCTTGTATATATATACCTTGTGGATAGTGTAGTAAGGAGCCCAAACAGTCGTGAGGGCTTCGGCGCGGTCGAAGAACTCCGTCGGGAAGGCCGACAGATACCCTGTGCCCATCTTCTTCTGGCAGTCGTAGAGCACGTCGACGATAGCCGACATCTTGGCACCAAGGGTGTCATTGTGCGTGCTCGCCCACATCTTGGCGGTGGCGCTCAGGTAGTGCCCTGCAATGCAGAGAACAGCGTCAGGCCCAGAGAAATTCAGTCGAGATGAGCATTTGCTAGATATAAATGAGCAAGGCAAGATCGCGGGGGCGCACCGACGAAGTGTCCCCGGAGCTCGACGGAGGGTCCCTCCCAACCGCCGTAGGCCGTCCCGGGGCCTGCAGGCCGGCCTGCTTGCGGAAGCTCCAGACGAGGCTGTCGGCGTCCAGGAGGAGCAGGTACTCCAGGTTGGTCTGCTGGGCCTGCCAGTACACGGTGCCCGGCTCCAGGCGCACGTCGTGTAGCGACGCCTCCGAGAGGAACGGTCCCGCTGGGCCGTCTACGGCGGCCGTGCCGCCGCCGCGGAGCTTGCGGTAGAGCATCAGCCAGTCGAACGCCTCGCGCGGCGGGTCACTGCCGCCGCCGTCGCCGCCGCCGAGGAGCCTCCGTGGCATGAGTGCCATCCAGGCGGACTCGTCGGTCGGGGTGAGGTGCTGCTCGTGGTCGTGGTCGTGCCCGTGCCCGTGGGCATGGTCCGCGAGGCCACCGGGCAGCCGCAGCGCGTCGGCCCCCGGCGGCGCGGACCGCAGTTGATCCGCCGCGCGCTCCGTGTGCGACGTCAGGGCCGTCGACGTCGGGAACGTATTGGTGCAGACCTTGGCCGCCGCGCCAGGGACGGCGGCGGCCAGGAGCACCGCCAGGAGCCCCAAGGCGGCTACCTCGACCGCGACGCCTCGAGCCGCCATCGCTCTTCTCGTCAAGAAATCGGTCAATCTTGTGTCCTCACTCGGCTACCACCGCACCGCATGGGGGAAGGAAAGGCTTACAGGAATTCCCCAAACCTTTTAATCTTGGCCGGACCACGGCGTGAAGATTAATCACCAAGCGACGGCGACAGCGCGTCAGAGATGGGGCTTAATCGCCATGATTGCCAGGATTAGCCGGAATTGCACGGGAAGCAAGCCCAAGATCGAGAATCAAAGCAAGGAAAAGAAAATCAGATTGTCTCCTTCCCTCTCAGGTCACTCACTCACTGACCCGCTCCGAGGTCCCGGGGACAGAAACAACTACTCCAGTAGTGTGGCTACAGAGTGAGTGATGATTCTGCTCGGGGAAGAACAAGAAATGAACTAGTAAAGTATTTTTTTGTTTGCTTCGGTCAGTGCGAGGCGTGCGCGTGGACGCTAGAAATGCGCATCAAACGAGGCAAGAGAAGAGAGCGACGGTTTATGAGAAGGAATCTTGCCCCGAAAGAGCTGCAAGCCTGCAACTGATGGACGCAAGGACGGCAGCGCCGCTTGCTTGCACGTCGGAGCGTTTCGTTGGAGAACGGTGCCCATCTGATGATGACGTCATGGCCGGCCAACGGCACCGACCGGCGCATCGACGTCAGGGCCGCGAAGCGCGGCACACGATACACTGCGACGGCGTCTTGGAGGGCATCCGCTGCTAATTCTGTTCTCGGATTTCCGAACTGAGGGTGACCAAACCGTATGTACCGCGTTCAGGGTAGCATGCCTGCGTGTACTCCACTGGTGTTTACCCTTTTGGACGAGAATTCCCCTATATATAAAAGTTGGTGCGATTCGCACCCCTTCCTGCTATCCACGTCGCTCACTTTTTCTGGCCGTCCGATCGCCGTAGCGCACGTCCCAGATTTGTCCACGTCGACCCCAAAACGCGAGGAACTGTAGCACGCGAATATCTACCAATCACAGCGCGACACGTCGCCTCGCACGATCTTTGGCGCAACCATTTTGCAAAAAAACGCCCGCAAAGGACCTAATAGTAATTTCTGTAAAGGTCGAGAATTTTTTTGCAAAACTACCCGCAGAACACGCTCTCCTTCCTCTTCCTGACCTAATCCCCTCCTGCTCCCCAGCTGGCCGCCGCTCCGGCTAGGCGGCAATCCGCTCACCGCACGGACTGCTGCGTCCTCCATGACAGTGCCGCCGTCGTCGTGGGTGAGCACCTCCGCTCCGGCCATTCGCGCGTCCTCGCAATCACCGCCGCCATATCCTCCCGTCGAGGTCGGCGTCCTCCTCTCCCTTCCTGGCCGACGAGGGGCGTTATGAGGTAGCCATCGGGGCTCCTTCTCGCCTTCCCGACGCGGCGCCCCCTTCTAACTCTGAGGCGGAGGAGTTCGGTGCCCATCTCCTTACCAAGGCGGCTGATGCCGCGGGCCGTGCTGCGCTCTTTGGTTGGTCCGATCTGCCTGCCCTACTGCCTTGCACGGACGCGCCCTCCGTTCGGACGGACGATGATGCGGTCATCAGAGGGGCATCTCGCCGTCGGGGCCGCTCTGGTGGTGCAACGCCTTCTCCCCCGACCCGCCGGCGCCGTCTAGCCGGCGACATGCCTGCTGCACCTGCTGCTAACGGTGGGTCTGTGGCCGCTGTTAACGCCCTCGAGCGTCCGAACATGCTCGCGGTCGCCGTGGCCGTTCTGGTGACGCCCGTGCTCGCGGCCGCCATGGCCGTTCTGGTGATGCATCGCTTCCTCGGCCATCGATGTTCTTGCTCGGTTGTTGCTGTTCGCCGTGCGCGGGCACCAGGTCGAGCTCGCGGTCGCCCATCACGATTCGTCGCTTCGCTCAGTTGGTGCTGCGGCGCTCGGGCGCTGCCGTTTCCGCCCTCTTGCTTTAGCTGCGCAAGAGCTGGTTGTCAAGCCGTTGATTTCTGGCAATGAAGAGCACGCTGTACTGCCTGCACCTGCTGCTCCAACGTCTGCTCGTGGCTGCGGCTCGGATGGACGGCCTGGTTTTCTTGCCTTCACGATCTGTTGGCCTATCCTTTCGTTCTCCTGCAGGCCTCTGCTATTTGAAGCATTATGAACTGAGGGTAATTATGTACGTTTTCAGTTATGAACTGGCCGCAATTATGTACGTCTTCAGTTATTTGACGTACCTAAACCCTAAACCAAGTGTCTGATTTCAGTTCAGTTATGTACATAGACTCATAGTTGCTATTGCTAGGCTTTTGCTACTGCTGCTGCTTCCTAATGCTCCTATGCATGTTGTAGCTGACATTTCAGTCTCTTTTTAGGAGGGAAATGAGGGTTTCCGTTCGTTACAGATAGCGTAGTTTAAAATACACCAAGCTGACATTTGAGCTTCATTTGGGTGGTAACATCATTAATTAATTATGAATTTTTTCAGCTTTGTACTGCAATGAGTTGTCCCAACCACCGGGATGCTGTTGGGATGTGTTGCTGTTGTCGCCGGCGTTGATGCCAAATTGTTTGCTTGGTACGTGTACCTTTCTATGTTTTTTTTTTTTGAAGCTTTACCTTTCTATGCTTTAGGTTATCAGTTTGGCTCTGATTATCCTCCACTATTACAGGTGTTATTATTCACATCATGTGCCACGTAGTTTGTCTTTCCTTATCCTTCTGTTTAAGATTTTGGTTGTGCCTAAAGTAGTAACATTTGTTCTACAGCGGATGCAAATGGGCACTAGAACCAATTGTTGAACTCTATAAGAGGATTCAGAACCCTAGGAAGGCAAAATCTCATGTTCATTAACATAACCAGATGGTGAATCATTTTCCCATACAAATCATTTTACTACAAAAGCTTGGTTTGTGTTTGTATATTAACTTTCTTAATCCTTCTGTTTAAGATTTTGGTTGTGCCTAAAGTAGTAACATTTGTTCAACAGCGGATGCAAATGGGCACTAGAACCAACTGTTGGCCTCTATAAGAGGATTCAGAACCCGAGGAAGGCAATATTCTCATGTTGATTAACATAACCAGATGGTGAATCATTTTCCCATTTTTTTTAGATAAGAGGGTGTGGGTCCCCGGCCTCTGCATCAAAGTGATGCACACAACCATCCGCAATTATTCATCAAAGCTTACAAGTTACAACATTGATCAAACCGAAGTCAGCCGCTCGGCAACAAAAAGTCGCTACAACTATGATGGGGGTGGCCATGATCAGAGCCGCATGCCTTGACCTCCCACCTACACGCATCATCTACAACCGGAGTACCGGTCCAGCAAACCCTCAACGCGCACCACATGCGCGCGCTACAGAAGTCGCTTCCGCCGTCTTCCTCGAACCCATCTTCAGGCAAAGATCAACGCCATGACCTTGCAAGGCCAGCCGGCGACGTCGCCATGACGCCAAACAGCACCACCGCCCTGCCCTCGTTCATTCGCACGCATCGACGCCGAGACCCCACTGCACCATGCTGCCGAGTCACCATTGTTGACGCGGAAAATGGCACGCCGCTCCACTTCTTGCATCCTCCATCCAGCAACTGCTCCAAAAACAATGCCCCCAAGAGGGAGAGCGACACCGAATAGCGCCGTCATCGTCCGGTCCAGGGAAACCGGACCTAGGGTTTCCCCCTGAGCAGCGCGAGTATGAAGATGGTGGCTGCAGTGGCGATGCCTTCACGAAGGTAACGACGCCTAAACGCCGCCATCGCCAGTTTGAACGAAGTCAAATCTCGGTTTTCACCGGCAACCACACATCTGAACTCGCCGCTGGGCCAACCGGGGGACCAAGAATCCGCCACGGCCAGCCGGCCGACCAACTCCGGTGGAGGAAGAGGTCACCACCGCCAAGCCCAGGAGTCGAAGCTCCTGGCTTCCTCATGCCGCGGTACTAGTCGAGGCGCCTGCTATCTTCCGCCGGAGTCGACGCATCTGCAGCGAACAGAGAGTGGGACACAGCCCGACCGAACCCATCTGGGCCCAGATCTGACCCGCCACCACCGCCGCCCGCCGACCTGCGCCGATCCGCCGCCATCCAGCATGGCCGCCTGCCGCAGCTAGCCGCCACAGTGCCCAGACTCGTCCTAGCGGGCGCCTCCGCATCGGACCGAATCGGGGCGGAGGAGATCCGCCGCCGCCACCACGCCACCCAAACTTTGCCGGGCGGCGCCCCGGCGGCGGCGGCGGAAGGGGTGTGGGCTGGGGAGGCTCGGGGAGAGGCGGGGGTGGACGCCCCGGCGCGGCGGGCGCCGCCGCGTGGAGGCGGAGGAGAGGAGGTTAGGTTAGGAGAGGGCAGGCGATGGGTCTAGTGTGAATCATTTTCCCATACAAATCATTTTACTACAAAAGCTTGGTTTGTGTTTGTATATTATTCCGAATATGGAGCACAATAATAAAATTCTGATTATGAGAGCTCAGCTATCATCTCTAACTATATCAAAGACGAACCCTTTCTCGCCCTCTCCGCGCTCGGGCACTGTACAACTACAGTGTTTACTGTAGTTGCTACAGTATGAACAGTGACGTCTCTAACTATATCACAGACGAACCCTTTCTCGCCCTCTCCGCGCTCGGGCACTGTACAACTACAGTGTTACTGTAGTTGCTTCGGGTATGAACAGTGACGCGATCCGCGCCGTCCGTTCATGATCCAACGGCTCAAACAACATCTCCGCGACACAATTGCAAAAAGGCCCCTCACAAAATCCAGAGCGTGCTCCGCGGTCCACGAGTTTACGAAGCAATGGACCTAACTGCAAATTACAGAAAAACCAGGGGGCTTTCAGCAAAACCGTCGGCAGATTTCCCCTCACGGCGCCCCTCCCCTCCTCTCTCACCGACCCGGAGGCGGCCGGCGGCTGGTCCGCTCGCTAGGGTTCTCCGTCGAGCTGGACGGACAGCGGCGCGAGCGTGCGGCGAGGGGTCGTCTCCTTGGAGCAGGGCACGGCGCGGTGTTCGGCCTTCTCCGGCCGGGCCGCCGCTGTTCGCTAGCGCCGTCGCGACCTCAAGGCCGGCCGCCGCTGCTCGCCGGCGTTGTCGCGACCTCAAGGCCGGCCGTCCTGCTGCCACCGGCGGTCTTCCACGACCACGACCGCGATCTGGACCTGCTCCTCCTCCCCCCACAGGCCGTCCTCAACTTTCGCTCCTCACAGGTGAGACCAGTTTCTTCGATCTGGGCGTGCATTAGCCCTGGGCATAGTTTGGTTCGAAACCGGCCAAACCGTGAGACCGCACCGCACCGCACCGTATTAGTGGTTTCTGCCGGGTTAATCGGTTTACAGTCTGAAACCGTGATAAAAAAAAGCCCATGCTGGTTTCAGACGGGTTGGAAGTTGGAACCGAGTCAAACCATCGAACCCGTCATCAGTTGCAAGGTGCTGCTGGCCGGAGTCAGTGCCGCGCTCGAGCGACTGACGGGGAGCTTCTCCGACTACTCCAGCTTCAACTCCGACATCTCCGGGGAGCTCGAGCGGCTGGCGGCGCCGGCCGCGGCCACGTCCAGATCCGACTCGCCGCCGGACCCGGGCGCCGGCGTGGATCTGAACGACCTCGAGTCGATGGATCTGTCCGAGGACGCGGCGCCGCTCGAGCGCGTGGAGCCGTTCGTGCTGGCGTGCGTGCGTGCCCTGGGCCAGGCTCAGGCTGCTCGCAAAGCACCGCTCCGACATCCGCGAGCTGGTCGGCGTCTCCGGGCGCGATCCAGGCGCTGGTGCCGCTGCTACGGAGCACCGACCCCGTGGCGCAGGAGAACGCGGCCACGGCGCTGCTCAACCTCTCGCTGGAGGAGCGGAACCGGTCCGCCATCAAGCCGCTCGTCTACGCGCTCCGGACCGGCATGGCCTCTGCCAAGCAGAACGCGGCCCGCGCTGCTCAGCCTGTCCGGCATCGACGAGAACCGCGCCACCATCGGGGCCTGCGGCGCCATCGCGCTCCTCTCCGCGGGCTCCACACAGGGCAAGAAAGGACGCGCTCACCAAGCTCTACCGTCTCTGCTTCGCGCGCCGGAACAAGGAGCGTGATGTCAGCGCTGGTGCCGTCGTGCCGCTCGTGCACCTCGTCGGCGAGCGCGGCACTGGGACGTCGGAGAAGGCAGGCGGCCGGCCGGTGGTGGCGTGCGGCGGTGGTTGGCCGCGGGCGAGCGTTGCGCAGTTGGCCGGCCGGCCGGTGGTGGCGTGCGGCGGCGGTTGGCCGCGGGCGAGCGGTGCGCAGTTGGCCGGCCGGCCGGTGGTGGCGTACGGCGGCGGTTGACCGGGAGCCCGGGACTGGCGACGCGCGGGTGGATCTCCCTAACGCCTAACGCTGCACGGCCTGCTCGCTGCCTGTCCCGGAGCCTGCGCAGCCGCACTGTGTCCATGTCTGTTGTCTGGTTGTGCCTATCTGGTTAAACGGTGCAAACCGCGTAAACCGTGCAACCAACCCGCACCAAACCATGAGTTAACATGCTATGCAAACTCACGTAACCAGACCAACCCGTTCTAAACCGTACCGCACGGTGTGTGTTCCGAAACCAGCACAAACCGTCCCAAACCGTGTATGCCCAGGCTTGGCGTGCATCTCTTCTTTTGGAAATAATATTTCATCTCTATCCGTAGCTGTGCACTGAGATGGTATTCCAAGCTGGACAATCTCATCTGGATTTCATTTCGATCTGGACCTGCTCCTCCTCCCCCCACAGGCCGTCCTCAACTTCCGCTCCTCACAGGTGAGACCAGTTTCTTCGATCTGGGCGTGCATCTCTTCTTTTGGAAATAATATTTCATCTCTATCCGTAGCTGTGCACTGAGATGGTATTCCAAGCTGGACAATCTCATCTGGATTTCATTTCTTTGCTGGAAGATCACATCTCCAAGCCTTTCTTCATGGAGTTAATTATTCTAGCTGCCTGTACGCCTGGTCCATATGGATGAGCAGGAATGACTATATTTTCAAAGGCATTAAACTGAATCTCTGTCGGAGCAGAGTTCTTTTAAGGCTGAGCTCAAATGGCTAAAATACAGAGCTAGGAAAAGCTATGTTCATTTCTCAGATTAGGTAGACAATTTCCATCAGACTAGATTTTTCTCTCTTGAGTACAATATTCTTTTTTCCAATATATTTGTTTTTCCCATCCACAATATTTATCGTCTAAAGCATCTTCCGCAGGAGAGCTTGAAATAATTAACTGAAGGCCATGATCTTTGCAGCAAGACACTTTAAAAGGGTTCATTCCTCTGGATACCTGTGAGTTACATATTGATCAGTGTTTTTCGCATGAACTTGATCTGCATTATGTACTTTTTCTTCTGTGATAGTCCTTTTTAAAGGAAATGTAAGGTTGATGCGATGAACTATCTGTCATCTCCTTCACACATTCAGTATATTCATAAATTTGCATGTACTAGCATAATATTAATGGTGCAAACGAATAATGCTAGATTATTGTTTGGCCACTCTGCATTTTAATGTTATATGTATGTTCTGAGACTTCCTGGGTTAAGTCATCTCCATTTTTTGGATAATCTACAGCCTTGCTAATGGACGAGTTGCCCCACATAGTCCAGTTAGATTTTGTACGGATATACATTCTTCCATCTCTTTATGTCGTACTGCTGTGTGTTCCTTTTCTGTACTGACTTGCTGTGCAAGATTTCTTTTTAATGAGAATATGGAGCACATAATCAAATCATAAATTCATGACGATACTTTGTCATTTAGAGAGTTTTTTCTGAAGTGTTCAGTTTGTTGGCGCTATCTGTATAGTTAATTGGCATACATATATGAAGCAATCTTCAGTAAATTTTATGTTTTTGTTCCAGGGCTGTATTCTGGGCTCTGTTTGGAGCTATATACTTGTGCTTTCGAATGCCTGAAGTCTATCGTGTTCTTTTTTTGAGGCGTTCGGCTCAGGTTTGACATGCTTTTACCTGATATGATATGGTATGCAAACCATACAATATATTGATTTTGCTGCGATTCAAGTAGTTTGCTCTGATTTTATTTCTTATGATTACTTGCTGCATGTAGTGGTAGAAAGTACAGTTGAAGGTACTTTAACACGTGGAAAAAACAAGATAATAGTGGAGAGAGCAAAATTGGTTGTTTTCATAGTCATATCTCTCATTGTGTCTTTCAAGCTTCATAATAGATTCCAGCCAATTTTGAAGGCCATCTTTTATCACCAAGTCTAGCACTACATTCCAAAGATCTGTATTGCTTTTTTTTCTTCGATTTAGCCATCCAGATTTATAATGTCGAATCTGTCAATGAAATTAGAGTTTTTCCCTTGGATGAGCTCCACATGAAGTACTAAGCGAACCTACAGATTTAAGAAGTTAGCTTTCCTCTGTCCCTATGTCTTGGCATTGGCATAATTTAAAATTAGTTAAAGAGGATTCTTTTACTTGCATGCTGATATCTGCAAAGTTAACAATCTACAGTTTTGTACCATAGAGTTCTTACACATTTTTAATATCTGCAGAGAACGAATTTCGCCTAAAGATACAGATCAAAGACGTGAACAATCCCATGATTGGTGGTTCTACGGCTTTATCTATATGCCAATGCCGATGATGATATTGTTGAGTCGATCTCAAGCTTTGTCGCCAGCAAAGTGAGTAACAGCGGTGCGCCTTTGACTGACGAAGATGTGTTGAGAGCCATCGACAGAGGAGGCAAGGATGCTGTGTCCTTTGATTCAAATCCTGCTACTTATTGGGTAAGCTTACTGTGAACGTTTAACTATTCAGTGTGTTCATGATTGATGTATTCGAGACAATAGTGGATTGGAGTTGCTAGCAGACACGTTTATGCTGTGTCCTTTGATTCAAATCCTGCTACTTATTGGGTAAGCTTACTGTGAACGTTTAACTATTCAGCGTGTTCATGATTGATGTATTCGAGACAATAGTTGATTGGAGTTGCTAGCAGACACGTTTGTCTGAAGGTTATGGTTCGGAGCGACCTTTTGTTTAATTGTTTATCATGGTATTAGAGAGGGAAATCAATATATAACCGCAATACAGAGTTTCCTGCACCCTTGCATCTGATTGTTGCTGATTAAAGCCGTTGGAGAGTGTAAGATGGTGGATTGGTGTTTTGAATTATAAAACCTGGCCATATTAATCAGAGCATCCACATGAAATTGAGTAACTGATATGGATATTAAGAGATGTAGTTGGTCAATTTCATGTACTTAAAACATCATATTGGTGTCATGTATTTTTTCCGAGATCTTGGTTTATTTTGATGTTTCATCGTTGATGTTACACAATTACGATATTCCCTGCTTTTTAATTATTAGCGACTTAGCACAAGATGACATCTATACAATATAAATACATTGAAACAGTCATTCAAAATATTGCTATTCTGCTCCCCAGGTTATGGGCCTTTTTCTTTCTTCGACTGTAAAAATATTGATATTTTGCTTTTGTAATAGCTATCAAGATGCAGCAGAGAAAGATGTCAAGAGATATGAACGGTCATTCAAAATGCTTTCTCCTGCCCACAAGGTTTATTTTTCAGAGTCATCCCACATTTAACCTTCTTATTGATCTAAAGTGCCACCCTCCTTTAGGCCAGCAGTGATTGCAAAATACTTAATTTTTCAAACCAAGCACCCCTTAGTTTGCACAATCACTTATTCATCACTTATGCAACTACCACCGGAAGTATCTCTCAGGTTCACTTTCAAAATCATGATTTATGATTTGATTCTTCTGCAGTGTTGGTGAACTACGTGGGTTTTATGGGAACATAGGTTACTGTTGTTGTTCTACGTTTATTTAGTGTCAGATGACGGAATTGAATAACTTTTGCAGCTTCTGTGTTTCTTAACTGTGGGTGTTTCAGCCTCAGTAATCCAACAAATATGCTTATCCGACAAATATGCTTATTCTTACATGGATGCCAGGGTATGATATTGGAAGAGGTAAAGATGGGAAAGTACTTTCGCTGAATTTTTGTTCTAAAAAAAGGTGAATATATACTACATATATGTAAGTAATTCAAATGATCACACCTTAACTTTATAATTTCATTGGCAGTTAAAAAAACCTGCATCTGCAACTAGACCAGATCTTGAATATAGAGCTTCTTTGAAGTGCTTGGTTGCTCTGATCATATCAGTGGAACTCTGATGACGTTTTGCTTTAAAACTCCATTAGGCCTCCTCTTGAGAAGTTCTATCCAAAGTGCAACAAGTTTGGTCCGCACAAGACATGTAGATGTACCTTTAGACATAGACAGAAGTGTCAATATATATTCGGTGCACTATTCTATGAGGACATGAAAAGCTATATTTCTTCTTCTTCCTACTCAGTTTTCTGATCTGTCTAAGACTAAAGCAAGAAAAAATAATCCTTTTTTGTCTTCATTTCGTCCTGTAAGAACTACCTGAAATGGGAAATTATAGGAAGTTCTTTGTACCTATATAGCGAAATTACCTCTCAACTGCCATATGCTTAATTCTGTAGTTAAGAGGTTATTGTGGAGAGAGGACATTAGCAAGGTGTATATGCACCCACTGTCTAAAAACACATTTTATAATATAAAAAAATAACACATATACATCCAGACATTTTAAGTTCCCACTCAAAGTTTCAGCAATGGATCGAGACGCGGTGGCAGATTAGTTGGCTCATTATGCTATTCTAGGTCAGGTTGCGTAGTAGCTGACGGTAGCGGTGGCAGATTAGTTGTCTCATTATGCTATTCTAGGTCAAGTTGCGTAGTAGCTGACGGTATTCATCAACTTTTGACAAAAGACTATTGACACTTCTAACAAATTTACCGTTCATGTGTGCAGAACAGATGAAATGGAAGCCTGATGCCTTTTCTGCAGGACAAGGCGCTGCCTGATTGGTAAGGAATTCAGATTGCACTAAATTGAATATTAGCTAGATATATTATTACAGAATTTAAGATAGGAGTAGTTTGATTCTACAACAGTTGATGACCCAATCAAATGGGAGTCTGATGCCTGTTTTACAAGACAAAACACTCCCTGATTAGCAAGGAACTCAGACTGTACTAAATGAGAATATTATTACAGATTTTATGATAGTAGTAGCCTGATTCTCTATAACAGCTGATGACATGATCATCCATTATTAGGTATCCTGTTGTACTGCTATCAATGATGAAGACACCATTTGAACAAGCAATTAGTTTCATTCTTAGACCAATCTGTAACGATTGTTCGGAAGTTAAAAAATCAGAAACTTTTCATTGACACATATGGGATGCCACGGAGGCACGGAAGCTTTTTTGTTGCTATCGAGTTATTTAGTTTTGCATAACTTCCAAGTTTTGAAAACAGGCTTGCATGCATTTCTATATTCAGTGGTTAATATGGTAGAGGATCATAATTAGATGAGTAATGACTCAACCTGATCTTGCAGTGTCCAGGATGCTCGACACATGGAAGATTCGAGCCTCTGTAGTTCTTCAGATGAGAGGTAAGGACATGTACAAGTTCTCCGTTTGCAAATATAATATCCTCGCATTAGCTTTTACTCAATCGCTATTAGGGTATACGCCATAACTACAAATTTTTAGATTTCTCGACCCCATAAACACTTTCGACACAAGTTTTTAAACATAGTTTCTCAACGGTAATTTTGTAGGTCACTTTTCTATCGAGAACAAATTTTCGACTGTAATTTACAAATTTTACACCAAAGGCGCGTCGTGACGGCGCGCCAAATTCAACTAGTATATATGAATACAGTTACAATATTGTAGAAGTTAAAACTGTTTCGTTAGCTAATAGTTCTATGGTGATTTCGATTTATACTTGCTGTGCGTATGATTACTCCTCAGAGTTATTGAATATTCATTTATTAAATAAGTTGGGATTTAAGGTTGCGTCCTGGCCTGCAGGTGGTTTGTCACAGCTGAAGCACAGCTCAAACATAAGGTACTGGATCTATTTTTTAAGGTCAGTTTTCCCGGATAATTTTGGGGACTCGTTTTAATCGACGAAACAGTGGTATTTCACGTTAACTCGGGTTTCAGAAATAGCAACTTCGAGGCTACTTTGAGGTTTTTTTATTACAGTTGGAATGAATATAATGCTACGTGTTCAGGCTATGTGGACTTCCAAACAAGGCTTCTAACATTGCTTCTGAAGTAGAGGAGAAGACTATGCTGCCTATTGCTCAAAATTCAAATGAATTTGTTGAGGGCATGCAAATGCATATGCTTTCCAGCACACCTATCTACAACCTCCGGTTCACCTATGAGTTGATGTTTTCTTTGTTTATATGACCTGTATGGCTACTATATAAAGTAATATATATCTCCATGTCCATTGTCTGAGGCTGGTCATATAACTGTTCTTCTTGGTAGTGACGCGGCCGTTTCGCTCGCCGACTCAGCTGGGGAATCGCCGACTAGCCTATGTTATGTTATTTCCTCAGATGATGATGCACGTCATCTGCCTCTCATTGATATATGGATACTCGAAGACATGAAATTTGCCTATGCAGGTTCCAAATTCGATAGGTATGTTTCTTTCTTTCTCTTCTGCTTTGTGACTTTTTGTTCCTTTCACTAAGGCTTACAAGATATCTTTGTTCTTCTGCGCAGGTGATCCTGGTTTTAGTAGTTTTACTGAATCATGTTCGCTTCTTCAGGGGCTTTATAAAGTAGTATGCTATTTTATTTTTCCAAATTTTGGTTGCTTCCAACTTCCTTCTCTTACTCATAGTTCATGATATTACGAACTAGCTCCAGTTCTGGTTGGTTGATTTTGCTACCTTACACCTATTGGTATTTATTTTGTATGCTCTAATGTTCAATTTGCCTTTAATATCCCCCGTTGTTTATCTGATGGACAATCAGACAAATGAAAAACTTAACAATAATGACAAAGAGGACTTTAGCTTAAGATTTTGCAACTTGCAGACCATACATGCATTAACACAGTTGAGTTTAAGAGTTCAACCGGATTAAGATTTTGAAGTTTTTGTACTAACTTGCACATCTCACTTGGTTAAATTTCAGAGTTCACTACAATCTTTACTGTGGCTTAAGATTTTGAAATTTTCGTACAAACTTGCACATCTCACTTGGTTAAATTTCAAAGTTCACTTCAATTTTTACTGTAAATTACTCTTTGTACCTTCATTTTGCATAAGGTTCAGGTTTTCTTTCGAAGGTAGCATCAGGTTCAGTTTAGCTGCTTCGTCTTCAATCCGTAGCGAGCTGGCTACAAGAGAGCCGGAACTTCTGCCGTTCAGAGGTTCAGGCAGGATAAGCCAAATGCCCTGAATGTCTATGCGGGTTTATGCAGATTGATGGGAATGACTACCTTTTGTGTACATAAGAATTTGATCGAACTCGGTAATTTTTCCATGAATTTGATTAAAATCTAGAACTTTATGAGACATTATCTTATCCTTTTGATTTGTTCTCCAAGATTAGCTAGCAAAGGAGGAAACTTTCCCAAGAAAGATAATATTTTCAAGACCGACAAGCAAATGAGATTATTTTTGTTTGATATGGACTATGCAGATGTAAAAAAAGTAGATTAGGTAGCTTACCAGTTGAATACCAAATTAAGATGGACATATATTTCTATTGGAATAAGCATGGGTCTATCTTATTTTATGGATGGAAATTTAATCAACAGCGGATTTTCTTACGATGTTAATAATGATGGGTTGGCTGGCATCTAAAAACTGCCCAAACTTATGTCAATGTCAAAGCTTGCGCCACGGGCGCGGCGTGTCGCCGCGCCGATTTACCTAGTATGTACAACACTTTGAGCATGTGCGACCTTATCTTGACGAAATAGCTGGTATGGCGATAGAACAGATCGGTTTTTGAAGAGCTTTCCAATGGCCTTTGGATTCGTTCTGTTCAGCGCCAGATTGCCAATGTTCATCTTCAGCCCGAAATTTCAGATTTTGTCTTTTGAACAACCTACCGATATTCCGATAAATCAGCCGATTTATCGCTTCTCTCTATCTGACCGATAAGATAAATCGGCCGATAAATAGGCCGATGTGCCGATAAATCAGACGATATGCCGATAAACCGGCCGATTTGCCTCTTATGTTGGGCCGACCGTTAAGTTACCGATAAGTGATATCCCAACATTGCTTTGGCAGCTACCACGGATGGTATCTACTCCTCTCGCTCGGCTTACCATGTCCAGTTCCTTGGCACCTTTGATGCCCACAACGCATCGATTATTTGGAAAGTAAAGGTGGAAAACAAGTGCAAATTATTTGCTTGGACTTTTGTGCAAAGTAAAATCCTCACTTCGGGCAATTTGGCTAGTAAGGTTTGGGTGTCCAACCCCTTTGTCCGCTTTGTCATCTCAAGATGAAACTGCTGCACACCTTTGTCTAATTGCACCTTTGCTTGGGAAGTTTGGTCTACGGTCTTGGGCGCCCCGGGTTTTGATATCTTCTCGATACCTCAGTCCGATGCTTCCTCGTCCATTTCGGTTTGGTGGAAGAAGGCCACAGATTTTGTGCCAAAAGATTGGAGACGAGAATTCAATGGAAATGCCATATATATTATGTGGAATATTTGAAAGAAAGGAACCCTCGCGTCTTCCAGGACATATCGATACTTGACTCCGACGTTGCGGCTTTGACCCTTGAGGCCATTGACCTTAAGAAACTAGCTTTTGACCATCCCTGAGGACTTTGCATGTGTATTTTTTGGGGCTGGCTTTGGCCAGCTATTGCCCTATGAATGTTATGTCATACTCTTTCTCTCTATAAGTAAACTCGGCAGTACTCTTGCCTGCTTCGGCAAAAAAAAGGAGAAGAAAGCTTGGTGGTCTCCCCTTTTTCTAGAGAAGTTCTCGGGTTAACATGGCCGCCTGTTTATATCAGAGCGGTGCTCTCGATCTACTGTTGTACCGATTAGTGAGTGTTTTTTTTGGATGTTATCCATCTCCAACGAGAGCTATGGTGGTGCAATAAGGAACGAGTTCGGCTGACTTTGCTAAGAAAATTAAAGTTTCGATCTTTGTTTACGGCTTTTTTCGGTGTATGTGGGTTCAATTACCCATTATCTGGTTGTAAATGATATTATCTTTATCTAATAATATATAAACCACGTTTACTGAAAAAAACCACATCGACACCTTACCTGAATATCAAACTAGAGAGTTGTGTATTTGCCAGGATAGCAGCGATGGAACTAGAGGGTGTGGTGGATAGGGTTTTGAGTCGTGGCCCACCCCGAAATTTCTGTTGGCCCATATACCATAGATTTTTTTTACAGGGTATAACATTTTTTCGTTAAAGTGGACCACCCTGAATAAAATATATGGGTGTAGTGTAGTACACATCCGTGAGTTTTCTTTTGAAAAGGAGGACAACCTGTGTATCGAGTGATCCGTGTAACTATTTTTTATTATAAAGCTTCAGTTCATACAAAAAGTTACAAAAATGGTCCTTCTGAGCTATAATAACCAACACACAATAGAGATAATGAGCATCAGTCGAGTCTAGACATCACTGTCTACGTTGCTAGGCCAACATCTATATTGGTTGAACATAACAAGTGCTACCATCAGAGACTCGGGTCCTCTCTCACATGTTAAAGTGAGCACAACACACAAATCCTTCCGTACCCTCGCGGATAACCCGCAATAAGTTGGAAACCTAATTCTGTTAAAAACAAGAATCATTGCGACAATTTCATATAGGCCAACATAAAGCGCATACCCTGTTCTTGATTTGAGATTTAAGTCATGTACCGAACCAACCTTTTTCCAAACATATATATTTGGCTATACTTGGGGGGGGGGGGGGGGGGGGGGGAGATTGAAGGCCACATAGATCGGGGTTTTATCTATTCTCACGTTGATTCACTAATCATGAAACTCGTTATGGATAGAATGAACATGATAGAAATGAATGTTGGATCACTTCATTTCATCATAAAAACAACATTTCTTTACAACCTGTCACATGCACCTGGTCAAGTTATTTTTCTTTAAGGCTACCCACCTACATGGGTGTACCAACTGAAAATTGTGATCTTTAGTGAGACTAAGTTTCAAATAAACTTCCTTGCGAAAAGACATTTGTATTAACTATATTGACTTATATTTATTTGACGAAAAACAAATCAGGAACATGGAGTTCTTAGGGGAATGCAACGAGAATTGAGAACAGGTTGATTTCCATCAAGCTTGGGAAGAAATATAACCGGGCCATCCATGGATAGTCAGTCGGTCTATCCTAGGGATGTTCAGCATATCGTAAAGGTCGTGATATGTCGCAATCCACTCAACACCCTCCATGTCACCGTGACGCCGATGTGCGCAACCATCACAACGACGTGCGTGTGGGCACTGTGAGACAAAATTCCTCATGGCCGCACACAAATTTCCTAACATAGCTCATCATTTGTAAGAGATTACTATGTGTTTTTTGTTTCCTCAAATTTCCGCGAGGTTTGGTTTTGGTCTTTAATAAAAATTGTAGCCATTTCGTTCCTTTTTCTTTCTTTCAAATTCGACACCTTTAGCTTGGACCCGACCTAGAGCATTTTTGTCTATGACATGTCATGGTTTTGATCCTCACTGCCACCATGGACTCCACGTTAGCTTCTTCATCACCCTTCTCTCCGACTCTTTTAATTAGCTTCTTTATCACTCTTCGCTCCAACTCTCTCGCTCTATTTTTAAAGCTTGCATAAAACCATCACAACTGGAACATGGGTTTATAGATGATTCCAAACTATTCAATCTTCTGTTCAATGGACAATGGACACTTGTCCGGACCTTGTTGATCTAGGGAAAGATGGGAAACCTAAACTCATCCACCGAGGAGCAGTCTGGATCCTCCTGAGCAGAGAGAGTCTATGGATATTAGATGTGCTTGGATAGAGACGGTTGCTCGGACGTTGTACAAGTTGGTTGGGTGGCAGCATAGTAATAAAATTGATGGTGCCTAAGTGTGCCATTATTTTTTATTTTGCTTGCTTGTGTTTGTTGCCACGCTTTCTGATCATGAGCTGTATTTTTTCCCCAATCTGGTACTCTTTAAAAACTATGTAATAAAATTGCATCAATTGATGTGGAAGCTGGGGCTTCGCTCCCTATTTTGAAAGAAAAATGTGTCATGTGGTTAAACTGTTATAAGTTGGGTTTGTTTAATTGAACTTTCTGATTGAGAACCAACCTGTGGTTAGATGAAGAACCAATCTATAGTTGAATTGTTAGGAGCATGGTTGTACCTCGGTCCATCAGAGTTTAAACCCAAGTTAACACTATTGTTTTTGGTTTAATGCGGAATATTCTAGGGAGCCGATGTTCATGGCAAGACGTCTGTGGTAATTTTGTTAATTTCAAGGTATGACTCGTCGGCTCAGTCTTTCAAAGATGGTTATAGGGGTGAGTATATACGCGTATGTACCGTCTGTGTTTTGAAAAAAATAGAACTCTATGACCGGATCGAAATTGGCGGCCCCATCTTATCCACCCTCTCGGGGCCACGGGCCCCACCTGTCCGCGTCCGCTAGCCGCAAAGCGTCCATATCCAAAACCACGTGCCACTGCGCCAAGGGCCCGCCCGGGCCGGGACAGAACTACCGCCGCGTCCGTCGCCCACCGGCTCTCTCCCGACAACTCCCCTCTCATCTCCAGCCAAATCGTGCCCGCCCGCCGTCTTCCTCGCGGCGCCGCGGATTCAACGAGGTAAAAATTCTTGCCGCAATCGTCGCCGCCGGTCTCCTCCATTTTCTTCCCTTCCTCTTGCGCACGTCCGACCGCTCTTTTTTCTCTCGCGGTCTCCGCCGCTCCCCTCTCCCGCTGTACGTGGATCCCGGTCCGGATTGTGCCGATTCCTGCCGCAGGCGGAAGGGATTCCGCCCGCGGGTCCGTTTGCGCTCCAGTCCGCCGCGGATTAGGCAGGCTGTCCTTAAGAGATTGGCTTGATGAGTCGATGATGTGTTTCAAGGGGGATTACAGGTCTGCGTAGTTAGGCGTGATGCGATAGAGCCGCGTACGGTGTACCTGCATTTGGCGTCGGCTAGAGGGTGGCTGTCCAAGAGAGCACAAGCGATTCTCTTCCAGATCTGCATCGATTAGGTGCGTGGACATGCTGTTTTTAGCTGTTGTTGCCGTGTTCCTTGAATCTGACTGAACATATGATGGCACGATGCTGCATTGCTTTGGGGAATTTTCATCTCATAGATCATATGTCAGCACTACAATTCTCATGTCCTCGAAGTTCTAGCTCTATTGTCCTTTTGGATTGTTCTGTTAAAAGGAAAAGGTCGACCTTAACTCGTCTTAAATTTGCGGCGGTTAGGCCAGTTTCGTGATTCAAAAATCTTCTTTCACAGTTCTCAGTTCTGCTGGTGTTTTTTTAAACTCTATGCTGCCATGCTAGTGGCTCTTGAAAACGATCGGATGGTATTTCTTTGGACATTGCTGAGTGCATTTACTTCTAACCCAGTTGAATGTTATCTCCAAACATCGACTACGCCCTTGGCAGTGGCCCAAACTTTCGATCTGTCATTTTATAGTTTTATATGTTGTATATCCGTCCAATGCTTCTTTCTATGCTTTGTCCAAAAGTTCGTATACTAGTGTGCTTGGTTAGTTCAGGTTATGGGCCGAAACCCATTCTTTTGCGGTTAATTGTTTAATGTTCTTGATACGTTTTATTTGTTATAATTTGCTGACTTGGACTGTTGTTAAATCTTTTTGGTGCAGGCATTTGGATTGCAATTGATAATAAAGATTGACTAATCAACATTAATAAGGAATTTACTGAATATGGTAACGGTGAATATTGGGTTAGTACATAATGTATTGGATCACATATATGGCACTCTCCTTCATCGCACAAAAATTGGAACACCGTTTTTCTCAAAAGGATGGGGAGGTACCAAACTTGAGTTGTTAGAGAGGATGGTGAAGCAGGTATTTCCTGAAGCTCCTCACCAGAACTGGCCACCAACTGCTGTGCAGCCCAAATGGAAAACAGTTTGGGAGACAAAGAACTCTGTTCTGCGAGAGGGTGTTTTCAGGACGACATGTGATGAGCGACTAGTTCATGCGTTGCCTCCTGAGAGTCACAGCGCAAGAGTTGCTTTTCTTACACCCAAGTCCGTCTCACCAGAAAATATGGCGTGTGTTGTCCATCTGGCAGGTTTATTTTTTTAATCTTTATCCTAATCTATCTTAATGTACCACTGTCATCTAGGTAGATAAATCTTCTTAGACTTCTAATAAGTTGTAATTTATATATGCATTTCACATTTGGATATTGCAGGTTGAACACTATATTGAATTGCTAATTAATGGAATTTGATACCTATAGTTCTACGACATTTAGCTCCCTCGCTTCATTTCATAACAGGATCAGTATACTCCTAAATGTAGAAATTTCAAATTTTCCATCTTCTAATTACCAGAGTTAAATGATAGAGATCTTTCTGGTTCTAGAGTTCATGTTTTCACAATGTGATAGTTTTGTACCGAGAAGCCTGGTCATATTATCTGGGTTTTGCCTGGAGCTTTTCACTCTGATTTTTCCTAATACTTTTCATAATCCCTACTTCCAAAGAGATCTGATCAGGCACTCACATTTACTCATTTAGCGATCTGAGTTAAACTTTTGGCAATAATTTAGGCACTGGTGATCACTCATTCGAAAGAAGGCTCCGACTTGGCGGACCACTTTTGAAGGATAACATTGCAACCATGGTTCTTGAGAGGTGAGGTTTGTATGGCCAGGTTATCTTGTATTTATCTTTGTTTCCAAATCTTCCTGAATAACTGGTAGGAACTGATATCTTTTCTGAATGCAGCCCCTATTATGGGCAACGACGTCCAAGCCTGCAGCATGGGTCAAAGCTTCAATGTGTCAGTGACTTGCTACTCTTAGGAAAAGCCACCATTGATGAAGCTCGCAGCCTCTTGTACTGGTTGCAGGCTGAGGCTGGTTATGGCAAGATGGGCATATGTGGGCTCAGCATGGGTATGTATTATCTCTCTAAAGAACCAATGACCTGCAGTGGCCCATTCATCAAAATCATCCCATTATTTCTGAAGATTCCTTTGTTTGTTATCTTGACCGACAATTATTCATTGCAAGTGGTGGTGATAAACAAATATGAGTTTTCTCACACATATCTCTTTCATTGTCTTCACTTGTTTGCCTTAGTTCCATTTAGGAAAAAGGCATATGATAATGAGGATCCTGTTTATTTACTTCAAAAAATTAATAGAGACCTTCTAGAAGGCATTCCTGAATTTTGTTTGCCATTTTTTCATGAGCTTTATTATTTGTTAATAACAGGTGGTGTACATGCTGCAATGGTTGGATCCTTGCATCCTACACCAATTGCCACACTTCCATTTCTTGCCCCACATTCTGCTGTGGTGCCTTTCTGTGAAGGACTCTACAGGCATGCCACAGCTTGGGAAGCGCTGAGAGAAGATGCAGCAGCATTAGCTCGAGATGCAACTTTGACAGAGGATGCGGCACAGGAATCTGGAATCACTATTGAGCAAGTAAAAGATAGGTTACGATCGGTGCTCTCTCTGACTGACGTCACTCGATTTCCACTACCGAAGAATCCGCAGGCTGTCATTTTTGTTGGTGCAACGGTTAGTGCTACTCCACCTGTTATTAGCACACATTTTTTTGGACAATGTCCATATATGGTTCAAGCCACCTGGGTCTTCTACTTTCAGAGTACTAGGTAGATTTGTTACAGCGTAACTCACCATCAGGTTCCATTACTAGTGTATGTGCTTTACTACTATTTTGACAACAGACCATATTTGTGTACTTGAAAAGTGAAAATAGATGTGTTTTCTGCATCGTATGTCTTTCAGCATCATTGTAGCTGATGCATTCAATTATCATCCAAATCTCTGTTTGTTCAGTAGCTTGCTTCTGTAATCTAGTGTTCCGAAGTTGACACCTTTTGCTAATATCAGATTTCAGACTGTCTACTATTGAAGCTTGGTTCTGGTCTAAAGCAATGCTCTCCTTGTTTCAGGACGACGGTTACATTCCCAGACACTCGATCATGGAGCTCCAGAAGGCATGGCCGGGCTCCGAAGTCCGTTGGGTCACAGGAGGCCACGTGTCCTCCTTTTTACTCCACAACGACTCATTTCGCAAGGCCATTGTCGACGCCCTCGACAGATTATAGCAGCGGAGGGTGATCATCCTTGTTTCTGTGTGAATCTTGTGTACGCGGGGATATGACACCAATTGAACTCCGCGAGGCCATGATAGATGCATCTCTTATTCTTGTTTTTTAAAAGAAAGCCAAGAAATGGCATATGAGTTGTTGTAACTTAAATTAATTTGTTTCCCTTAGGTTGGGAGAATTTTTGGAGATCACATTTGTAACCTGTAACACCAATACAGTGACTTGTTGATTGTTTAACTGGCAATAAGATCCTTCACAATACCAACTCCCTCTGTTTCTGAATGCTGAGCAGGGTCAGTCTAGCATAGCAAACAGCTACATTACATTGCAGTTGTCATTATTATGCTGCCTAATTATCAGCTATGTATTATTAAAATCTACTCTTTATATGTACAACATGATGGTAAAGAAGCTGAGCACCTCTACCTGAATCTAATTGATGATCTCCTCTACAGTATATCTAGCATACGTGCTAGGTGATGTAGGAATTTATGGATGGAACCGGCCACCGGCGCCTGGCGGGGTGGGTTGGTCCTGGTGGCGCGGCCGTGCGAGCCAGAGAGAGCTTAGCGCGCGGAGGCGCTGGGAGTAGTCGGCGATGGCGAGGAAGCACCGCGCCGCCTGCTGCGCCGTCAGGATCTGCGGCAGCCTGTGCAGCACCTGCAGCCTCAACGCATCTGCCTGCATCGCCATACCAAACGGGACATGTCATGCTAAATTCATGTCACATTCATTCAGGTACAAACTCAGTGAAACATCTCTAACTCCCAAGAGGCCAAAAGAGAGTAGGCTCGCTTGCTTACCTGTCTGACGAAGGCTTCGAGGGAGGAGAGGTTGGCGATGGCGAGTGACATGTGGGCCATGTAGGCGGCCATGTCAGGGTAGGGGGAGAGCAGCGCGTCGGAGCAGACAGTGTCGGAGAGGGAGCGGTACGTCGCCTGGAGCTCTTGGTCCAGCGCCGCCTCGCTCTCCCGCGACCACCGCTGCACGTCGCACACGTCTGCCACCTGTTGCTCCGTCAGCGGCTCCACGTGTCGTGCTACAACCTGTATTTTGTTTTTGTTATAAAAGAATTGCATAGTTTAGTTGCACATTTCTTTACACCTAAAGTTGCACATGGTTAAAAAAAATGTGGCCACTCAATTTATATTGGATAATAAATAATCAACGAATGAGATCATGGATTAGAGTCGGCTAAGAAATAGAGAAACATTTACTGAGCTTGTTTGACAGCTATCATTTTGTGAAATTCTGCATTCAACGTGTGTGGCTATTGCCTATCACGGAATTGGAATCTTCATTTCAATTCAAAATTTCAAGAAATGAGTATGCTATGTCAAGTCAATTTCTGTCACTAAACCTGTCATTTTTTCAGGAACTCATTTCATTTCATAAATCCTCATGGCAGCCAAACATGTGAAGTTTCAAATTGGACAAATGAAATGATGACATCAGTGTCCTTTGATTTTATTTCTGAAAAATGAAATAAAATGAGGGGTACCAAACGGCTTCTCATATGTGTAACTTCAAAATTTCACTATCTGCTCGAACCTCGATTTTGACATCCGTGCAAGATTGAACATCTTTACTCGTGCATGACTTGATGCCACTGAAAGAGATGTCGTGTGTAGCACCTGCCGGCCATGTTGACTTGACGCCTCTACAAAAGACATTGTGCATAGCACCTGCCTAGTCGGGTTGAACCGGATCTCGAATTGGAGGGGGCGTTCCATACCACCACCTGTTTGGAACTTCATGGTCCATAACGGAGACGTTTCATACCACCATCGACCTCAACACACGGAGCTGGGAGCAATCACAATATCGGATCTAGCCACCGTTTCATCCACACGACCATGGTGTCTGCCACCGTCGCAGATCTAGGGAGATCTAGGGCCACCGCCCGAATGCCAAAAATCGCGCGCCGCCAACATATTAGAGCATTTAATGCCACAACACGTTGCCCATACAACAACATTTGAGTGGCACGTATCTGCAGTCACCTGAATGTTGCAGGGTAGAAAATGGATGTGTTTCCAAACAACCATATATACGGGAATCTATTGTTTTGCGACTGCATTTATGTCAATCTTATGAATGTTTTCTTGGTTTTGCCACTCTCGAATATATCCAAAGATGCTGATATTCTTTGTCCATGGTTCAGTTCCGTCCATTCCATCTAGAAGCTAGCTAACACGTGTTCACATCTTTTTCAGCCCCATCGACATCCCATATCTAACTTCCCTCCTTCACCAACTCTCTTGCACATCACCATGCACACTTTCTTCCAACACATAAAACAACAACCATAAGCATCTGAACTAATCAATCTCCGCAGAAAACTTGCAAAGGCCTAACTGTTCCATCAGTTGTGACCTGTCACCTACTTAAGATTAGCTAGTTAGATAGGCGATAGCTAGCTAATCCATCTTATGTACATTTCTTGCTCTCTACCAGTCTACCTAATGTTTTTTAGAACTGAGACTGCTCCCCTAACGTTAATTAACCAGTGACCAAATAGCAGTATAGCACTTCAATAATATATGCAAATACTTTAGCTAGGTCTATAGTATTCATATGTGTATTTTAGTCGTTGTGTCGCAGACTCTCGCAGTAGACGTCGTTTCAGAATTAACTCAAGTTAAACATTAATTGCTTGTAAGTTTTTTTCGTGGAAATAAGTCATATCATGATCAGCATCTACAGTGGCGGTCAGGGACGTCACAGGTTTTCCAAATGCCAATTTAATTCTTTTGAAATTTATGCATCTGACTCTAGAAGTATAGCAGCATAGTGCATTGACATGGCTGGTCCTAGGGCCTAGCTCCGCCACCGAACATCTATAGACATCAAATTGGTAGCATTAAGATATATACTCACCAGTTGTATATTTACTTTTGGAGAAACAATATATTCAAAAGAAATTGATGACAATTGACATAGTGGACGTACAACATGTAAGAAAAACAAAGGAATACCACACGCAATGCACACGGTTTTCACGGATAGTAGCTAGTAGGTTTTTCTCTCGAGTACTTAGATAAGATACCTTGATGAGGTCCGAAGGGCGGGAGCCGCCAATCCAGAGGAAGCAGCGCTCGGCGGCCGGCAGCCACGTCCCGGAGACGATGTGGAACACGTCGGCCCTCGCTAGGGTGGCCTTCATCTCCGCCAGTACCACGTGGTGCGCTGCCGCCGCGTCGACGAGCTGCCGCAGCAGCCGCTCGCCATCCGTTGCCGTGGCCGCCGCGTCGTGCTCCTCCACCGCCGCCCGGAGGTGCCGCATCATCCTGTCGTGCTCGTCCACCCACCTCGCGTACTCCCCATCGAACCATGCCGCCTCTGCTAATTCGTTTTTTACCATGCACGTAAGTTAGAGGAGAGTTTAATTTGTGGGTGATGGTAAATAAGTTAGGGTTTAGTTTCCATGCATGCCTGGGCTTAGTCCTCCAATGCCAGCTCCACCACCCAGGATTGCACCCTTTTGTTGTAGAGATGAATGGAACAAATTAATTAGCTAGACAGTGTTACAAATGTAAGTGGTTCTTCCTTACATCTCCCAAAATTATTATATAATAAATACAACCAGATTTGAAATTCTTCCGATTTTTTCTTTTTGAAATCGTGAACTTAACACAATTATAATAAAATAAATATAATACAACAATCATGATATTTTATAATAAGTATACAGAGCAACACTTAATCAGCAATAATATGGTGATGACTAAAGAATGAGAAATAGGTTATGAGTTCCTCACAATTTAGAAAGAGGGGTTGTGTGTAGGGTAACTGCGCGGTGTTATAAAGGAATCATGTGCGCGACTAAGCCATAACTTTCAGACATTTGACTGAATTATTGAGCCGTTAGATTAGACTGGATGGCAAAACTCTAGCTCGGACTTTATACAATACGATGGGAGCTTTTCCCCAACACCTAAATCATGACAATAATGGTTCGAAGCCCCAATGGCCAATGTACACATAACCTTACCATGCATTCCAGCCACATGCTCAACCATCTTTGTTGTTCCTCCATTACACAATTAGAGCAACGATCTTACCTCCATCGGAGTATCGGACACGACCATACACATGTACATCGAACTTAGCAACCATGGTTGGCACCGTCCCGGTAGATTACGCGCAATGTCGTACTTTACTCACATGCCAAACTGGTATATCCATCGCCTCCCGTCATTATTTCTCAGTCCCCCACCTCAGATCTAAGGTCGGGTTCTGAACCCCGACAATATCTTCAGTGAAACTTGACCCTAAGATCACTAGAGATTGACGTAGCCACCCGAAGCACGAACCATGACGTGGATCGTTAGAAAGGTTATAAATTTGGACCTTGTGGTGGATTTCATCTAGGTGATTCATATCAAGACATATTTTATATTATGAGATGTCCCACTAGGGGCAGACCTAGCTGTTTTTATATCTTTATCAGGGAATATATGGGTACCTGATTTCTGCATCTTTGCATCTCCTGCTCCATCTGTGACAGCCTGACCCTGCTCGTCTCCAAATTTTGAATGTAGGCCTACGCATCCACATTGCCACAAAAGGCCAATCGAGAATCAATCATCATACATTCACCGAAGTCTACAAGAAGTGTACTTGTCATATACAGAAACGTGAAAACCTTTGGGGCCCTCGCTAGCAGGGACAGTATTGCACATATTCAGCTGTTAGGTGGTATAGTAGCTAGCAGGTTAACTTCACCAGCCCAATCCTACATACCAAACTACGATTGGGTTTTAACCTGGTGGGACTTGCTAGGTGAATGCCAGTGATTAACCAAGTTAATCAACTATTCCATTAGCAGTAAGTCAGTAAATAATATTCTTTACCTTCTTCCTAAGCCTGCTCTTCCTCGCGGCCTCCCTGTTCTGCGCAAGCCTCCTCAGCGTCTTGGCGTCCGGCGTTCTGGGACCCTCATGCTCTGAGGTCGACGGCGTGCCCGCGCCGCCGCTCCCCCCTCCTTCTCTCTGATATTTATAGCGATATTAACAAAATTCCAAGAACAGAAATGTCAGAAGAGAAGCGTATGCAGAATGTACTAGCTAGCTAGCTTAGCCAGGGAGCTGACCTTGACGGTTGCCTTGCCACCCGGTGCGGAGCGAGCATCGCCGGCTGCTTCGACGGAGCCCGCGGCTGCTTCGAAGAACCAGTGTTCGACCCCAGGGTGGCAGCGTTTGGAGAATGTTCGACGACGTGCATCGGCCGAGAAGGGAAGATGTTGAGAGTCTCTGCATGCACACGTGGAGAAGAAGTTTCACGGGACCATTTCAGAATACAACGGTAGTGAATATCACATTCACACGTGTGCAACTGCATGCAGTCGGTGATGTTAAATTTCCAAACAGAATATATATGGCTTCACACTCATATTGAGGAAGGGGGATGTATCTGTTCTGGCAAAATAAGATGATCGTCTTTTGCAGGAACACACATCAGCAGGTGTTTGCTACACGTCACTCTCTCTCGTTTGGGAAATAATTTACGTGTCAGAAAATAGAAACTTTGAGCGCAAAGAAGGAAAAGACCATAAGATTTCATCATCACTGTCTCGCATCGATCTCTATATGCCGAAACTCAACCAGGCATGTCAAATCCTGGTAGACGGCATATTTTCCATGTGTGTGCAACTTATGGAACTTATGGTCCAAGAAAGTATGTATGTTGTTGAAAATATTATTGCCTCCAGCCATCAAAGCTATGTATTCAGGCTACATGCATTCAGTATGACACTTTATAAAATATTCTGAAGTTTATATGAGAAATGATTGATTAAGCGTCTTACGCGGTTGTTCTTGAACTGATGTTTGATCCTGGCTGTTGAGGTAGAGGAAGAGGGCTTGATCAAGTTCTCCCATGTCTTCATATCCGCCAGGGTCCTTTCTGCTGCAATTGCACAAATTAAAATAGGAGAGTATTACAAAATTGTTGGCATGGCCATCATTGCTAAGTTAATAGCTGGCGAGCATCCATATTATCTTTAAAGTTCAGTGAGAGAGAAGCATATCACTCCAAGAAAGAGGATATATTAAGGAGGAAATGTTGCAACGATTAAGCATTGAGATTCGTAATAAAAAATCCATGATAAATGTTCTCTTACAAGATGAATAAGAAATGACACTTCCAATGCATTTGTCAGAACTTAAAAGTCGGTAAGAAAACTGAGAGACAGCTGAAATCTTGAGATAGATATCCATCAAGGAGAAATTTTCTTATGGTAGCAAGTCTAGCCAATTAGTTGAACAATCGCCTTCTTTACATTTGGACCGAACAACAACAAAATAAGTCAATATGTACAATAGTACACAAACTCTGAGACATCATCTTCAAACTAAGATTCTTACTTCATGCGTAAGCCTCCAGACAAGTTATTTATGTTGTGAAATACCATTTCATGCATCATAACTAATACAAGAATATAACGCCCAAAGGTTAAAAAAAAACAGAAACAAAAGTATTATGAAGGGGGAAAACATCAGAATAAGAGATTTAATTACTCGTAGGAAAGAAAAGGAGACTTTCATGGTGTTAGGGTTTACATGATGTTTCCATGGATGGGGGAGGTAGAAGAAGCAGAAGCTTGTTGGGTCATCCCGGTGTGTGCTGAACAAGAAGCCTGCTCATGTGGCTGCTGCCATGGCCTATCCCCCATGCACGCAGCTGCAACCAGTAACTCGCCTACTATATCTTCTCAATCAGCTCAATTATCTAGTAGAACCTATCCAAGAATCTATTCCTGTTCTTCACCTCTGAACTCTGATTGATCCAGCTAATCGAAATAATCATCTGTAGTCGTGCGCCGCTGCAGTTCGATTCCTTTTCGTAGCTTCCTCCCTTGTTCGTAGCTATGGATGGATTCGTTAGCTTCTTCTGACCGGAAGCTGGCGAAGGGTAGGAGATGACTTGTATAGCCTAAGGTGGAGTGCGTGTACAAGAAATATAAGGGGAGTGGTTGCAAACCGTGGAAAAAAGGTAAACCATAATTAGACTTTTATAAAAAAAAGGTAGAATACGATGTGTGATTGGATCGAGCGCCGAGTAGGTAGAGATATATGACTGGTTTTTATTATGCCCCTACATATGACGGATAGTGGTAGTGGATTACTATTTAAAGGGTGACTGTTTTTTCTTGGGTAAAGAGATCAAGGATTTAGGGTGGGAATTAATTGGGTTTTCGTACACAAATTAGGTTGTGTGCGTCCGATAAATATTTGGACTATGGAGATGTACTAAATTGGGATGTGATCATGTTCAGATGTACTAATTTGGGTTGTATGCAACAAGTTTGACCTATTGGTTGCACTTGGCAACATCGGGGTACGAGTGGTGGTTCCTTCTTGAAGTCGGTAGTACCACACTTATTGTTTGGTTATGTGTCGCCGTGCATCTGGATTTTTGTCCACCGTGATAGGATTGTGATGGATTTTTTGACAAGTCCGTTGTCGTGGGCCCACATTTTGATATCTGGTTTTAACTTTTTTAATTGTAAGCTTATTGTTTCAGCCTTGATGTTTGAAATCTTTTAGTAAAACAATGGTAGTGTGCATCGACTATCCGAGCCAGAGGTCGAGAGGCATGTAGTTCCTTTATAAGAAAAAATATCTAAATTGGGTTCTCCACATGGTCCAGTGAATATTCTGTTCTAATATTATATAATGCAAGGTTGTGAAGTTTAGATCCACTACATTGTCTCCTTCAAACTATGGTTACACCATACTTAGTGAGATTTCTCCAATCGCCAACTCTCGTGTCTCACATCTTAAATTATGAGATCCTCTAGTACTTTCAAGAGAAGAACTAGTTGTATCCACATTTGATAATAGCGTAAAAAGACTTGGGTGACTTTGGTCCCCGATTTTCGCTCTCTCTAGTTGAAAACTTTTTCCATGTAAAATCTAATATCTTTGTGTGATTCTCGCTGCTGCACTTTTGTGCTAAGAGCAACTAGTACTTGTCCTACATGCTTGCTGAAATCAAGTAGTATTGTACTACTTGACTGATGTTTGCACCCATGACTTATCCTAGGTTCAGGTTGAACCTAATATATTCGTATATGTCAGATGCATGCGTTTCCTTCCATTATCAAGTAACACTCCGTGACAAACTGTGTTGAAGTTACAACTTATTCCACCGCGAATTTTCCAGATCACGTCAAAAGTTAGCTAATCTATATTGAGGGGTAATTGATGCATTATTGGCTTTATTATTGCCATGTGCGCACATACATTTTTTTAACTTTGATTCCGTGTGTGGATAAAGTCAAATTCAATATACATGTGTATATGTCCATTGTTTGCCAGTTGACCTTAGATGATGTATTGCATCTACGCACGCTTCATCCATCTTCGGTTCTTCACCAGCCCATAAACAACTTAAGAGAAAGCCAAACTGATAGAACCTTTGGATTAAATTGTCGTTGATATCCAAACCAGTGCAGATATATTACTTCCAAGTGTGCATCAGCATCACTAGATGAAGAGACCAATGACGCTTCTTCTTTTTTCGAAAGAAATTACTTACATAAAGTGCCCTTTAACAACAAAACAAAATCTGATTTACACTGACCCTTAAATAGTATATTGTTAAGAAAGTATTTTGCAAAACAAAGGGTTACATATTATTTCAGGTATCTTACCAACAATATTGGTGGCCAAAGTTTCATAATTTTAACCCCAAACTACATCCAAACGTCATTTTTCTTAGACTGGGAAGCAGTACTTTCTTCTTGGGCCTATTCATCTTGAGCCTTACGTCTTTTATACGAAGCTCCCGCCCTTTACCTGCCAGGATTTGGCTAATCTGCCCTGCAAAAATATTAATTTGGCTAATCACGACACCGTACCTAACCAAACGACTCCACTATAAATCCAGACTTGTCCAGTTCGATCTGCAGCACAAAACCTACCTTCTCAAAAAGAAGATTATCTTTTAATCGGTTGCCTTAACGATTGGATCGTCGACTCGGCTAACGGCTACACAGTAATACTGCTCCCTCCGTTGAATATTGTCGGGAAGATCAACTTGACCTGTCAATTAACCAAGTTGCACCTTCTTCCGATCTTCTTCTTGGTCAGACTGGGAAACAAATTTTAAAGAAGAGGAAAACCCACCGAACAAGAAGACAAACGGATGTCAACTGGGAGGAGATCAAGCAATTGTTTGAGATTATTGCAAAAGAAACTGGGTTCTTGCAGCGATGCTGTCGTCCAAGTCGCCTACAAGACGGCAGAGCATCCGGGAAAATGCCACAAGTGAAAGCGACAAGAAGGCTGTGCGAAGGTCAGGGGTAAGTTACAAGGCGATGGTAAAGTCAAGTGCCAACGTGTCTTGGCCCCAAGCAGGTCGAGCTCATGCCCAGCGTTTCACTGTCCTGACTCCTGAGCAGAAGACACCAAACCTGTTTAAGATTCAACCACCCATTTCCATTAAAACCATTCAGTTACTTACTTACTTCCCATAAGCTCCATAGAGCATCAGCGTGCACTAGACTCGGAACAAAGGTTTATGTTATCTGAAAACCAAAACCTAGCCACGGATTCATTACACAACTCTACGGGTCTCTCATAGTATGTTGAGATTAGTTCCAAGTTTCAGTAGCTACCACGCACTCAAACATCCTATATGCGGTGTTTCCATTTCCCGTAGATTTTTCCTAGGCATGATCTTATTATTTGCCAGAAGACACCAAAAGATCAAGACTCTAGGGGAGCCGCCACGCTCCACACAGCTCCTGGGAAAACACAGGTTTAACTCCTGGAGTCACAACAGCACATCGACACTTAAATGAGTTACCATGCCAAAACATTGTCAAGTACGCAACTTCCATGTATGGATGGATGGTATAAGAACCGAAGTCGACGACAAAATGTTAAGTGAACTGTAATATCCTTTTTCCCAATTTTGAAATGTTAAATAAATTTAAGTTTTGTTGATCTTTCATTGACTAAGTTGCTATTTACCTCCCTAAAATTATTTGGTCCCATTTGCTCTTATTTGCATTCTAAGAATTTAATAAACACTGAATTCATTTTTAGGGAATTTATTAAGGCGTACAAAAACTTCTGAAAAATTATTTGGCAATTGATATAGGCCATAATAAATTTCTTAAGAATTTAAAATTAAAAGGGTATTTTTTTTGTCAAAACATCTGTACCTCCATCCCGTGTAGGGTGTTGAAAACGGAACGGAAACGGACGTAAATATGCTTTATGATTTTCTTTTCCGCTTGTCTCGCCATAATCGAGAACGAATTCGGAAACAATGGAAACAAGTACATAAACATAAATCATCGGAAATGAATATGGAACGGATATGATACGAAAGCGGACATTTGTCAAAATACAATAGCGATGTAATACGTTGGTTTATACACCAAAAGACACACATAAAAAATTAGTTAACACGACGAGGGACACATATTTTAACACCTCAATAAGCACATAAGTTCACAAATTTAGTTTATACATGCGTTGGTTGCATTCAGGCGATGGTCTTGCATGGTTACATGTAAGTGAGTTTGGTTGGGCTGTTGTTGCGTCCAAAATATGCGCATCTTTATCCATGTTCAAAGCATATATTTGTCATGAAAATGACAATATATCACTCTATACCTGCCACTAACAACTAATGTGCAAGTTACTTTGCAAATATCCTTATGATTTATTTTCTTGCGGTTAAGGAAGATAATCTGGTGAAAATCAATCGGTTATGAAGAAATAATCCTGATGGGGAGTTGCGAAAAATTCAAAAGATATAGAATCTGGCGAAACCAACATAACGAGTCACGGTACGGTCGCGCCCGACCATACCGCCGACCGTACTTGTGTTAGTCGGATCGAAATCGTTAAACCGAGCAACTTTCATGAAGTGCCCAAATATGATTTCGCATCGGAACCGCCTCGGAACCATACCAGACTACTATAAGGAGAGAACCCCCCCCCCCCCCCCCAAGAGAGAGCCGCCATTCTTCACCGTCTCCACGAAGTGCTGCCTCCATCTCGACTCCATAGCTATCTCCACCACCATAGTCATCATCCATAGCCAATACTAGTTGTGATTTAGATCTCATCGCGATTGGCAACATTGCAAGAACTATTTTCAATCATTAATCTACTGCTTTCTACAATGTTTTCTATTGGTGATATGATCGCGATGTGTGAGTAGTCCACTCGGGCTAAAGGTTGAGGCCTAACCTAGCAGCTATGTGCAAACTAACCATTGGGATATTAGTGTAAATAGTGCTATATGATGCATGTGTATATCTCTTGTCAATACCTTGGTCCTATGAATTGTTAGGTACCCAAGATACCGAAGAGTGATCAAGGTAGAGGTAAGGGACGGGAAACACGGAACGCGTTGCGAGAACCTTGGTGAAAGTAGGAGTTGTACAATCGCTGAAAGCAGTTCTCTAGAGAACAACAATGACGTCAAAGAACTTATTGCTTCTGTCTGTCATTTAAAGACTTAATTATTTAGGCAACCCCACAAGACGGATAGGGCTGAGGTGGACAGATGAATCCTTTGTGTCTTGATCTGTGAGACACATGTGCCCTTGGACGCATTGCTCACATCTTTGTATTCATATGAATTATTTATCAAAGCTTCATCTTATCTTATTCATCACATACATAATACGCACTACTGCTGGTAAAACCTTAAGCCCTGGCCTATTTTAAACCATTGGTAAAACAACCACACGCACCGAAAACTTTCTTGCACTTGATAAATTTCCTTGCCAAGCAAATACTTTCCGGATTCGATAAACCCTGTGTCTCTTAGGGGAAAAAGCAACATACTGCAATCCGATAATCCGGATCGAATGTATCAGCTGTGTATGCGGGAACTTTCCATATTCGTTTTTCCGAAATTTCCATTTCGTTTCCGTCGGAATATGCTCTATCATGTCCTTTTATAATATTTCGTTTCTGCTTTTATTTTCGCAATTCTCGGGATGAACCATCATTGACAACCCTCATTCGCGGCCATGTTACCCGTTGAAAGGATCGTATGACACCTAGAGGGGGGGGGGGGGGGTGAATAGGTGCTACCCAATTTTTAGTTCTTTTTCAGTTTAGGCTTGACACAAAGGTAAATTCTCTAGATATGCAACTACGGTGAATTTACCTATATGACAAGTTAACTCTAAGCAGGCTACGAGATACAAGTAAAGGCAAGGTAAAGAGGTAACCGAAAGTGAAGCACGCGGAGACACGGATGTAATCCCGAGTTCCTCCTTTTTAGGGGAGTACGTCTCATTGGAGGGTGTGAGCTTCGCCACCACAGGCTATCTCAACGCCACAACAGGCTCACCCTATTCTCCAATGAACCGCACCACAAAGGATTGGTTCACCTTCCACTATCGGAATCCTTCAAGGCGGAATCCGGAGCTTTACAACAACAATCCGGGGCACACACCCACAACTGAATTGGGGGCTCCCGAACAGCTACAATATGTCACAATAGACAAGAGGTAAGATTAACAAGATGCCTAGGTTTTCCCAATGGAAACCTAGACTCGAATCCCTCAAGTGAATGAGGGGGAAATGTAAATCTGCTTGGTGAAGATGTAGATCTCGGCCTTCTCCTTCAATCCTCCAAAGATCAACGAGTTTGGGTGGAGGGATTGGGAGATCTCTGAGTTTTGAGCTTGCAACAATGGTGGTCGAAGATATTTTGGTCGAGCTGACTGAGGTTGAAGAAGGGGAGGGGTATTTATACCCCTCCGAAAACTAGCCGTTGCAACCTCCAGGGAGGCCGAATATCCGGCCTGAGTTGGGGCCGGAATATCCGGTCAGCCGGAATATTCCGGCCTGGAACCAAAATGTACGGCCTAAACTTCCGGTTTAGGCAGAAGCTCGCACTTTTCTCTGGCAGCTGGTCCTTAGCAGAAAATCCGAGCAGACCGGAATATTCCGGCCTGGAACCAAAGTTCTGGCCCAATATTCCGGTTTATCCAGGAGCTCGCACTTAGCTCTAGAAATAGGTCCTTAGCAGGAAATCCAGCACCCCGGAATATCCGGCCAGGAACCAAAGTTCCGGCCCAATATTCCGGTTTAGCCAGAGCTTCGCACAAGCTCTTTTCTCTTCTCTTTTTGGAGTTCGATGCTCATGATTTGATCTACTAAATCCTGCATCACTCAGAACACTATTAAATTATCACTAGTGTTGTTGCCTAATACACAAAACATCGAGGGATTAAGAAATGTTCTTTCAATCTCCCCCTTTTTGGTGTTAGATGACAACACTAGGATTTGCAATAAAGTACCAAAGCAACAATATCTAGTTTCCAAAAACAATAGAGAAGCTCCCCCTAAATGTGTGCATATAAGTAATTTGCATTGGAATACAAATGCACAACATATAGGTTTAGGGCCTCTCACAAGATAACATGGGAAACAAGATACAAGTATGAGACAAACAAATAGATAGGTTGAAACCTTGAGTTGAATATCATACCATCACATATGTAGTTTCAACCATACCATAAATAAGATAAATCCGAAATACCATATGTCTCATACATAACGTAGAACATAGTTCACACAAATAGCAAATAGAGTTCAACACTAAGATAAATGGACACAAGCTCTCAAGAAATGATAAAAGCGTATGCTTGTGTCCGACCCATGCAAATCCCCACGGAGAAGCCTAATAGAACTACTTCTCCCCCTTTGGCATCGAAACGCCAAAAAGGGAAAAGAGCGATGCTACAACGTCCCTGAAACTCAGTCAGAGCCCTCGTACTCCTCAGAGGCATCCATGGCATCATCATCATCAGGAGAAGGTGACCTAGCAGCAGCACGAGCACGAGTGTAAGCAGGACGGGACGGAGCAGTAGGAGCTGACTCAAAAAGATGCAGCTCTATCTGAACCCATGGAGTCTGAGCACCGACATTCCAGTTTTCATAAGAAAGAGTGGCTTTCACGGGAGGGTCATTTGGTAAGCGAGGAAGCCTGGAGATGATATGCTGTCTCTCACAATAGGCTTCATACTGTCCATGGCGAATATCAGTATTCATGCACATAACGTGTTTCTGGAACCAGTTTAGCTTTTTAATTTTAGGGGCAACAGACGGGGCAGCAGAGTTCATCCTGCAAGTGCTACCACTCCGACGGGCATCTCTCATGAAGGAGTCTGTGGCAGTAGCAGAAGTAGTGGAGGAGGCAGCATTGGAACTTTTCTTCTTATAGAACCTCTTGGGCTTGTGATCCACACAGCCCTCACTCAAGTCATAGTCCTTCAAGGTTGCTTGAATAAGCATCATGATGTAAGGACCATATGGAATAGTGGTCCTTGAAACCATGGCATCATGCATCTCATTAAAGATATAGTCCATCACATCCACGGTAAAATCCTTGTTAGGGTCTTCATTGTGGACACACGCATGTGCAAGAAGGAGAAGATCCACTAGAGAGCCACGAATGGCATTCTTGTTTCCACCACTTGGATCAATGTTCTCATGAAAGATGCGCACAAGAAGATCATAAAGAGGATGAAGGCCATGCATCTCACCAATAATGCCATCTGAGCCATAGAGATCCGCCAACTTGTTCTTGTCAGGCCTGCCAGGAGAATGAAGGCGATGACCCATAGCTGTAGCCTCTCCCTCAAAAGGATAGTCGAGAATCTTAGCAAAATCATAGAAGTCTGCCTCACAATAAACTGACCCAGTCATCCACTTCATAGTATGAGCATCATCAGCCTTCATGACAAGAGTGGCATAGAACTGCATGAGAATAGTGGGATTGTAATTGCATTGGAGAGCCATGAGGTGATGAAGTCCCATTTGCTGAGTCACATGGACTGCTTCAGAACATTCTGCCTTGGACTTAAGAAGCTTCATATTGATGGGGTGCATTGGACGCACCGGATACTCAAAGGTGAGATAGATGTCATTATAAATAAACCTTTGCTGGTCACACCAGAAGTTACGGTCCTGCATCTCATCATCTCTGTCCTCATCTTCAAACCAATCTCCCTGCCTCAAAGCTGAATAATCAACACAGTCCATTGTCTTGTAATTTACTCGAGAGGCTTTGCCCTTTTTCTTCCTTGCACCAGCCCGTGTCTTCTCATTCTGCTGCTCAGCTGCTTGCTGCCTAGAGATGTTCTCATCAACAAACACACCTTGCACATTTTGTTTGAGGTACCTTCTGCGATGATATTGCTTCGGAGTACTCGAATCACCCTCATCCATTTGAAGAGCTGCTTGGAGGAGAAGATGCCCGGAGTCGAGGAGAAACATATCCGGCGGGGGCCGGAAGTTTCGGTGGCCACAAGTGGCTCCGGCGAGGGGAGGCGGCGGCAGGCGGCGGTTTTGGAGGTGCAGGGGACGGGGGAGAATGGGGGACTCGGGTGAGCCCTCCACCCCGACCACTCCTTAAAAAATGAGTACCGCTTGAGCCGGAATATTCCGGCCCACTAAGGGGCGGAAATTCCGGCCCCCCAGAAATTCCGGTTTTGAGACCAGAATATTCCGGGGCCTGCTGGAGCCGAAATGTCTTTAGGTAAGATAGGCTTGGGATTTAGAGTGCCAAACTGATATTGGTACTTCACACTCATACTTGCAAGAATCAAACAATAAAATGCCAAGATTGAGCGTGTTTTCCAAAAAAACGAAGGATAGGCATAAAACTCCAAATGGTTTTCAACTAAGACCCAAATAAGAACCAACTCTTCACAAAGAAGAGGGTGGTGGCCTAGGCCACCATGTTTGAGTTGTATGGCGTGACACCGCGAAGATATATCTTGGATGCAGAACCAATACTCATCATTTTAAGCTCACAATTTCAACAAATGAAAGTACAGAGGTAAATGAGTTTTTACTATCGGCATAATGGGGGGAGAGATAGTGCCTATGTCCATGCCTACACCTAAACCAAATAGATAGTCAAAATATAGGTGTATATGCAAGATAATCAAGTCAAGCTCCTTGCATCAATGATATTTAGCTCATTCCTCAAATAGCAGAATCTTGCTTCATCAAGTGGCTTCGTGAATATATCGGAAAGCTGATCCTTGGTAGCCACATAGCCTTGCTCAATATCCCCACTGGCAACATGATCTCTAATGAAATGATGACGAATCTCAATATGCTTCGTTCTTGTGTGTTGCACCGGGTTGTAAGCAATCTTGATAGCACTTTCATTGTCACATAGAAGAGGCACTTTGTCACAAGTGACACCGTATTCCTTTAAAGTTTGCCTCATCCATAGCAATTGAGTGCAAGCACTAGCAGCAGCCACATACTCAGCTTCGGTGGTGGAAAGACATATACAATTTTGCTTCTTAGAAGACCAACTCACCAAAGACCTACCAAGAAATTGACATGCCCCGGAAGTTGATTTCCTATCATCCACATCACCAGCCCAATCTGAATCCGTGTACCCACAAAGAGTGAAAGTTGAGCCTTTTGGGTACCACAAACCAAACCTTGAGGTATGAGCCAAATATCGAAAGATCCTATGGACTGCCATCATGTGGCTTTCTTTAGGAGCCGCTTGATACCTTGCACACACCCCTATACTCAACACAATATCGGGTCTAGATGCACAAAGATAAAGCAAAGAACCAATCATGGAGCGATATAACCTTTGATCCACATCTTTACCCTTTGGATTGAGTTGGAGATGACACTTGGTTTGCATCGGTGTGGGCTTCTCTTTGAGATCCGGCAGCTTGAATCGCTTGAACATGTCTTGGATATATTTGGTTTGGGAGATGAAGGTTCCTTCTCTCAATTGCTTGATCTCAAAACCAAGAAAGAACTTCAACTCCCCCATCATAGACATCTCAAACCTGTCAGCCATAAGCTTTGAAAATTCATCATTAAAAGCTTTGTTAGTTGAGCCAAAGATAATATCATCCACACATAGTTGGCATATGAAAAGCTCCCCTTTAACCCTCTTGGTGAAGAGGGTGGGATCGATTTGCCCCACTTCAAATCCACGGTCTAACAATAACTCTCTAAGGTGCTCATACCACGCACGTGGTGCTTGTTTAAGTCCATAGAGCGCCTTATCAAGCTTGTAGACATGGTTAGGGAAGTTTGGGTCCTCAAATCCGGTGGTTGCTTAACATATACCAATTCCTTTAAGGGACCATTAAGAAAGGCACTTTTCACATCCATTTGTTGTAATTTAATGTTACGATGTGATGCATATGCAAGAAGGATACGGATGGACTCAAGGCGAGCCACGGGTGCATAAGTCTCTCCAAAATCAATGCCTTCAACTTGAGAGTATCCTTGTGCAACCAATCTTGCCTTGTTCCTTAGAACCATTCCATGTTCATCTTGCTTGTTCTTGAATATCCACTTAGTGCCTATAACATTGCGGCACTCTTTAGGCTTCTCAACTAACTTCCACACCTTGTTGCGCTTGAAGTTATTGACTCTTCATGCATGGCTTCCAACCAATCCGGATCTTCAAGAGCTTCAAAGACTTTCTTTGGTTCCACCATGGAGATATGTGCTTGATGCTCAGTAAAGCTTGCCAATTGACCTCTTGTGGTAACATTTCTTTTCAAGTCACCAATAATCGCTTCAAGCTTATGTCTCTTTAATTCCAGGGATCTTGCAACTCTTGCTTGACGACGGGCTTCGATATCCTCATTAGAGCGAGGAGGTATCACTTGATCATCTTGATCATTTGTGTCCCCGTCTTGACCGGAATATTGACCTTGATCATCATGAAGAATTTCTTCATTTCTTGAAGTAGAAGGTTGATCTTTACCTTGATCAGGGCTGACATCAACAACAGGTCGACTGTGGCTTCAGAGGAACCGGAATATCGGGTTGGGAAACCGAATATCCGGTCTTGCGGATGATCCCTGATCATTTGACTGAGGGTTTTGTTCTTGTTCTTGGGTTGGTGCATCATTTGCTCCATCATCAGGTGCAGGTTCATGATGTGAGGTAGGAGGCTCCACTTGTGTAGAACTTATTTCTTCATGGCTTGCCTCTTGGTGGATCTCAATTGGGCGGAAGAATCCAAGCCCCATCCTTCGAATTGCTTCATGAGGCTGCTCATTATCTACATCACAAACATGAAACTGCGCCACTTGGGAGCCATCATTTTCATCGAATTCCACACTACAAGATTCCACAACAATCCTGGAAGCCTTGTTGTAGACTCTATAAGTGTGGGAATCGGCACCGTAATCAACAAAAATACCCTCTAAAGTTTTAGATTCAAATTTAGATAAACGAACACTTTGATCTTATAGAAACACTTACAACCAAATACTCGTAGTAGGAAATATTAGGCTTGTTGCCGGTAAGCATCTGATACGTCTCAAACGTATCTATAATTTTTGATGTTCCATGCTTGTTTTATAACAATACCACATGTGTTTATTATAGTTCTATATCATTTTAGACATTATTGGACTAACCTATTAATAGTGGCAAAAGTGCACAAAGTTCTTGTTTTTCACTTTGATGTGTGGGAATTACTTGGAAATTGACAAGAACACAAAAGAAGCCTTGTTGGGGGAGGACTTGGACTTCCTGAAATCTGTCTGCACCAGATACTTTTTAAAGATGTCCCCGAACCGACCTGAAGACGACGTCAAACGGAAAAAGTCTAGTCGCGAAAGTTTTCACAAATGTTTTGCTGATCGTCGTGGACTAGGGAATCGTCCAAAACAGAGCCCGAGGGAGCCAGACGCCACCTGGGCGCGGCCCACATGTCTGGCGCGCCCAGGTGTGGTGTGGCCGCCTCGTGCATCGTCTCGCGCCGCCCTTCGGACTATATATTACCCCCGTGAAGAAAACCCTAACCGAAGAAGGATTTTACGAGAAACACTCCAGAGCTCCACCGCCATCAAAACCTAGTTTCGGGGGTCAGAAGTTCCTGTTCCGGCACCCTGCCGGGACAGGGATTGACCCCCGGAGCCATCTCCATCGACTACGCCGCCTCCACTCCGCCTCCATGATGGTTTGTGAGTAGTTTCCCCATGGACTACGGGTTCTTAGCTGTAGCTAGTTGGTACTCTCTCTCCCATGTTGTTCAATACAATAGTCTCATGAGCTGCCATACATGATTGAGATTCATCTGATGTAATTGGTGTTGTGTTTGTTGGGATCCGATGAATTGTGGAATTATGATCAGTTTGTTCATCATGATATCATACTTATGTTTTATTTAAGATCTTGCATGCTCTCCGGTGCTTGTGGTTACCCTGATCAAGTAGTTGCTTGTATCTCCAAGAGGGAGTAATTATGCTCGATAGTGGGTTCATGCCTCCAGTAATCTGGGCGAGTGACAGCAACGTCTAAGGTTGTGAATGTGCTGTTGCCACTAGGGATAAAATAACTAATGCTTAGCTTAAGGGTACGTCTGTTAAGTCTAATGCGTTTGTTTACATTACACACTTTGCTTAATGCAATAATCTGTTGTTAGCAACTTAATACTAACGGGAGACACGGAAGTTATCCCGGTAGTGGATTATTTAGGCATGGATGCAGCTGGTAAGCGGTCCATGTATTATGTTGTAATACCCAATTAAATACTACAGTGAACTTTATCTTATCATAATATGCATTGTCATGCCCTCACAATTTTATCAATTGCCCAACTGTAATTTGTTCACCCAACACATGTTCTTTGTTTGGAGAGTTACCTCTAGTGTAGATAGCTGGGAACCCCGGTCCATATACACGCCATCAACTATTTTCCGCACCATTGCCTCCATTGTCACTTGTGCTGCTACGTTACTGTTACTGTTGCTCTCATATTACTGCTGCTTTCACATCACTCTGTTACTAGTGCTTTTCCAGGTGTGGCTGAACTGACAACTCAGCTGCTAAGGCTTATAAGTATTCTTTGGCTCCCCTTGTGTCGAATCAATAAATTTGGGTTTACTTCCTCGAAGACTGTTGCGATCCCCTACACTTGTGGGTTATCAAGACTATTTTCTGGCGCCCTTGCCGGGGAGCATAGCTCTACTTATAAGTTCACTTGGGAAGTACACTCCATCTCTCTCTGTTTTTTTTTATTTTGTTTTGTTTTGCTTAGTTTAATTTTGTTTAGTTTTATTTTGCTTAGTTTACTTCTGTTTAGTTGTGGTTTGTTTAGTTTATTTTTGTCTAGTTTATTTTTGTTTAGTTTTATTTTTTTTATATACCGAAAATCAATAAAAATTTAAAAAACCGAAAATCTAAAAAACTGTTAGCATGGATTACTTATGTGAAACTAGATCTTGTTGGCAAGGCGGGTCCACGGAGGATGAACGGAAATATTATATGAATTACCGCTTGTCACAAAAAGGGATGTACTTATGGAAATTAGTAGGTCAACTGGAGGAATATGCTAGAAATGTATGCTATATATTTGGCAAATCTTTTTGCTTTAATGAATCTGATTGTCATAGGAAGTCTAAACACTTTCCTTTCCAATGTGCTTGTAATGATAATGAAACCTTAGCTTCTTATGTTAAAGGTTACTATAATGCGTATGAGGTAGAAAGGATTGAAGAATTTATTGTTTTTAAGGGTGCCCTTGAAATTAATTCTTATCTTGAGCATACAATTGATGCCCTTATAAATCTGAAAGTCTTGCTATACTTAAATATTGTTATGATACCTACAAGGATGATAATTCTTATATTACTGAACATCTTGAGAGGATGTTTCCTCCAAAAGATGAAACTAATGCCTTGCAGGAATCTGTGGAAGAAGAAATTGCTGAAGCTGAAAACTCATTGGATGAGAAAGAGGAAGAGAGTGATGAACAAAAGGAGGAAGAGTGGATTAACCCATGCCTACCTTCTAATGAGAGTAACTCTTTAACTCTTACATTATTTGATTGCCCTCCATGCTTACCAAAAGAGGATGAATGCTATGTTCCTGTGGATTCTATTGAAATATCCCTTTTTGATAAAACTGATGCTTGCTATGTTTATGGGCATGATGCCCCTATGGGTAAAACTTGTGAGAATAATTATGCTACTGTTATTTATTATAATCCATGCTATTTTGATAAATCTTATGATAATCCTCTATTTATGCCTAATTTTGAAATGCATGGTAACAAGGAGTTTTGCTTAGAATTTTTTATGATAAAGCTCTAGATGATGGTCCTATGTTACTTGATAATATTAACTGTACTACTATTGAAAATGATATTGGGGAGGCCTTGACTTTATCTAGATGGAGTACCATACCTCTTGAGAGTGATCAATCATCTTGTTATAAAATTGTTAAAAGTGGGTTTGAAAATTTTGATCCCACTATTTTTGAGCTTGACAAAAATTATGTGTTTGTAGATCATGAAAAGCATGCTTTATGTGATAGTTATATTGTTGAGTTTGTTCATGATGCTACTGTAAATTATTATGAGAGAGGAAAATATGATTGTAAAATTTTTCATGTTACTAAAACACCTCTCATGTTGAAAGTTTTGAAGTTGCTCTCGTTTTATCTTCCTATGCTTGTCACTTTGTTCTTTATGAATTTATTTGTGTACAAGATTCCTATGCATAGGAAGTGGGTTAGACTTAAATGTGTTTCATATTTGCTTCTTGATGCTCTTTTGCTTCATTTTTCTATTCTTATGTGAGCATCATTAAAACAATCAAGCCTAGCTAAAAGGCATTAAAGAAAAGCGCTTATGGGAGGCAACCCATGTTATTTTTATTTTCTTTTTTATTTTTATTTTTGTTGAGTCAAGGATTTTGTTAACATATCCTTTGTATCTTTTTGTTTTCGTTTGTTGTGCCAAGAGTAGCCTCTAATGGTAAGAAAGTGTTAAAGTTGAGTTTGCTGTCCAGAAATAGATTTCTGCTCCTCACTGTACGAAAATCCAAACAATCACGGAACGTGATCTTAATCTGTAATTTTTTGTGCAGAAGCCTCAATTTTATACCTATCTTTCGTTAGTTTATCATTTTCTGATTTGAGCAACGGAAGTGTCTCGAAAAAATTCATCTTTACTGGCTGTTCTGTTTTGACAGATTTTGTCGCTGTTTTTTGCATTGTCTCTTTGTGGGTTTTATGCGAGGTTCTCTAATGTGGAGGGCCATAAATAAAGCTTAGTAACTGTAGCTAATGTTTTATTGAGTTCTAGCAATGTGTCTCTACAGAACCAAAGTGGATTAAAGTTTTTGAGTACTAACCCCTCTAATGAAGTTTATGACAAGTTGTGTGTGAAGGAAGTTTTCAAGTGTCAAGAGAGAGGATGATGAAAGAAGATTAAGAAGGGATAAAAGCTTAAGCTTGGGGATGCCCCTGCACCCCAAGGAAATATTCAAGAAGTCACAAGCATCTAAGCTTGGGGATGCCCAAGGCATCCCCTTCTTCATCAACAATTATCAGGTCATCTCTAGTGAAACTATATTTTTATTGCTTCACATATTATGTGCTATTCTTGGAGCGTCTTGTGTGTTTTATTTTTTGTTTTGTTTTTATTTTATTCTCTGATCATATCAATGTTGGATCCTAACTATCTTGTTTGGGAGAGAGACACGCTCCGCTTTTTCGTAGAATACTCCTGTTCTTCACTTATATCTGTTGAGTATTCAGGCTTCGTTTTGTTTGCTTCTAGCTCTTGTTTTTCATGTATCTCTTGTACAGAGCTATTAGTTTCTTTTATAGAAAGTACTCTCTTACTTCACTTATATCTGTTTGGAGAGTTGGTTAATATGTTGGTACAGTAAATGTCATGCATGTGGTTTGGTATAAAGAAAAAAATGCTTACACGGTCTTGTAGATCATTTGTCTTGAATAACTTGATGCTTTTCAATTGTTTTGAGGTATCAAGTAAGTAATGTTTAAACTTGTGTATCATGTAACTAAAGGCTCATTAGTGAAGAACTACCGTTAAAGCTTGCAGTTATTTGATTTGTCATAATTGGTAGTTCCAAAGTCTAGACATTTTCTGTTAAAAGGATGTTTTGGTTAACAAGGAAGACAGTGTGGAGTCTTATAATTTTTCCTTATGTTCATCATATGGTTCTTTTTGTACCGGTTGATGTTATGTGTTTGCTTAAAATAACCTTGCTAGCCTAAAACTCTGTACTGAGAGGGAATGCTTCTCGTGCATCCAAACCCTGAGCCAAAATCCATGCCATCTGTGTCCACCATACCTACCTATATGTGATATTTCCTTGCCACTCCAAGTAAATTTGTCATGTGCTACCTTTAAATTATTCAAAATTGTTACTACTTCTTATTTGTGTCTCTGTTTACCAGCTCATGAGGAAGTAGTAGATCATCTTTATTACACTTTTCAATCAGATTTTACTCCAGACTAGCAGCTTACATCTGCTTATCTATAATTTTGCAAAAAGAGCTGGCAACGGGGTGCCCAGCCCCATAAAAATAATTTACAACTTTCATCATAAACTCTCCTCACATTTTGTTCCTGAGCACTCAGTCAAACATCTGCATGTGTAAACAAAGGAGAAAAGAGGAATGATCTGCTTGCTGCAGAAATAATGTTCCTCAATGGGAGCCGCTCTTAAAAAGTCTGGTTGGCATGGGTAATATTGTATTGTTTGCTACCATTCATTTACAATTAACATGCACCTCTCAAACTATATTTTTACTCTCTATATGATTTCAAAAACTAAAAAACTCTAGCACATGATTTAATCCCTGCTTCCCTCTGCGAAGGGCCTTTCTTTTACTTTTATGTTGAGTCAGTTTTTCCTACTTCTTTCTATTCTCCACAAGCAAACACTAGTGTCAACCTTGGTACAAGAATTGTTATATGTTAGCATATTAGACTTATTATGCTACTTTGTATTGACATTATCCATGAGACAAATAAGTTGAAAGTTGAAGCAAATGCTGAAACTTAAATCTTCCTTTGTGTTGGTCAAACACTTTTAATTCGAAAATGTTGCTTGGTGAGCTAACTTTTATGCAAATTCTCATAGCTCATGTCTCCAAAGTACTATCCATGAAAAGTTTTTACTTGTATGATATATTATGTTTACTCCTTGTTTACTTTGTATCAACTATAGACAATTGTCTTGGATCACTTCATTCAGTTCATGTGCCTTACATCACTATTGGATCAAGATTATGTTAGTAGCATGTCACTTCAAAAATTATGTTTTTTTCGTTTACCTACACGAGGACGAGTAGGAACTAAGCTTGGGGATGCTGATACGTCTCAAACGTATCTATTATTTTTGATGTTCCATGCTTGTTTTATAACAATACCACGTGTTTATTATAGTTCTATATCATTTTAGACATTTATTGGACTCACCTATTAATAGTGGCGAAAGTGCACAAAGTTCTTGTTTTACACTTCGATGTGTAGGAATTTGATATGTCTCAAACGTATCTATATTTTTTGATGTTCCATGCTGTTATTATATCAATTGCTACATGTTTTGTTTACACTTCATAGCATTTTATGCATTTTCTGGGACTAACCTATTAACAAGATGTCGAAGTGCCAGTTCTTGTTTTCTGCTGTTTTTCTCTTTCAGAAAAGCTAGTCGCAAAATATTCTCGGAATTGGAGGAAACAAAAAGGGACGCTCATATTTTCACCGACACGATCAGAAGCCAGAAGGGGAGACGGAGACGAGCCACGAGGCCGCCTCGCCACCCTAGGGCGCGGCCAAGGGTGGGCCCGCGCCGGGCCCTGGCGAGGCCGCCTCGCGAAGCTTCCGACGCCGCCCTTTCGCCTATATATTCCCGATGTTCCGTGTACTCTAAAAACACCGATCATATTCCACGAAAAGTTCCGCTGCCGCCGTCGTCGCCAACCCTAGACCAGGAGGATTCTGAAGCTCTTCTCGGCACCCTGCCGGAGGGGAGATCATCACCGGAGGGCTCTACATCACCATGCCTGCCTCCGGAGTGATGCATGAGTAGTTCATCCTTGGACTACGGGTCCATAGCAGTAGCTAGATGGTTGTCTCTCCACCTTATACCTCCATGTTTAGATCTTGTGAGCTGCCTAACATGATCAAGATCATCTTATTGTAATACTACATGTTGTGTTTGCTGGGATCCGATGAATATTAATACTATGAGCAAGTTGTTTATCAATCTATATGTTTATGTTGTTTATGATCTTGCATGCTCTCCGTTGCTAGTAGATGCTTTGGCCAAGTAGATGCTTGTAACTCCAAGAGGGAGTATTTATGCTAGATAGTGGGTTCATGCCTCCAGAAATCTGGGCACGAGTTGACAGAAACGACTAAGGTTGTGGATGTGCTGTTGCCACTAGGGATAAAACAATGATGCATTGTCTACGTATCATTTGCATTGTTTACATTACACACTTTACTTCATGCAATAATCTGTTGTTTGCAACTTAATACTGGAAGTGATGCGGATGCTGACCTGAAGGTGGATTATTTAGGCATAGGTGAGTTGGATAGCAAGTCTATGTACTTTGTTGTAATGCCCAATTAAATCTCATAATGAACATCTTGTCATATATTGCATTGTCATGCACTCTCTATTTGTCAATTGCCCAGCTGTAATTTGTTCACCCAGCATGTTAGTTATCTTTTATGGAGAGACACCACTAGTGAACTGTGGACCCCGGTCCATTTTCCCTCATACTGATAAAACCACCTACTGCAATCATCTATTCCTTGTTACTTTCTGCAATCACTACTATTTTCCACATTGTGCATTTAATCTTTTATTTTCAGCAAGCCAGAGAGATTGACAACCTCTCTGTTTCGTTGGGGCAAAGTAGTTTGGTTGTGCTGTGTGCAGGTTCCACGTTGGTGATCGAGTAACGGCGCCCATCAACAACCTTCTGAAGAACCTCCGTGTCCTCCTGGTTCGATAAACCTTGGTCATATTTCAAGGGAAAACTGTTGCTGCACTACATCATACCTTCCTCTTGGGGTCTCCCAACGAACGTGTGAACTGCACGCCATCAAGCACTTTTCTGGCGCCGTTGCCGGGGATACTGGAATCTCCAGATAGGGGAGTCTCACACTTCCAACCTCTTTACTTTGTTTTTGTCTTGCTTAGTTTATTTTATTTTATCTTGTTTGCTGTTAAAAATCAAAAACACACAAAAAAAAAATTCCTGCATCTTAGTTATTTCGAGTTGTTGTTTTTCTTATCCTGTTTTAATTTTGGTAAAATGAGTAATCCTGAAAATACCAAGTTGTGTGACTTCACTAGCACAAACAACAATGATTTCATATGTACACCCATTGCTCCTCCTGCTTCTACAGCAGAGTTCTATGAAATTAAACCTGCACTGTTAAATCTGGTTATGAAAGAGCAATTTTCTGGTGTTAGTATTGATGATGCTGCTGCTCACCTTAATAATTTTGTTGAGCTTTGTGATATGCAAAAGTATAAGGAAGTAGAAGGTGATATTTTTAAACTGAAATTGTTTCTTTTCTCCTTGAGAGGAAGAGCTAAAGAATGGTTGCTATCTTTGCCTAGGAATAGTATTGATTCCTGGACTAAGTGTAAAGATGCTTTCATTGGAAAATATTATCCTCCTGCTAAAATCATATCTTTGAGAAGTGGCATTATGAACTTTAAGCAATTTGATAATGAACATGTTGCCCAAGCTTGGGAAAGAATGAAATCATTGGTTAAAAATTGTCCCACTCATGGATTGACTACTTGGATGATCATCCAAACCTTTTATGCAGGATTAAATTTTTCTTCAAGGAACCTTTTGGATTCGGCTGCTGGAGGGACCTTCATGTCCATCACCTTGGGTGCTGCTACAAAACTTCTTGATGATATGATGATAAATTACTCTGAATGGCACACTGAAAGGGCTCCAACAGGTAAGAAGGTAAACTCTGTTGAAGAAATCTCCTCCTTGAGTGATAAGGTTGATGCCATTATGTCTATGCTTTCGAATGGTCATGCTCCTGTTGATCCAAATAATATTCCCTTAGCTTCATTGGTTGCTCATGAAGAGAATGTTGATGTGAACTTCATTAAAAATAATAACTTCAACAACAATGCCTATAGGAATAATTTTGGTAATAACAATTATAGGCCATATCCTTCTAATGGTAGCAACTCTTATGGTAACTCTCATGGTAGATTTGGAATGGTTAGTGAGGAAAGAATGATAGAAGTTGAGATGGCCACTAAAAACTTTATGCAAAAACAATTTGAGCAAAATAAACTGTTTACCAAAATGATGGAGGAACGGTCTATCATGTTAAGGAATATAAGTCACCAAATTGAAAATTTGAAAAATGAAATCTCGGGTTTGCAAACTAGGATTTCTAGTAATGAAACTTATATTTCAAGTTTATCTGAGTCACAAACTTCCCTGATCAATAAAATGGCAGCTAAACCTGAAACTGTTGATAGTAATACTTGTACAGCAACCTATGCTAAAGTTTGCACATTTTTACTACTAAAACTGATGAACCCTCAAGTGCCAGTAAGCCTCCTACTGTTAATGGTAAGATTATTGGTGTTGGAAATGTCTCCACTTCTACCGCAAAAAGCTTTAAACTGCCTGATAGCACTAACATTGTTCCTGATAAAAGTGCTGAAATTTTTAGGAGTGTAGGGATAATGGTTCCATTACCTTTGATGATAATGATTTTGATTTTGATGGTTGTAACATAACTGAAGTCATTATGTTCTTGCAAAAGCTAGCTAAGAGTCCTAAGGCTAGTGAAATAAATATGGCTTTTACTAAACATCATCAATGCTCTCATGCATGCTAGGGAAGAGAAATTAAAACGTGAAGCTTCTATCCCTAGGAAGTTAGATGATGGTTGGGAGCCCATCATTAAAATGAAAGTGAATGATTTTGATTGCAATGCTTTGTGTGATCTTGGTGCTAGTATTTCTGTTATGCCTAAAAAGCTTTATGATATCCTTGATCTTGCACCTTTGGAAAAATGTTATTTGGATGTTCACTTTGCTGATTCTTCTATGAAGAAACCTTTGGGGAGAGTTGATAATGTTTTATTATGGTTAACAATAACCTTGTCCCTGTTGATTTTGTGGTTTTGGATATTGAATGCAATCCTTCTTGTCCTATTGTTTGGGAAGACCTTTTCTTAGAACTGTTGGTGCTGTTATTGATATGAAAGAGGGGAATATAAAATTTCAATTCCCACTCAAGAAAGGTATGGAACACTTCCCTAGAAGAGGATGAAACACCCTTTTGATACTATTGTTAGGGCAAATTATGGTGTTGATGTTTCTGGTCTTGACAATACTTGATGCATGTTTCATGCCTAGCTAAAAGGCATTAAAGAGAAGCGCTTATGGGAGGCAACCCATTGTTTTTACTTTCTGTTATTTTTGTTTTTTGAGTCAAGGAGCTTGTTTACTTCTGTAGCAACTCCTTTGTATCTTTTATTTGCTTTTTGTTGTGCCAAGAAAAGTCTCTTATGACAAGATGGTACTTATTTTTGGATTACTGCACAGGAACAGATTTCTGGACGTCACCGTTTAATTCGGTAGAAAATTAGAAAAAATCGTATTGATCTGAAATTTTTGTGCGTGTTCCTGAGATGTACGCAACTTTCGTACGACTAGAGTTTTTCGATTTACGCGACGTAAGTGTCCCAAAAAAATCATCTTTACGGACTGTTCTGGTTTTGACAGATTCTGTCTTTGTTTTGCATTCTCTCTTTTACAAGTGTTGAGTGAGTTTCTTTTATGGTGAAAGAGCTTCACTTAAGCCTAGTATCAGTAGCTAATGTTTGAAAATATTTGCTTATGAATTGTGTCCTTACAGAACTATGTGAGATTATTTGTTTTGATGCACTAACCTGCTAATGAGAAAAATGTTGAGTTTTGATGTGAAGGAAGTTTTCAAGTGTTAAGAGAGGAGGATGATATTACAAGATCAAGAAGAGTGAAGAGCTTAAGCTTGGGGAGGCTCCCATGGATCTCCCCAGCATATTTCAAGAAGACTCAAGCATCTAAGCTTGGGGATGCCCAAGGCATCCCCTTCTTCATCAACAAACTATCAGGTCATCTCTAGTGAGACTATATTTTTATTCTTTACATTATATGTACTTTTCTTGGAGCGTCAGTGTGCTTTTGTTTTCAGTTTGTTTTTGTTTTGTTTGCTGCTCTATACTTGTTGGATCCTAGCACTCTTGTTTGGGAGAGAGACACGCTCCGCTTTTTCATTAGAATACTCTTGTGCTTCACTTATACTTGTTGAGTATTCTTGTCTAGCTACTGCTAAAGCTTCTAGCTCTTGTTTTCATGTATCTCTTGTCAGAGCTATTAGTTTCTTTTGAAGAAAGTACTCTCTTGCTTCACTTATATTTGTTTGGAGAGTTGTTTAAATAAGTTGATTGGTGTTTGGTTGGAACAGAAAATGCTATGCATGTGGTAGTGGTATAAAATGCTTACATAAGTCTTGTAGATCACTGTCTTGAGTAATTTGATACTTGTCAATTGTTTTGAGTTACCAAGTAAGTAATGTTTAAACTTGTGCATCGTGTAAGTAATGGCTATTAGTGAAGAACTACTGTAAAGCTTGTTGATATTTGATCTTTGTATCATTGGTAGTTCTAAAGTCTAGATATTTTCTAGTGAAAGGTTTTGGTTAACAAGGAAGACAATGTGGAGTCTTATAATTTTTCAGCATGTTTTTTATATAAGTTCTTGCTGTACCGGTTGACAGTTGTGTTTGCTTAAATAACCTTGCTAGCCTAAACTCTGTACTAAGCGGGAATGCTGCTTGTGCATCCAAAACCCTTGAGCCAAAATCCATGCCATCTGTGTCCACCATAACTACCTATTATGTGGTATTTTCCTGCCACTCCAAGTAAATTTTTCATGTGCTACCTTTAAACTATTCAAAACTGTACAACTCCTTTTTGTGTCACTGTTTACTAGCTCATGAGGATGTGTAGTTTTACTTTATTTCACTTGTTGATCAGACTTTACACACTGGACTAGTGGCATATACATCCGCTTATCCAATAATTTTGCAAAAAGAGCTGGCAACGGGGTGCCCAGTCCCAATTAATTACAACTTTAACCAATAATTCTCTTCACATCTTTTTGCCCCTGAGAAATCAGTCAAGCAATGTTCATAAGTGTGTAAACAAAAGAGAACGAGGGATGATCTACCCGCTGGTAGAAATAACGTCCTTCATGGGAGCCGCTCTTGTAAAGTCTGATTAACTTGGGTTTACTGTATTGTCTATTACTGATTCGTTGACAATTAGCATACACCTCTCAAAATATATTTTTATACTCTCTATATGCTTTCAAAAACTTAAAAAGCTCTAGCACATGATTTAATCCCTGCTTCCCTCTGCGAAGGGCCTTTCTTTTACTTTATTGTTGAGTCAGTTTTCCTATTTCTTTCTGTCTCCACAAGCAAACACTAGTGTCAACTTTGGTACAACAGTTTTTATATGAATTATGTGTTTGACTTATTATATTCTTTGCCTTGACAATATCCATGAGATAAATATGTTAAAGTTGAAGCCAGTGCTGAAACTAAATCTTCCTTTGTGTTAGTCAAACACTTTCATTTAGAATTTATTGCTTTGTGAGCTAACTTTTATGCAAACTCTTATAGCTCCATTGTCTCCAAGTATTATTCATGAAAGTTTGCACTTGTATGATTCATTTTGTTTACTCTTTGTTTACTTGTTAGCAAACTATAGACCATTGACTTGGATCACTTCATTCAGTTCATGTGCATTACATTACTATTTGATCAAGATTATGTTGGTAGCATGTCACTTCAAAAATTATGTTGTTTTTATCGTTTACCTACTCGAGGACGAGCAGGAACTAAGCTTGGGGATGCTTGATACGTCTCAAACGTATCTATAATTTTTGATGTTCCATGCTGTTATTATATCAATTGCTACATGTTTTGTTTACACTTCATAGCATTTTTATGCATTTTCTGGGACTAACCTATTAACAAGATGCCGAAGTGCCAGTTCCTGTTTTCTGCTGTTTTTCTCTTTCAGAAAAGCTAGTCGCAAAATATTCTCGGAATTGGACGAAACAAAAAGGGACGCTCATATATTCACCGACACGATCAGAAGCCAGAAGGGGAGACGGAGACGAGCCACGAGGCCGCCTCGCCACCCTAGGGCGCGGCCAAGGGTGGGCCCGCGCCGGCCCTGGCGAGGCCGCCTCGCGAAGCTTCCGACGCCGCCCTTTCGCCTATATATTCCCGATGTTCCGTACCCTAAAAACACCGATCATATTCCACGAAAAGTTCCGCTGCCGCCGTCGTCGCCAACCCTAGATCGGGAGGGTTCTGAAGCTCTTCCCGGCACCCTGCCGGAGGGGAGATCATCACCGGAGGGCTCTACATCGCCATGCCTGCCTCCGGAGTGATGCGTGAGTAGTTCATCCTTGGACTACGGGTCCATAGCAGTAGCTAGATGGTTGTCTCTCCACCTTGTACCTCCATGTTTAGATCTTGTGAGCTGCCTAACATGATCAAGATCATCTTATTGTAATGCTACATGTTGTGTTTGCTGGGATCCGATGAATATTGATACTATGAGCAAGTTGTTTATCAATCTATATGTTTATGTTGTTTATGATCTTGCATGCTCTCCGTTGCTAGTAGATGCTTTGGCCAAGTAGATGCTTGTAACTCCAAGAGGGAGTATTTATGCTAGATAGTGGGTTCATGCCTCCAGAAATCTGGGCTCGAGTTGACAGAAACGACTAAGGTTGTGGATGTGCTGTTGCCACTAGGGATAAAACAATGATGCATTGTCTACGTGTCATTTGCATTGTTTACATTACACACTTTACTTCATGCAATAATCTGTTGTTTGCAACTTAATACTGGAAGTGATGCGGATGCTGACCTGAAGGTGGATTATTTAGGCATAGATGAGTTGGATAGCAAGTCTATGTACTTTGTTGTAATGCCCAATTAAATCTCATAATGAACATCTTGTCATATATTGCATTGTCATGCACTCTCTATTTGTCAATTGCCCAGCTGTAATTTGTTCACCCAGCATGTTAGTTATCTTTTATGGAGAGACACCACTAGTGAACTGTGGACCCGGTCCATTTTCCTCATACTGATAAAACCACCTACTGCAATCATCTGTTCCTTGTTACTTTCTGCAATCACTACTTTTTCCACACTGTGCATTTAATCCTTTGTTTTCAGCAAGCCAGAGAGATTGACAACCTCTCTGTTTCGTTGGGGCAAAGTAGTTTGGTTGTGTTGTGTGCAGGTTCCACGTTGGTGATCGAGTAACGGCGCCCATCAACAACCTTCTGAAGAACCTCCGTGTCCTCCTGGTTCGATAAACCTTGGTCATATTTCAAGGGAAAACTGCTGCTGCACTACATCATACCTTCCTCTTGGGGTCTCCCAACGAACGTGTGAACGACACGCCATCAGAATTACTTGGAAATTGACAAGAATACAAAAAAAGCCTTGTTGGGGGAGGACTTGCACTTCCTGAAATCTGTCTGCATCAGATACTTTTTAAAGATGTCCCCGAACCGACCTGAAGACGACGTCAAACGGAAAAAGTCTAGTCGCGAAAGTTTTCACAAATGTTTTGCTTGTCGTCGTGGACTAGCGCATCGTCCAAAACAGAGCCCGAGGGTGCCATACGCCACCTGGGCGCGTCCCACATGTCTGGCGCGCCCAGGTGTGGTGTGGCCGCCTCGTGCATCGTCTCGCGCCGCCCTTCGGACTATATATTGCCCCAGTGAAGAAAACCATAACCGGAGAAGGATTTTACGAGAAACACTCCAGAGCTCCGCCGCCATCAAAACCTAGTTTTGGGGGTCAGAAGTTCCTGTTTCGGCACCCTGCCGGGACGGGGATTGACCCCCGGAGCCATCTCCATCGACTACGCCGCCTCCACTCTGCCTCCATGATGGTTTGTGAGTAGTTTCCCCATGGACTACGGGTTCTTAGTTGTAGCTAGTTGGTACTCTCTCTCCCATGTTGTTCAATACAATAGTCTCATGAGCTGCATACATGATTGAGATTCATCTGATGTAATTGGTGTTGTGTTTGTTGGGATCCGATGAATTGTGAAATTATGATCAGTTTGTTCATCATGATATCATACTTATGTTTTATTTAAGATCTTGCATGCTCTCCGGTGCTTGTGGTTACCCTGATCAAGTAGTTGCTTGTATCTCCAAGAGGGAGTAATTATGCTCGATAGTGGGTTCATGCCTCCAGTAATCTGGGTGAGTGACAGCAACGTCTAAGGTTGTGGATGTGCTGTTGCCACTAGGGATAAAATAATTAATGCTTAGCTTAAGGGTACGTCTGTTAAGTCTAATGCGTTTGTTTACATTACATACTTTGCTTAATGCAATAATCTGTTGTTAGCAATTTAATACTAACGGGAGACACAGAAGTTATCCCGGTAGTGGATTTTTTAGACATGGATGCAGCTGGTAAGCGGTCCATGTATTATGTTGTAATGCCCAATTAAATACTACAGTGAACTTTATCTTATCAATATGCATTGTCATGCCCTCACAATTTTATCAATTACCCAACTGTAATTTGTTCACCCAACACATGTTCTTTGTTTGGAGAGTTACCTCTAGTGTAGATAGCTGGGAACCCCGGTCCATATACACGCCATCAACTATTTTCCGCACCATTGCCTCCATTGTCACTTGTGCTGCTGCTACGTTACTGTTACTGTTGCTCTCATGTTACTGCTGCTTTCACATCACTCCTGTTACTAGTGCTTTTCCAGGTGTGGCTGAACTGACAACTCAGCTGCTAAGGCTTATAAGTATTCTTTGGCTCCCCTTGTGTCGAATCAATAAATTTGGGTTTTACTTCCCTCGAAGACTGTTGCGATCCCCTACACTTGTGGGTTATCAGCATCTCATATGTAGTTTCCTTTCTTCCTTTACAGAAGAAGAGCCGGTTTGATGAATGACATGTCGTGGAGATGGCCTCAGCCCATAAGAAGAGCGGAGACTTAAACTCCGCCAACATAGACCTTGCCATATCCATGAGAGTCCGGTTCTTCCTCTCAGCTACACCATTTTGTTGAGGGGTATACGCAGCGGAATATTGATGACAAATTCCCTCTTCACTAAGAAACTCATTTAAGGTGTAGTTCTTGAACTCGGAGCCATTGTCAGTTCTAATGGCCAATATAAGAACATTGTGTTGACGTTGAACTTCATTGGAGAAGTCGATGACGGCTTGTTGAGTCTCACTCTTCGACTTGAAGAAATAGACCCATGTAAATCTTGAATAGTCATCAACAATCACCAAACAATATTTCTTCCCACCAAGACTCGGTTGAGGAACGGCACCAAAGAGATCAACATGAAGAAGTTCCAATATCCTCTTTGATGAGATGATTGTCTTGCTTGAATGGGGAGAATCATGCATCTTATCTTCAACACAAGCCCTACAAAGACGATCTCTAGAAATGGAAATATTCTCTTTTAGTCCAAGAATGTGGCCACCCTTGTGAAGACTTTGCAAAGTTCTCATATTGACATGGGACAAGCGGCGATGCCACAACCACCCCACGTCGACCTTTCCGAATAGGCACATTGTTTGAGAGTTGGTTGACCCCAAAAAGTCCACCACAAACAACTCATGTTCAACGTACCCAACGAAAGCGACCTTTAGAGTCTTGCTCCACATGAGTACCACAATATCAATATCAAAGTGGACGTCAAAACCGATCTTCTTAAGTGCACGAACTGACATTAAATTGTAACCGAGGGACTCGACAAGCATGACATTCACAAGGGTGATATCCCTTGCTACTACCACCTTGCCGAGGCCCTTTACCTCAGCTTTTGATTTATTTCCATAAGTGACGGTTAAATGATCTGTATTTGGTCTCAACTCCGTCGTGAGCTCCTTGCTTCCGTTCATATGACTTGTGCATCCACTATCAAACACCCATTTTGACCCTCCGGAAGCATAGTCCTACAAGAAATCATTGTTTGCTTTTAGGTACACATCTTGCAATGGGTCCTCTTTGGTTAGCAACAAGGGTCTTAGGAACCCAAATAGCATTAGCAACATAACCATCATAGGGGCCAATATATTTTGCATAAACGTCACCATAATAATCAACATATAAAATGTAGTGAGGTTAGCAATTCCTGCAAAGTCACTACGAGTGGTCTTGCCCTTAATGGCATTACAACCCGCAATGGGAGTCTTGGCTTGTGCGGGCTTGGCCTAGTTCTTGTTCTTCTTCTTCTTTGCCTTGGCAACATAACCAAGACCCTCTTTCCCTTTGTGTAGCTTTTGCTCAATCACTTGAGCAACAACCTTTTCTTTACCTTTGGGAATTAAGGTCATGGCACTAGTGACCTTGGCAAGCTCATCCTTCAACCTAGCATTTTCCTCAATAACATTTGCATGATCACAAGAAGGAGTAGAGGTACTAGGTGAGTCAATTTTAGATGATTGAGTTTGTAGCTGTTCATGAGACTTGACTAGGGTAGAGTGAACACTCTCCAAGGCCTTGTGAGCCTTGTCAATCTTTTCTATGTCCCCTAGAAGTCTAGCATTAACAGCCACAAATTCAGCTTTTTCCTTTTAAAGCACTTTATATTTTGCAATAGCATGATCTCTTTCTTTAATGATTCTAGCAATAATAAGATCATTTTGTTGATCTAGGGACTCAAGTTTCTCTTCAAGAGAAACCCTATAATCATGTTCTTCCTCAAGAGAAGCATTTAGGGAAGCTATAGTGATATAGTCTTCTCTTTCAACATGACACTTGTCCGCAAGAAGATCTTCAGTTGAACTAAGTTGGTTCATGAGAGCACCAGCATGCTTATTAGCTTCTCCTTCCAAGTTAGTCACAAAAGTATCGAAGGCAACAAGTTCTGCCTTAATTGCAAGACTAGTGATATCATTCATTTCATGCATAATCTTAGGAGTGGAAGATGATACCTCGGAGGCCTTGGCCATAAGGCAATGAGCAATGTTGTTGGAGAGGTTCTCATTGGGGGATTCAAAGAGAGAAGATGATGAAGTTAAAGTAAAAGCCAAAGCAGCCACTTCACGAGTAGTTTCTTCTTCATCTTCGGAATCATCGGAAGGATACTCTTCCTGAGTCAACAACACAATTCTTGAGGGCTTCTTGTTGAAAGGTTTCTTCTTGAACATTGGCTTCTTTTGAACCGTCTTTGATTTGTCCTTAGGAATAAGCTTCCCACCAAATTCTTCTCGATTTTCACAAGGGCAATCTCTAACATAGTGATGAGGTTCATGGCAGTTGTAGCAAGTCCTTGTTCTTGTTGCGTAGTCCTTCTTCCCACTCAATTTGTTTTGTTGATCAGCTAGAGCCTTCGCCTTAGCCGGATCACTCCAAAAGACTCTTGAAGCAAGGGACAAATGCTCATGGAGGGCTCCTTCGAGTTGATCGGGAGGCAAGTTGTTTTTGGCTATAACAAGTTGGCTACCACCTTGGTATACTTGTTCTTCTTCTTGCTCTTGGTACACCACCTTGGACTTCAAAGCTAGTGACGTGCCCTTGTGCATCCCCATGGCACGAGCCCTGTTATCTTGTGCAATCTTGGTTTGCACCTTGAAGGCTTGCATTTCTTGCATCACTTCATTTGAGGACAATTCATGATAGTTGTATTTTCCTTGTAGATTCTTCAGTTCACTAGGCTCAAAAGGCATGAGAGCATTCACATATTTTCTCTTGATCCAAGCATCATCAGCATATGTTGCACCAAGGCTATGAAAAGCATTTGCAAGGGCTTTGAGTCTAAGGTACATGTCTTGATGATCTTCACCCTCGAGCATATAGAAACCTTCAACATCATTGTTCAAGGCATCAAATTTGTTCCTATTCATTCTCTCATTTCCCACAAAAGCACCGGAGAGACCATCCCAAGCTTCCTTGGCGGTGGTGAAGTGCTCAATGTGGGACAAGTCCTTTTCTCCCACGGCAAGGCGGATCATGTTGAGAGCAGTGGCATTTAACTTTCTCTCTTCTTGTCAAGTTGGTTGGATCCACGGGCTTGTATCCTTCTTCAATGATCCTCCAAAGCTCAATAGAGGCACTGTTTACATGAGATCTCATAGAAGATTGCCAATTAGTAAACAAAGATGTATTTAGCTTAGGTGGATCTCCTCTTAGATAAATGGGAGGATTAGGGATGGGTAGGTCGGGAGAGTATGCAAAGGGAACCTGATGATACTCCGGTTTCCCACCATTGTTAGTTGGTTTAACAGGGGATTCACTTTTAGTTCCATCAACTCCCTTATCCCCTTTATTCTCTTTATCCTCTGGAGAGGGAAGAAGAGAAAGGGCTGCGGTGCCATGGGCTGTCGTGAGTTTCGTCAATAGCTCACGCATCTCACGCATTTGGGTTTCCATTGATTCCTTCATGGCATTGAAGTCCTCAAGGGAAACCGTAGTTCCCGCGGCATCCGTAGTTCCTTCCTCAAGTGTCATACTTCTCTTAGGCCATTAATCCCGAATAAAGAGACGAGGCTCTAATACCAATTGAAAGGATCGTATGACACCTAGAAGGGGGGGGGGGGGGTGAATAGGTGCTACCCAATTTTTAGTTCTTTTTCAGTTTAGGCTTGACACAAAGGTAAATTCTCTAGATATGCAACTACGATGAATTTACCTATATGACAAGTTAACTCTAAGCAGGCTACGAGATACAAGTAAAGACAAGGTAAAGTGGTAACCGAAAGTGAAGCACGCGGAGACACGGATGATCCCGAGTTCCTCCTTTTTAGGGGAGTACGTCTCGTTGGAGGGGTGTGAGCTTCACCACCACATGCTATCTCAACGCCACAACAGGCTCACCCTATCCTCCGATGAACCGCACCACAAAGGATTGGTTCACCTTCCACTATCGGAATCCTTCAAGGCGGAATCCGGAGTCTTTACAACAACAATCCGGGGAACACACCCACAACTGAATTGGGGGACTCCCGAACAGCTACAATCTGTCACAATAGACAAGAGGTAAGATTAACAAGATGCCTAGGTTTTCCAATGGAAACCCTAGGCTCGAATCCCTCAAGTGAATGAGGGGAAATGTAAATCTGCTTGGTGAAGATGTAGATCTCGGCCTTCTCCTTCAATCCTCCAAAGATCAACGAATTTGGGTGGAGGGATTGGGAGATCTCTGAGTTTTGAGCTTGCAACAATGGTGGTCGAAGATATTTTGGTCGAGCTGACTGAGGTTGAAGAAGGAGAGGGGTATTTATACCCCTCCGAAAACTAGCCGTTGCAACCTCCAGGGAGGCCAAAATATCCGGCCTGAGTTGGGGCCGGAATATCCGGTCAGCCGGAATATTCCGGCCTGGAACCAAAATGTCTGGCCTAAACTTCCGGTTTAGGCAGAAGCTCGCACTTTTCTCTGGCAGCTGGTCCTTAGCAGAAAATCCGAGCATATCGGAATATTCCGGCCTGGAACCAAAGTTCCGGCCCAATATTCCGGTTTATCCAGGAGCTCGCACTTAGCTCTGGAAATAGGTCCTTAGCAGGAAATCCAGCACCCCGGAATATCCGGCCAGGAACCAAAGTTCCGGCCCAATATTCTGGTTTAGCCAGAGCTTCACACAAGCTCTTTTCTCTTCTCTTTTTGGAGTTCGAGGCTCATGATTTGATCTACTAAATCCTGCATCACTCAGAACACTATTAAATTATCACTAGTGTTGTTGCCTAACACACAAAACATCGAGGGATTAAGAAATGTTCTTTCACCCGTCAACCGCGTCTAACCGTGTGGGCCGACCCCCACAGGTGCACCTTATCCCCTCCACTCCCTTTCTTCCTCTTTTTCTTCCGACCTGACCTCGTCGTCATGGCCCTCTGCCATATATGGTATCAACCCTCTTTGTTGTCCTGCCACCACCCTAGCCGGAGCTGGCGGCGTCGCGACTGGCCATGAAGGAGCCTCGACAGAGAAGATGACGATGAGCGGAGATCCAGTCGGAGATAGGGCTTGCCGCGTCGGCGCCAGTGGAGGCTCGGAAGAAATTAAGGGTTCGGGGATGGGGGACATGCATTCCGATGGAGGAGAAGAACACGACTTTCCTCTAGCTTGGAGTGATGGTCAGACTGGCACCAGATCGAAGGTGGAGAAGAACGCGACTTTCCTGTGGCTTAGAGACAATGATGGTCTGATTTGCACCAGATCGGAGATGAAGTTTCGAGCAGGGAGGGCCAGTAGCGACGTCAGTCATGCAATTCAGCTTATGGTGGTTGCCAATGAAGGTGGAGTAAAGGCAGGGGTCGCCAAATCTCGGGAAGAAGGAGATGAGGTAACATGTGGTGGTGACCGTGAGTTAGGTTTACCCCAACTTCGTAGCAGATCAAGTGACGCAAGTTCAAAGGGCGAACACAAGTGTAGCCGAGGGGGGTTGGGCCCCCACTCATGGGCTCCTTTGATTTAAATGAATTGCATAAGATTTTTTGAATTCTATAGAATTTTTTTCTATATTGGTTATTTGATTTGTTAGGATTGGATACTATACGATTTTTCCTAAGTAATCATCTGTACTCTCCATAGAAAATATAACATTCACTTCAACCTATTTTTTAATTCTTTTAATGGATTCTACCAAATTTTGGTGTATATAGGATTGGAGTGTGCATGACATGTAAGTCCTATGTTTTTCCTATTTTACAAATCAAAGAAGGCCTCAACATTTTGAATTCCTATAATATTTCTTCATACTTATAAGAAATTTCTTAAGATTTCACAAATTCATACAAGGAATGCCCCCGGTCACTTTTTCTTGACATGGATCGTCCCAGTCACTTGATTTGCCCCCACTGGTATTTTTTTTCTTGGCCCTCCCTGTTCATGTTCTTAAAAAAAAAGTGACATAAGTTCATCCATGGTGCTCATTGTTCTTGCCTTGCCTGAATTAGAATTTCCGGAAAACTCCTTTTAAAAAGGTGGGAACAAAAATACCGCCTAGCACCGAACCATTTCAATTTCACCGTTTCCCGGTCGCATCGCACTCCCACAGTCCCGCATCCCTCCTCCCAGATCCCCTCCTCCCCCGTTTCTCTCGCGGCGATGGTTGACGAGACCCTCGACCCGCCGCCGGCGACGCTGCCGACGGCGGCGGCTTCCGTGCCGCTCCTCCGCCCGCGGCGCGTGGCGTTCGAGTACGGCCTCCTGCCCATCCCCAAGCTCATCTTCCCGGAGGGCGCGCTGGCGCAGACCCTCTCCCAGCTCAAGGAGAAGCTCGCGCCGGCCGCCGCCGACGGGCGCGTGGGTGCCCCGGCGCTCGCGGAGGCGCTGCAGATCCCGCCCGATCAGGCGGCGCTCGCGCTCGGCATGCTCGCGGCGGTCCTCCCCGCGGAGGACGCCGCGCTAGGCGCTGGCGGGGGCAGAGGCGCGGACCTCCGCGACGTGCTGCTCTTCCTCTACATCCAGTCGTACAAGCGCCTGGTGCCGCGCCCGCACAAGGACTCCCCCGCCGTCGCCGACGTCTGGCCCTCCACCTCCGCGTTCGACGGCTACCTGTCTGCCCTCTCCCCGATCCAGGTTAGGATCAGGACCCGTTGATTCGCTATTTTGCTTCTCGTATTATACTCCAGTTTCATGTCAGCTAAGAGCTGGAAGCCACTTATGTTTGGGAATTGCCAGCCATTTAAAAACTCTATGTCCCATACTACCGCTGACATAACTGGGACATTGAATCGCCTTTCCATGAATGGACAAACATGCATTGCCAACTCCACTGGCGCTCATGGTGCCATGGGAAACCTACTATCCAACTTCAGTGCTCAAGGATTTGTATCCTTGAACAGTTTACCTGGCTAATGAACCGTCAACATTCGATATTTTTGTAGCAACATTGGCTTTTTAGATGCTGTCGCAATTGATATATGTTCATTTTAAATTAATATTGATGCTTCAAAAGGGCGATAATAGCCCCAGCCCCAGATCAGTAGTTCCATGTCAGCACCCTTCCAGTTTCTTTTCTTTTTCAAATACAACTAGTTAGCATGTATAGAGTTTCTTACATCGTCTTCACTTGCTAATTACTGTTTCAATTTGTTTTGCAGCTTGTACGCAGTAATAGCCGCCGCTTTATACCTTCTCAAGCAGATGAAGAAATTCACCAGTTATCTTATCTTCAAAAGCATATGGCTAACATTCTTACTCTATTGGCTGATTCTGTTGAGGGGGAGGGGGATGATTCTCTGGTATGTCACCTTTCTGATAAGTTACTCAAATTGTTTCTATGCATTATATGTTGACCATTCTTCATTTTTGACCTTATTATCCTAGGTAAGTGAAACTGTACATGGGGGATAGTGTGACAGTAGTACAATATTTGTTGTACTGACTATGGAGTGTACTTACAGTTATATATGTACCTCCAAATAGGATACGAGGCATGAGTTTAGCCTGTTAGGTGTTGACCGTAACCAAAGATGAGAACCATCAATGGCCAATCTGTTTACAAAAGATTGTATCATGTGATTGAAACAAAAGATCAAAGGTAGAACAACCGACATATATATTTGCAAAGCGATCGTATGAAACGAATAAAATAAAAGGTCAATGATAACACGTAGCTGATTCAGTTTGATATATTATGATCCAGTGGCGGAGCCACGTTGTGGCTGTGTAGTCAAGCGACTACACAGCAATTTGGCAAGTTCAATACCCCTAGCTATGAGTATTCCATTTATGAACGCTAAAATTCTGAAAATTAATCACACAGGCCCACATGTCCTCTACTATGGGTAACTTTGGCTGGGTCTGATGCAAATCGAAACAAAGGAAGCACATAGTAACTTCTCGATCCCCACGATTCCTACCCCTCGACGTCTCCTCTTCAGTTTCAGCTTCTGATAATCCCGTCTAATCCCCAATTCGTTCCCTTGTAAATCGACAAATCTTTGATTCTCTGAATCAATGCCGACTAGACACTAAGGGTTGAGGCCCTCTCGCCGCCCGGAATTCGCCGGTCAGCCGGTCAGGCACGGCCACCTCTGGCGATCAGGCTCACGGACACCACGGCAACTCGCCGGTCAGGCACAGCCACGTCCCGCGATCAGGTGCACGGAAACCATGGCAACTCGCCGGTCAGGCATAGCCACCTCCGGCAATCAGACACACGGATACCACGGCAATTCATCGGTCAGCCGGTCAGTCACGGCAAAACCTCCGGCGATCATTAGGCGACTTTTCTTGTCGTCAGCTCGTCCATCGTCGTGTACATACACTGCAGTCTGCAATTCAACACCAGGACCATGACGAGGCCCTTCTCCCCTACGGCCCTACTCCCCTTGCATTTGTAAGCTGTATAATTTCTGCTTTGAATCGCTTCTAATTTCAGAATATTAGTTTAGTTTAGTCCAGAATTATTGTCTATGTTACGATGTGATGTACTCTCCTAGGTCAATAGGAAAAAGAAATTGTTCATTTTTCTTATAGCAATAGTTTTTTACCATCAGGTCTTAAATTCTGTAAATGGACAAATTTGTCAAGAAGTGCTTATCAGAGCCAAATGCTGCAGATTCTTGCCACATAGGTGTGTTCTTAAAAGAAAAATTTGTCACATTAGTAAAGCTTGACATCACAGAGTTTGGATCCTGGCTCCGCCACTGTTATGACCCAAGTTAGATCTCTTTGTGTGCAACTGAATAGACCTGCCCTTACATTTGAGACATCTTTTAAGGACGTTATTTCTTCGAATTTTGCAAAGTAACTTAATTTGGACTTCACAGATTTGGCTAACTAGTTTTAGCTTGAATGCAGGAAACATGAAAAGATATATTGATGCATGCTTATTAAGTCTGGCGATTTGATAGCTGTGTTGCCAAACTTCTGTGCAGGTACTGACAATGGAGACTTTTGAGCACCTTGGATTTCTAGTGCATTTTTCGGAAGGAACATCCCTAAGCCAGGCAGCCACGTTTTTTGCAAATTCTGATCCAGACATGCCGGCTGCTCCGGTATCTGCGGCTCGGGTCCATGATTGGATTTTGCAGAATATTGCTTCTTCGTTGGAGTTTTATACCGAGAAATCTGCAGCAAAGGAAGGGAGCCAGCAGATCGCATCTGATCTTGATGTTACCATGGCAGATGCCAATACAAGTCATCCAAGGAACAACACGCCTACTGTTGTTAATCCTGCATTCCATAGAAATTCCACATTTGTGGAGGGTTTCTCCAAAACTTCTGTTGTCAAGCATGCATCTGATGTTAAAGGGCATTCAGTGAAGGTATGAATAGTAGTACTAGTACCGAAATGCTTTGCTTTTACCAGTAGGCAACTTGGATGTTGAAAGGAATGAAGAGACCTGAACCTTTTGAATTCCAACATATTTGCATTGTACCACCCAAGATGCAGTGTAGTGTTGATTAAGAAATTGTTTATCTGAATCTAGTTTGATGAGTTATCGGGTGCTTGAATCTAGTCCTCCTAGTGCCAGTGTGCCATTATAGGCATAGTCAGATCTTTTGATCACCGGGTTCGTAGTGGAGCATTCTGCCTCTTAGAGGGAAAAGAAATAGTACCATGTAGCTACATCTGGATAATTAAGGAAATAATCATGCAAAGTTGCATTACTTGCGTCAGAATATGTACGAGGTTAAAGCAGAAGAGAGATGTCTAGGCCATTGATCTAATCTGGGGAGAATAACCATGAAATGTCTTTTCGTGATGGACACTTTGGAACACTCTCTAGCCTCTCTAACTATCAGTGTCGTATTGTTTCGAGGGACTCCCACCTCTGTGTTCTAATGATGTGACCTCTTGTAGCTTTGTTCAATGCTGGAACCCCAGCGCTGGATTGTCCAGTGTCGTTTAACACGAACTACAAACTCATGTGTAGGTTTTGAACTGCCATGATTCTGTTATCTACATATTAGCACCAGTGAAGTATGCTACCGTGTATGGATGTTCTGATACTACTGTTGTTCTTGGTGCTGTTGGCAAGGTATGCTTGTGATTCCTTGCACTCTCTTTTATGTGGATCCAATTTTGTTTGATGCAGTTTGTGTCTTGGCACCAGATAAATAGCAAAACGACCTGCCATTGAAAAATATATTGTTTGCGTGGTCTGAAGTTTTATTTATTCAGTTCCGAAAGATTGAACACTATTGTGCTAATAATATACATCAGAGATGTTGGATGTCATATTGAGTTAGCACATTGTTTTGAAGTCTCTCCCCTATTGTGAAAGAGAAGATAGCTAATTTACCTGATTTGAACCTTTTTATTGTCTCTATAGTAATATAGTGTTAGAAGCATACTAATAACTCTAATCCTTTAATATGATGGTCGGTAGCCTTGTGTCTTGTGTGGGTGTGCAGTGTCGAGTTGTACGTTGGGTTCAGCACTTTGTATTTGTTCGCCGCTTCGGCGTTATGAATTTAACGTTGGGCCTTTTATCTAAAAAATGATGGTCCACCCAGTTAATGCTAGATGCTTTCTATTTTTCACAAGAGTTCCTTCAGTTTGGTAAATTGGTAATATTATCTTTGTTTATATCACGCAATGTGCACTTCTCCAGGAGAAGACACATATGGTTCTTGCACTACTAGCAAAAGCACACGTTAGCTAGGTAGACGAGCACAAGAGTGGAAGACACAGAGTGTTACACAACAATGTTGTGTTCACTTTCTGCTATTGTCCTACTCTCTCTGAACAAACCGGTAACAACTTACCAGTCCATTTGTAGTGAGATAAGTACTTTTAAATGCAATGGTATGCCTAGCATTCCCGCTAAATCAAGAATTAATTCCTGCATGCGCGTCATGCCTCTGAAAGGCTCCTTGGTCCGCTACTCCACCGCATGCACACTTGCACAAATTGCACACGCACCATTTAAATGTGACGGTATGGCTAACATTCCCCACTAAATCAAGAATTAACTCCGGCACACACTAATTACATGCACACCATGTTTCTCAACGGCTCCTTGGTCCGCTAATCCACTGCATGCAACACTTACACAAATGACTACTGAGTACTCGAAGGAAATAACTGTTATTACTTGTCGAACATACACTAACTTCTACCCATTCAGCTAACCATTAGCCACATGCAACACACATGGACTCAAAATACTTTGTCATAAAGATTAGTTCCTACATTCTCCCTCCTTACCTAACTTGTCGATTCTCGTTTGACATAAACATCATACAGACTCTCCTTCTGACGATGGCATCACACCGATGGTTGGTGTGATGCCACTGATGGCAGTATGATGCCATTTGTCACATGAAGAGTTCATGTGATGCCATTTGTCAAAAGAATATTCAGTATGCAAAGTCGATGCTAATATTGACTTACCAGTTTTTTGAGTCTTTGCGTGGTACATGTGGCTAATGGTTAGCTCCACGCATAGAAATTAGTGTGTTGGGCCGTTAAATTAGAGTATGTTGTCTACAGTAGTGTAAGGGATGCATGCAGTCTAGTGGTGGCCGATGAGTCTTTGTGAACATGCTTGCTCTAATAACAAGCAGATGTAAATCGCCGCTTTTATTAATATAGGACGTTTTGGCAGGCTGAAATAGCCTAGCAAAACTTCTTATATTTTTGGACGGAGCTAGTAGATTTATATTTGATATGTTCAGATTTAACAAGGAAGCGAGGCTGCCTGTAACCTGCGTGTTACATATATGTGTATTTTCAATAACTGGTGTCCTCTTGTGTTGATCATTCCAGTTTTGTTATGTTTTGCCTCTACTCTGCTAATTAGTAATTACATTTCACAAACATAATGTTTCGTGTTGTCAGGTTGTAAAGGTGGAGCATTGTGAAAGAGTGCATATTATTGCAGCTGCTAAACGAATCTGTATTGCCAACTGTCGTGAGTGCATCTTCTACTTGGGAGTAAATCACCAACCTCTTATTGTAGGGGACAACCATAAATTACATGTGAGATTCTGTTACTCTTTTTGTGTGAACAGTTAGTACTTAGCAGAATTAGAAGGTATATGTTCGCTCTAGACTTGCACTGATTGACTGCTGCCTAGAAATTAAGCGGAATATGATGGACGGTTGTAAATTGTCGAGAATACATTTACATGGCTAGCCATTATGTGTATATTTTATGAATGAATCACACTTCATTTATGCGGTACCTATTGTATATGTCACTACACCTAGAACTAAGATCAGTAAGTTTTATTTGCGAATAAAAATCTGCTGTTACTAGTAAAAAACTGAAGATTAATCGCCTAATAGACACGAGTAATCATTCATGACCACCAAATACTTCTGAATACATCATAGTATGCAGGTTACAGTTGGGAAAAACGTGATGATCAATGTTAAGCTTATTGACGCGATACTAGTAATAATAATGTTTAATTCTTTTATATTATGAGATTCTCCTTTCCTGTATCAACAGATTGCTCCATTTAATACTTACTATCCAAGATTGGGTGAGCACATGACGCAAGTTGGTGTAGATCCCTCTACCAATAAATGGGACCAACCTTTTGTATTGGGAGTCGTTGATCCGCACGATTCATTGTCCCATCCCGCTGGAGTTTCTGATGTTCAAGCTGAATCTGCTGCTTGTGTAGATCCTGATCTATTCACAAACTTTTTGGTATGTCATGCATATTGTTAGCCAAACTCGGGCCTTGTTTGGCTTCTCACAATAGTTTTCTCTTGTATAGAACTTTCTAAGCATGGCTATTTCCTTCTGCAGATTCCTAATTTGTTTGAGGATGCAGTACAAGATCCTACAAACTGCAATCCTTTTCCATTGCCTGAAATTTATCAGGCATCTCAAAGCAAGAAGGTACATTAAAATTGATAGAGCTAAATTTCCCTAGAAAGTTTTGTCTATTACAGTTTACTTAATGCTAAAGCTATCTAGTGTGATGTTGATTCGTTTGGGTGCAGTTTGTTCACTTTCTATATTGTACTGTTGAGTATTTCGATGAATCACACGTCCCTAACCATGCTATATCATCTTCAGCAAGCTGTTCTGGAAGATACTCAAAAAACTATTCGGGAGCTTCAACTTGATGAGAATAGGAAAAAGGAATTAGCAAGTGCCCTTCATGCACAATTCAAAGATTGGCTATACGGTAATTTTTCATCTGTGCATTTAATTATTGCAATGCATCAACATATCATTCCCCCTTTTTATATGTCATAGTTACACTTGGTGCTTTATCTCCATCAGTTCCAGCAGTTTCATTATTGTAGTTCGAAACAAAACGATGAGATAGGAATTCCCATTTTAACGTTGGACTGGATTCAGGTTATAGGGTAAATTCCACCAGGAGATTTGTATTCCCCCTCTATAGAAATAGGTCAGAACATCTTTGACTCAAGATAGGATGCAATGCAATCCTATCTTATCTTATTTAACTAATGGAGATGCAATCCAATCTTGTCTCCACTGATTTCGTTAATGCCCAAGGAATGCATCTGGAAGAAAAGTAGTTCATATCTAACAGATTCATTGCTTGTGGCTGCTCTCCTTGCGCGCCAGTAAATTGTCCACCCACAGTCATGTGAGTTGCCTTAAGTTTACATATGATTTGCTTTGTTGCGTAGGTGCTCCAAGCACCTGGAGGATGTCAGAACGCTTGTGAAATTTACTCGGATAGTTATTAGCTTCCAAATTGGGTCCAGTGAGCATTTTATGACCAGTTATATTTAACGAAGACTAGTATCTAGTATCTAGACACTTTTAGGGCCTCTTCAGTTCACAGGATTCCAAAAGCGCAGGAATAGGTAAAGCATGATTGGAATGTCACTCCTTCTTGGATCATATAGTGTTTGATTGCACCATTGGACTTGCTTCAAAGAGGTAGAGTCAATGGAATTTTCTGCTTTCAAATAGAGTGCAAAAGACCCTGTAGGAGAAGTTGCTATACAAACCTACAAATCAAACCACCAACGTTTGAAGAATTCAGATCTCCCAAAATTCCTATGAAAATCCATTCAAGAGCTTAAAGCAAGTTCTTTTTATATTAGTTAGCAGGGAGGATTTCTGCCGTTCTAATCTCAATACAAGTTAGCCAATTGGTACAAGTTATGTTGGTAGAAACGACACACCACTAGTTTTAGTTATGTAGTGTATTTTTCATCAGTGCTCAATGGAGCATTGTACTTCGGTGCTCATTGGAGTATTACTAATCTTTAAACTCTTCTGTTAAATCTCGTGTATTGAGTAATGGAAAGAATGTTGTTTCATGTCTCCAGCTACGGGCAACATCCGCCAGCTCTACTGTCTGCAAGGTGACTAACCATGCCATGGGCTGCTGTCGTCAACAGACGTGTGAGCCCGCAAGACCTTTCGTCCACTCTGACCAGCTGGTATGACTCCAGAAACATTCGGCGTCCCCTCGTCGAAGCTGACCTTACTCCCAGAGTACGAAAGACGAATGTAAAAAGGAACACGTGCTGTTGCCTCTTTTTTCTTTCTGCAAAGTAGATTGATCTCTTTCCCCCAACATTTGCCCGTTTGCTGTGAGATAGGTCGTTAGGATGTTGGTCATGGTTTCTCGGCGGTTGCACAGCTTTTTTGGGTTCTCCAGAAGTTCCACGAATATGTAACAGATATTATTAACCACTCAAAGCAAATAAGCATTTGAATCTCAATTTCTAATACTACTCCTCTGTTGTAACTTTTAGCTGAATGTTGTAGCACATGCAAATGCTACTGGGCACTGCTAGGGCTGGTTTGTCCCGAGTCTTGACCCCTCTAAGTACTCCTGTCGAGTTGGTACCAATGGGATTCCCATAAGATAAATAAAAAGCTGAACATTTTACATCCGTGGTCTGATCTTTAATTTTTGGAGGACAAGTTCTGAATGCTTGAAATTTTTGTTCCCGTCGCACTGAATTTCTTAAATGGACTGCAAGTAATATTTGCACAGTGTAATTTCTAACAAGGGATGTTAACTGGCCTTCACTTTTCCGAACAGGTGGTTATCCATTTGAAATATCAATGCATTGTCATTTTTTTGTCGTAAATTTCAGAAATTCAAGGTAAACTTCTGGAAAAACCCAAGCCAACTTTCAGAATTTTGAATTTTCGGAATTCCAGAAATTTTTGAACTTTTTTAAAAAAATCGCAAGTACAAAGTTCGAAAAGTCGGCAAAAACTGAACACTCTTAGCCATAGGTCACGAGAAATGGTTTCCTATGGTCCTTGTGTTGGGATCTACGCGCTCGTCATTAACAAGTAAACAATTAGATGTTTCCACACATTCGTGTTCGGCACCTCTCAATTTTGTTCTCTTTGGGGTGTGGACACATATCTGGGTCAAAATCGGAGATACCGCGGTTTTTCTTTCCGATACAAATCAAAGTAGTATTCTTCCTCCTCGGCCGCTCGCGCGAGCGGCTCTGGAGGACCCCTAACCCTAGAAAGAAAAGGCGGCGCCCAATCCCTCTCCCTGGCTGCCGCCGCCGGCCGCACCTGGCCATCAAAGGCGGCGGGTGAGGGCGGCGCAACCCCGAAGGGCCCCTTTCGCACGGAGGAGGGACGCCTGCGGGACTGCAGAGGGGTCGTGCGGGCGACGGCGCGTGGCCTCGGTGGTCTCCGTCGGCGCTCGGCGTGGGAGTGGAGAAGCGACAGAGCTTGGCGGGGAAGCTAGTGGAGTGGCGGAGCATGGCGGCGCATCAGCGCGTCATGAAGGATGCGCGTGAGCACACAGGTTCGAGGCGGCGGCGCCAAGGAGGCTCGGCCAGGAAGGAGATCCCGGCGAGCTGCGGGCGGCCGTCCACCTTCGCGACGTGGGCGAGCGGCGGCGCCCTCCCGGTGGTGCTGGCGTTGGGGCTGGAGGTGCAGGGCGGGCCCGATCAGGGCCTCAGGGCCGGGTCATCGCCAGGCTGTCCTCAGGAGCGGGTGACAACGCCGGACGGCCCTGGTCCCGCCGGAGATGGGGGAGGCTGGTTCCCGACCAAGTTGGAGGTGGAGTTTTGCCGCGTTTTCTCTCAACCGGACGGGAGTTGGTGGACCACGGCTTTGCGGCTACATCGGAAAGGTGCTGCGCTGGCGGCGGTGTGAGGCTACATGGACGGTGCTTCCCCAGACCGGAGGTTTGGAGTTATGCGACGATACAGATGAAAATCCTGCCCGGCTTGCTGAGCTGGCGGCGACGGCACCCGATTGTGTCGTTCCCCTCCTTGGAGGCATCGCCAAGGTGCGTTGCCATTTCCTCGCCTTCCCAGTGCTGGTAGTTGTCTCCGAGCGAAAGCCTAGATGCGGAGTTGGATCGACACGATGGCGGCGTCCTTGACGCCGTCCCTCTCTTGGGAGCATCGTGTCTGGAGACCGGCTTGGAGGTCCTTCGTTACGCTCCTCCGGTGTTCGCCGCTGTCCAAGATTGAGCCTCAACGACGCAATGTACGCCTTCGCTGGTGAAGTCCAAGACGACGTCTTTCTCGAGTTTGTTTGAGTCCCGCTATCCACTTGCCATCTTCTTCTAGGCATTAAGGAAGGTTGGTGTGTCGACAAGGGAAGACTAGAGGGAGCTGTTGTTCTTCGGAGGTGACCGGAGTCGGGTGAGACGCGGCGTTGTTCCTCGTTCTAGGATATGCTCTTTTTCTTGTAGTTGCTTTGTTGTTGGTGGCTGTCTTTGGACTAGCCGGGTGTGGAGTTGCTGCACTAGTTGTTCGCATCGAGTTGTGGTTGTCTTGTAATCAGATTTCTGCCTTCTATAAAATTACGGTACGCCCAGGCGTACTCTCGAAAAAAAAAATCGAAGATACCGGAGAAAAGCCAGATTATGTTATTTTTTATGAATTTTATTTTTTAGGCTGTGTGTAGGTAGTGAAAAAACAAAGGGTATGTTCACATCTAGCCAAAGAAAATCCCATGAGGGAAGGCCACTCCACTCCCTGAATCTTCTGTAGCCATATAGCACTAACACATCTTGTGTACCCATGTGTTTCTAGCTACAAAGGATCCACTCACGGGATCTTCTTTGGCTAAACAAATAAATAAAATATAACACATAGAGGTGCGTAAGCCACATAAAATCCTCACACTGGATCGCATGTCCGCCTCACGGCGCGTAAGAGTGGATGACATGTGGGTCAGCCTGAAGCATGAGCGTGCCCGGACATTGTCCAGCATCCCCGATAGACCCTCCAAACTTGGGGGTGACATATTTGAGCTCAGCTCCGACACTTGGGGATCGTTTGGCGGGTGCCGGTGGAGATGCTCTTACTTTGCAAGCGATCCTCCTCTAATAGCTTACAATCGACCCTCACTAGTGTAGTACTAGAACCCCGCTGGTAAGTGATAAACACCGAACCTGTTCAACCACATGTTGACCTATCAAGGCAATACTTAGTATGCTGCTATATCCAATGCTTAGTATGCTGCTATATCCAATAAACAAGTACATAATGACTTGCGTATTTCATTCTCTAGAAGGCCCGCAAAAACAATTGAGTGAAAGACCTCAAATTGAGGAGTTACAACAGAAGTATTGAAATCCTGGATCCCAGATGGCGTTGACACGTGGCCAGTCGGCTCCCTCAAGAGTGATCTCGACTTGGGTTGGGGACTTCAAAGGACAGAGAAGACAAAAAAACCTTGTTATCTCACCCCTATCAACACAGCCATATGCGCGGGTGTGTTCAACTCGAGTGAGAAATAGAGGTGCGAATATATATCACCCATGTAAAGCTGAGCAACTCCACAAAGTCATGAAAAATGGTATTCGCTCGTTCTTCCGGTCAGAGGCGGACCCAGGAATTTGTCGAAGCCTGGGCGCGCCGTAGTGCAACTAAATTTTTTCTCGGACAAATGTAGGAAATATGGAGCAAATATTGTGTTCAAAATAGATTTAACGCGGAAATACGGATATAATACATTGCACGTTCGCAACACGTTCCAATGTTCACAAGTCACAACTAGTACAACATAACTACATAAGAACTACCAAAATACTAATGAAACTCCGACGATCGACCCCAAAAGTTTTGACAAAGAGACTCTACAAGATAAAAAAAAAAATGGATTAGTAAATCATATAAACATGCCTTCAAAACATATTCATCTTGATTCATGGGATAAAGAAATATACCGAGATAGTAACAATGATGTGCTAATTAGCCCTAGGCCTACGAGGTAAATGTTTCCTCCTCTTCCTCATAGCTTGAAACCGTTGAGTGATAACACCATTATCAAGTTGTTTAAATAGCTCCCGCTCCGTGTAACATATCATCAAGTCATTGAACCATTCATTCTTGAGCTTGTTGCGCAATTTGGACTTGATGATCTTCATTGCCGAAAAAGCCCTCTCAACCGATGCGGTTGACACCGGTAATATTAAAGCCAACTCTTTTGCAAGATGCACTTGATGTATTCACAATCCCGGAGATGGCCTCAAAGAAATTAAAAATGGAGGAACAAGAACTAGCAACGGAGACCACTACCAATTGCAAACGATGGGCAAAGCAATGAACATAGAAGGCATAAGGGTTTTCATCGAGGATCTTTTTTTGCAAGCCATTGAATTCACCTCTCATATTGGAAGCCCCATCATATCCTTGCCCTCGTAGCCTATGGATAGATAGCTTGTAACGATCTAGAACACGAATGAGAGCATCCTTTAGTGCCTCCGATGTAGTCTCACGAACATGATATAGAGAAAGAAATCTCTCCACAACCTTGCCTTCATTATTCACATACCTACAACAAAAGAATTACAAGAAGGTTACATAAAGTATGCAAGTATGGAACAATAGGAATGAAATATATCCACCATAGGAATGGAGAAGTATCAAGTATGGAAGTATACCTCAACATTACCGCCATTTGCTCTTTCACGGATATATCACGTGATTCATCTATGAGAATGGAGAAGTTCTTATCACCAATTTCTTCCATAATCACCTTGGTGACTTCTTGTGCACAACACTTGGAAAGATCCTTTTGGATTTTGTGAGAGATCATCTTCGAATTTCCTCCATGCTCATAAGCATGCTTCACCTTTTTATCCTTTCCTTTATACCAATCTACCATCTCACAGAAGTTTCCTTTGTTTAATGAACCAAGAGATTCATTATGGCCACGAAATGCCAATCCTTGTCCAATGAGAAATCTTGCACAATGCAAGGAAGAAGTCAAACGGATCTTATATAGTTCTTCCGATTCCTTGGATGCGTGAGCAAGGTTACTAGACACACTTTGTCTTTGATTACGAAAATCATCACAATGCAACCTTGCCTTATTGTGGTCACTATTTACACCACCAATATGCTCGGGCAAAGCTTTATAACCATGCTTCCAATCACTAAACCCGGTTTTGGTGAACACATCACTACCAAAACGGTGTACACTTCCAAGTGGCTTAAAAAGAAAGCAATAGAAACAATAAGCCTTATCATGAGACTCACTATATTCTATCCAATCATACTTCTCATACCATGCTTTAGAAAAACCCCTAGCCCTAGATCCACTTCCCTTAGGAAAGTTCACAATTGGTTGAGTTGGGCCCTTCAAAAGGTATGCTCTTTTCACTTGGTCTTGCACATCCGGATGATATCCATTGATTTGTTTCCTAAGAGCCGGGTCACACACTATTTCATCCGGATTGAACTCATGCACTGCCTCTTCCTCCTCATTTGCAACATTTGGCTGCGGTGGTGGTTGTGGTAAGGTTCTTGTATCCACCAAAAATCTCCCAATTTCTGAAATTTTAACAATTCAATTAATAATTAGTCAATACTGCCAGGTTCAACCAGTAGAGATGAGTAATTCATTGTCAATATCCTAATTTTTTGGTTCTAAGTCAACACCGAAATTCATCTAAAAATGAGAAATTTCAAAGTAACAAGTAATTCCAGTTTGTCTTCTGCTTGTTGTAGACGTCCCCGACGAGCCTGCCGAAGTGGATGCCGCCTGGTCGCCTCGCCGGCGCTTGCGGCCGCGGCCGCCAGATGCTGCTGGTGCTGCGCATGGTCGCTGCTGCTGCCTGGGACGCACGCCGCCGCTGTCGCCCGACGGATCTCCAGCAGCTGCTCCACCTCCCGGATCGCCTTCCTCCATGATCTGCTGCCGACAGACGGAGGGGTTGGGCAAATCGCGGCGGCCGCCGGCTGGACGGGAGTCGGACGACAAGGGTTCGTGAATGGGTGGGGAACGGAAAGGATGGGGAATTGGGGAATAGAGAACGATGGAAGAACGCGTCGTTCTGCCTTACTCGCTGCGCCTACGCCTTTCCACTTGCGGCCCAACAAAAACTGCCCAAGCCAATTGCCTTAAGGCCCACCAAGTTGCACGTTTTGCCCCAGCTCAGACTTGTTTTCATCACTAAATTTGCTGTCATGTACGAAGCGAGGGGCAGCGAAGCCCGGGCGCTTGCCCGGGCTGCAGGGACGCTGCGTCCGCCCGTGCTTCCGGTTGATTAAGATATGTTTAGGTGATGTCGAATGTAAATCATAGTTTAGTATAAAAGTTGGCTGATTAATTATGGCGATGACATACATGAGTGATTTTTTAATTATAAAGTTATCTAATTAAAGTTGGAACATTTATAATTTAACTTCAAAAACATTTAGCCAAACAAGTGTATATGTAAAACAATTGGGTAATTTTTAGCCAATCAGTTAATCTATTGCCTGCAATTAAAATTTCATATCCAATGTATCGTTAAAAGGGTATTTAGGACGTGAAGGTAAGATAAACTTTTCTAACAAGATAGTGACGTGGAAAATGCAGTTTCAATTAGCTCCTGTCTATTTACGTAGCAGATGTTTTCATCATTTGATGATTTCTATACCTTTTCGCGACTACCGTAAATCATCACACACTGCCCGGCACGGACACACTGAAATATCCTGACGAGCTTCATCACGAGAGTGAGACCTGCACGAACTGACTAGACAAGTATACAGGAGTAGTAGCTACTACTACAGCTGATCGGTAGCCACAAAATCTATTGGCCCGCAGATCGATCAAACGAGATGATCAAGAGCGAGTCTTCGTCGTCCGCTCACCAGTGGAACCTCTGCAGATAAGGTTCGTCAAGGCCTGGGGACGATATACGTCTTTTGGGTCTGTATGGTAGGACAAGCCTTGCTTTCTCTTGTCCTTGTCTAAATTATACGCCTGGGTAGAGTGATAGCTACCCATGCATTCCGTCTAAATTGTTGGTACTAAGACCATCAATTTGACCCATAGGCACCCGACTCTAATGGGTAGGATATGGGTCGTCTTTTGTGCCCATGGACGACCCGATTAGTCATGGGTAGCGTATGGGTATGTGATTGTGTCCATGGGTCACCCGATTAATATTTTTAATTAAATACATTTAAATTTTGAATGAGGTGTGAACATAATATTGCATGATGATGTAACGTGTATTTGTTTTTGTTGAGAATCTGATGTAACGTGTCCTGCTTATTGTCGGCGGAACCTATATGCCGCCCGTGTGCGCCCCTAAACTTCAGCGCCGCCTGAAGACCTCCTTCGCGAAGCGTTTTCTGGGCCGGTCTTTTTTCCTTCTGCTTCGTTTCTTCTTCTTCTTCCCCATCAGAGCTGCCCCCGATTTTCCTCACCCCCGGAGAGGTTCGCGAGGCTGCGTCGTGCGGAGCTTGCGTTCGGAGAGATCGAGGCGCTTCCTCCACATTCCCTTCACCCCGTAGAGATCTCGCCTGCTTTTTTCCTTTCTTCCTCCTCTGTTGTTCCCGATTTCTGAGATCTGATTTCTCCCAAAGCTTCTTCTATTTGGATTCTTCGGTTGCGAGTGGCTGGTATTCTCCTTAGCTCGTCGCCGGCGATGGTGGCTGAAGGTTTGTGTACCAATCTTTTCCTCTAATCTCTAGTCGCGGCGGTTGCGAGTGGGTGGTCTTCTCCTTGGTTTCTTCGATGGGGATCCACGGCCAGGAGTGAGGGGTTTGTGTGTCACCCGTATCCACGTTTTTAGCCGATCTCGTGAGCTGCGCGGCGGCGCTGCGTCGAGTGTAGAAGGGGGAGGAGTGTACTGGACGAGCGTCATTTGTTGAGCTTCCTGTGTTTGGCTCGCCTGGCGCCATCTGGGTTTCGTCCCCGACGCAGGCGGCGGCGACGCCGCCTCGCAGGCTGCCGGAGCCAGCGCCGGCGAGTCCGCTGTCGCGGAGCTAAGCTCCGCAACTGCAGACCCCACCCGCCCAGCACTAGCAAGTCCCAAGGGGGACCCGCTGTGGCGCCCCGACCCGACTGCTATACAGTGATACTGTGTCCCCGGTTATCCGATACCACCAGACACACTATCAAAGCATAATAGAGAGATCAAGACTTGTGGAACAACTGGCACATCACAGACTCTACGACACAAATCATTATAGTTCAACTCTTATAATAGAGAAAGATAGTAAATGACAACCAGAGGTCACAGACGCAACATTACAACAAGCGGAAGCAAATTAAGTTGTTCTAAACAACAAGAACCAAATTATGGCCTAAGAGGCCTGCAAATAAACATCCAGCGCCAGCTGTTCCGGGATGTCCCAAGCTGCCACCTGGGAACCCCAGACTACTCGTCGACGTCCACAAAGAACCCACCTTCGAGGTCGGTGAGGTCCTCCTCTGAAACAAAACAAACGACGTTGAGTTCGACGAACTCGCAAGATTATATATAGAGCTTTAGCTCGATGAAGCTTTCAAGGTTTTATGTCTGTTTTGCATAAAGCTGATTTTATTTAAGGAAACACAACTCAATGGCATCGACTAATCAGAGTATTTGTAAAAGGGGTAAGAAGTAACTCTTTTCTTCTGATCACTTTTCTCATCATCAACCACAGTACCTGTTCATCAAAGGCACCTCCCCGAATCACCCTCGAGGAAGCTCCCCTTTCAATCTTGAGTGGTACCTCTAGTACCCAGTTTTTAATCATTCCGTTAAAATTATTCTATGATCCTACCTTCACTTCCCAAGTTCGTCCATAACCGTGGACACGGCTTTTCGAAAAGATTTAACCCTGCAGGGGTGCACTGTGTTTACCTTCGGTACCGCCCGGCTCATTGCCTACGCTTAGCTCTCTTCCGGGGAAAGCCGGCTGAGTGGGAACGGTTACAACCGTTACCTTGTTAAGGACTAACCCAGAATCATCAGTGAGGACGGAGCAGCGGATCATCAACACCCTGCCCCGTGGCCACTCATTTTCCTAACACCACCATCCTCATCTCAGTTCATCCCACCATCATCACGCACGCGCAAATGGAAGCCCGAACTAGAGGACACTGGCTAGCCCCGCTCAAGTTAGTTGGTCGACGGGGGTTCCATATAGCCCACCGAAAGGAAGCGCGCTCATTCTTGGTTCAAGAGGTAAAGAACTCGCACCTAGGCGGCGAGAGTGAGACAAAACACCACCATACCAAAGTGGCCTATCATCCCCACCTTTAAGCATTTTATTACCTGTCACCACAATCTCTCCACCATCATCTGAACATTTCAACAACCTGTTTCCAAACATGAAGTATCCATCGGACGGCTAAGCATTTAACTAAGCATGGCTAAGCATCAGCATTGCATAGTTAAGTATTTCAGGCCCACAATACAATTCCTATGGATAATAGGAGGGGAAACAGGTGATTAGCATCGGAATCTTAATGCAACTATAGGATACTCTAATCCAATAAAATTGACATTTGGAACCGCATGCAATATTATAGTGGAGAAAATATTTGCGGAAACATAGGATAAGATATGTTCAGAGGGGGGATTACGCTTGCCTTGTTGATACGGCTGGTAATACGGATCGTCGAGATACGGGGGTGGCACTTCAGCTCCTTGATATACCGATGCACAAACAACACTGTAAAGGAACAATCAATACACACGGATGCAACAGGTGCAATGCACACTCATGATGACATGACATTTTAATGTAATGCATTATAAGAAGCTGTCTAACAATTTAAATGGGGTTCGAGAAGAATTACTTCAACTAGAGGAAAATAATACCCCACATTTAACTTGATGATTCAAGTACCACTAAAAATGCAGTATTTTGATTGTGACCAAATATGCATGATATTGATGATTTTTAGATCGTTCACAAATTTACGGACAATTTGGTATTTTACACACAAATTTCGGATGAACCAAACGAAAGTTATTACATTTATAATCCTCTTGAAATTATGCCTCGGTTAAATTTATTTTCCACAAAGTACCATAATTATCCAAATTAAAAGTTACCGCATTTTTAAAATTCTTCTTTTAATTATGTGCCTTTAGAAGTATTTGTAACCCAGTACCAATATTTCCCAAATTAGAAGGAAAGGAAAAGAAACAGGATAAAATTCTCTGCTGAACCATTTCGGAAATTCCGATTGGTTTGAATTCGGAATATCCGAAGCACTGAAGAACACATATTCCTGCGTACTGCTAAAACTCGGAAATTCCGATTCCATCGACGTCGGATTATCCGATCGCCGGAGTTGGACGTGAAATTCCCTAAGGACCTAGCGCGACCGCGTTCCTCGGATTATCCGAGCGTGTGCGTCTCGGAATATCCGAGCTCGGCAACAATGGCGGGCGCAAACGTTCACGGTGAGACAACGGCGAGGCTACGGCGAGAGAAGAAGGGAGATGAGGTCCAGAGAGACGGCGTGCTCACCCTGAGCTCGTGGGGGTGCTCAACAGCGGCGGGGATGGACGGAGACGGCGGGATTCGTGCGCGACGAACTCGCCGGAGTAGCTTCGGGCACGGGAAGGAATCGAACGGCGCGGCGGATTTACGTCCTCCCGCCTCGATTCCTCTGGCCAAGATGGAGAGGAGGGCACGGCGCAGCTGGTGGTGGTCGTGGCTCGGCTCGGGAAGCTCTACATCGGCGGCGATGTGTCGGCGACGGCGGCTCGGTCTGCGGGCTCGCGGGAAGAAGAAATGGGGAGAGGGCAGAGGAAAACGGAGAGGAGGGAGTGGATAGGGAGCAGCAGAGGCTCGTGGGGCTTGCTCCTTGCAGGGAGGAGGCAGGGGAGAGGGCCCGGAGCTCGTCGAGCTGGTGCGGCCCGAGCAGCTCGCGCTGCTTCGGTCGCTACAGGGGAAGAAGACGACCATTTTACACAAAACCCCCTGCACTTTTGTTTCCATCACCGACTAATCCTTTACAGTTTACAAAGAATCCCTTTTCTGTTCCTTTTTAAAACAAGTAGTACTTCTCTGATTTAATTGGGGCAGTTAAACATTTTATAAAAATCTGAGAAAATTCTGGTAGCCTCCCCATATAGTGTAGAAGCACCACAAAAATTGGCGTCTCAAAATAAAATGTTTTGAAGCACTTTTATTTAGAGAGGTTGGATAGGGCATTTTGCTAAATTTCAAAATGTTGCTCCTTTAACAATTTGGAGCAAGTGCAAAAGATTATTTTGGAGCTCTTGGAACTTCCTCGACAATTATAAGAGGACAAGGTATTTGTGTTTTGCAAGTTTGAGTGCTTTCACGGTTTTGAAATTTGTTGAAGCAAAATTGACATCTTGTTTTAAGTGGTGCCACACCACAACAATTCCCTAGCAACACCAACAATTCCCTAGCAACAACAACAATTCCCTAGCAAAATTCCCTAGCAAAAACACGATGCATGGATGCCATGATGCAATGTACACAAAAGTGGAAAAAATTACACAGGTTTTTAGGTTCTCGAACTCTGGGCTGTTACACCCGCCGGCAGCCCGCTGCCGTGGAACCGCGCCGGAGGGCTACGACGGCCGCTGCGGGGAGCCACCGGAGCTTCTTCCACCAACCACCACGGGTCCGGATGGTAATGGGTACCCGCAAACCCGATACCCGTCGGGTACCCGCCTTAAATGGGGCGGGTTTGGTAAGAAAAAAAACCCACTGGGCTGCTTATTGGTAAAAACCTAGACCCGTCGGGTCTAGCGGGGATGGGTATGGGGGTGCCAAACCCATACCCGCAGACCCGCATACCCGCTATGACTGAGGAGTGGCCCACATGTCATGTGATTGCCTCACCTAAATCCACTCCCCACGGCCCACGCACGCAGCACCCACGCACAGAGGCCACACCACGCACGACACCCACTCACACAGCCACACAGGCCACGCACGCGCTCTGCTCTTTCTCTCTCCCATCTTCATCTCAAAAAAAGCTCGATCCCATCGCGACGCCACCACAGAGCCTCCAGCGCCGCCGCCGCCGTGCATCCGTAGAACCTCCTGTGAGCTGCTGCCGCATCTCACCGCCGCCTCTCACCCCGCGCCGCATCTCACCGCCGCCTCTCACCCCGCGCCGCCACCGCCGTCTCTCACCCCGGAGCGCCGCCGCCCGCCTCGACGGCTCCGCCGCCAAGGACGGCGACTACAAACCTCGAGGTCTGCGCCACTTGCTCGTCCCTCCCCTGTCCCTTCTTACGCCGCCGCCGGCCGAGGTCGAAGACCACGAGTAGAGGAGCGTCTTCGACGACTAGCAGCGCCAGGGGAGATGCCTAGAGACAGATCGATCCGGCTATGGGAAAATTCTGTACCCGCCGGCAGGTATGTGGCGGGTGCGGGTAGAAGGTGCGGGTACGGATATGGGGTGCCAAACCCGTACCCGAACCCGGCGGGTGCCATCCGGAACCACGGGACGGCGAGCAGGGGAGCGCGGGGCAAGAAACATGAACTCGGGCAGAGTGGGTAGGGCCAGTGGGGAACAGCGGTGCTCCGTCTCCATGCTTGTATAGTGCTACGGTAGTAGAATCATCTCTACATGTGCTGTACTAACAATGTCTTTTGGCTGTGACATTTCTACAAACTACTACACACCTTGCCTTTTTATTCTAATGTACATTACAAACTACGTACACAAACACTCTTTCTTATATTTTCGAACTGGTCTTGTTGTTCCTCTGTTCAGTAAAAATGGTTCCGAATGAAAAAAAAATGGTTCCGATTTTTCGAAAATGGTTCCTTTTTGAAAATGGTTCCGAACCGAAAAAATGGTCCCGACTTTTCGAAAATGGTTCCTTTTTGAAAATGGTTCCGAACTGAAAAAATGGTTCCGATTTTTTCGAAAATGGTTCTTTTTGAAAATGGTTCCAAACCGAAAAAATGGTTCCAAACCAAAAAAAATGGTTCTGAACCGAAAAAATGGTTCCTTTTTGAAAATGGTTCCAAACCGAAAAAATGGTTCCTATTTTTCGAAAATGGTTTCTTTTTTAAAATGGTTCCGAACCGAAAAAATGGTTCCTTTTTTAAAATGGTTCCGATTTTTGAAAATGTTTCCGAATGAAAAAATGGTTCCGAACGGAAAAAATGGTTCCGAACCGAAAAAATGGTTCCTTTTTGAAAATGGTGCCGAACTGAAAAAATGGTTCCGATTTTTTAAAATGGTTCCTTTGTTAAAATGGTTCCGAACCGAAAAATGGTTCCTTTTCGAAAATGGTCCTGAGCCGAAAAAATGGTTCCGAACCGAAAAAATGGTTCCTTTTTGAAAATGGTTCCGAACCGAAAAAATGGTTCCTTTTTGAAAATGGTTCCGAACCGAAAAAATGGTTCCGATTTTTGAAAATGGTTCCGAATGAAAAAAAAAAATGGTTCCGAACCGAAAAAATGGTTTCCAATTTGAAAAAAAATTCATTTTTTGAAAATAGTTCCAAATTAAAAAATTGTTCATTTTTGAAAGTGGATCCATTTTGAAAATGGTTCCAAATTACCATTTTCAAAATTTGAAACCATTTTCAATTTTGGAACAATTTTCAATTTTCGAACCATTTTGGTTTTCTTTTTTGAAAATGTTCATACTTTAAAATATTCAGATTTTAAAAATATTCGTATTTTAAAACATAGGCCAAAAAATAGCAGCGAAAAAACAATCGAAGCAAGTCTGCTAAGGAGCGCAGAAACAGTCGGAGCAGCGAAAGTCTTCCGAGCGAAACATGCGCAAATAGTTGGGCCAAGCCCATTTACGAAGACCTGTAGGCGGCGCAGGTTGGAATCGCCGCTAACGCGCGGCGCAAAGGCGCTTCCCTTATTGTCAAGGGCATGCATTTTGACGCTGTGTTCAGATTCTAGCTCATAAATAAATTAGTCTTAGCCTAAGTGGACTTTGCAATATCGTTATATGGCATGTTGGTCCTAGAAAGGAAGAAAGCCCATCCAACATTACTGCTGCTCTGCCTACATGACAGCATGAGAACGGCAAATCCTATTCTACGCTCGTTGCAAAGGTTATCACCGAATCGCATACCCCCCCATTGTACTACTCGCTTCCTCCGTCGCTACTCTTGGGCCGGCCCATATTTCCCTTCGTCATTCTGTTTCCTGCTTCCTTTGTATCTCCCAGGCTCCCAGCACATGTTCATCTTCCTTTCTCTGCCATCCATGGCGGCTTCGTATACGCGCCTAGCCGCCGCCCCCGACGCCGGCCGCCACCACCGAAGCAGGCCGCCGCCACCCTCCAGCCCGCCACACAGCCAAAGGCCCCGTCTCCGTCTGCTCCATCCGCTCAATTGAGATGCGCGCGGCGGAGCGCAGGTACGATTAGCGTCGGCCGCCGGGCTGCCGACCGTCCGTCCGGGGGAAGCACGCAGCAGGCTGTGCTCCATTTAGTTCTTCCCCAACTTGTCCTCTTCGGTTCTTCACCTGGCTCAGGTCGACAGTGAAGTTCGCGTGGAGTTCGATGGTTCAGGTCGCGTGATCCAATTTACCAATATAAATCTTCAGGTCGACAGTGCAGTTACAACATGCCCTCTTCAATTCTTCACGCGTAGTTGGTAAATTCAGGTCTTATTGTTGGCCCTTGCCATTGGTAAATTCAGGTCGTCTGGTCCAGTATAATTCAGGTCGACAGTACAGTATATTGTATGTTTGCCCTTGCCATTGGTAATTGTTGATCATAATTATGAATTTATTGTGCCGGTCAAAAAAATTATGAATTTATTGTATGTTTGCCCTTGCCATTGGTGGATTGTATATTTGTATGCTTGCCTTGCCATTGATAGACTATGTTATGGATTATTCATGCTCAATTGTTGCTTTTAATTATGAATTGTAGCATTTTTAGCGAAGGGAATGTCAAAAAAAAATTTTGCACCGAGCCGGCTTGTAGAGCTTGACCAGAAGGCTTAGGCTTCACTTGTTCCACCTTCAAGCCGGGTCGAGCCCAAGACAAGCCTCGAGCTTTGTGTCCACCCCTAGTTGTTTACCTACGCGCAAATCCAGTTCCCGTGTACCACGCTACACCCTTTTTCAAGTTCAACAACATAACTTTTTTCCCGTTCATCACATTCCGGTTCATCACATTTTTCTGGTTCATCACCTTTTTCCGGTTCATGACATTTACCATCTTCCGGTTCATCACCCCTCTTTTCCGGTTAATCACTCTTTCTTTCTGGTTCACCACATTCCGATTCATCACCTTTTTTGATTTACCACCTTTTCGGTTCATCATCGTAATCCTTTTTCTGGTTCATCACCCCTTCTCGGTTCATCACCATTTTATGGTCCATCACCTTTTTTACGGTTCATACCGGAACCTATCCTTTTTCAGGTTCACGACATTTTAACACCTTCCGGTTCATCACCATTTTTCGGTTCACCACCTTTCGGTTAATCACCCTTTTTACGATTCATCTCCCCTTTTCTAGTTCAACACCTTTTTTCTGGTTCAACACCGTAAGCTTTTTCTTCATGTTCGTCACCCCTTTCCGGTTCATCACCCTCTTTATGGTTCATCACCATTTTCCCGTTCAACATCGTAACCCTTTTCTTCTGGTTCATAACCCCTTTTCGGTTCATCACCCTTTTTCGTTTCAAGGCATTACAACATTCCCATTAATCACTCTTTTTTCATGTGGCAGTGCCATTCCCATTAATCACTCTTTTTTCATGTGGCACTACCTCCTCTACTCAAGCCACCCGTGTGGCACTACTAAAGCCACCCCGGTTCACACACTCCTCTACTCAAGCCACCTCGTGCGGCACTGCTGTGCAACATACCACGTCAACCCTTTTACGGTTCGTCACCTTTTTTGGTTCACGACATTACCATCTTCCGGTTCATCACCCCTCATTTTCTGGTTCATCACCCTTCTTTCCGGTTCATCACCCTTTTTCTGGTTCATCACCCTTTTTTCCGGTTCAACACCGTAACCCTTCTCCTATTCATAACCGTTTTTCTGCTCACAACATTTCGGTACATCATCTTCTCTGTTTCACGACATTACCGCATTCTCGTTCATCACCCTTTTTACGGTTCATGAACCCCTTTTACGGTTCATAACCCCTTTCCGGTTCACCACGCTTTGGTTCATCACACTTTTTTGGTTCACGACATTACCATCTTCAGGTTCATCACCCCTCTTTTCTAGTTCATCACCCTTTTTATGGTTCATCACTCGCATTTTCGGTTCATTTCCCTTTTTCTAGTTTATCACCCTTTTTCGGTTCAACGCCATAACCCTTTCCAAATCACCACATTTTGGTTCATCACCTTTCTCCGTTTCACGGCATTACCACCTTTCGGTTCATCACCCTTTTTTACGGTTCACCACATTTCGATTCATCACACTTTTTTTTGGTTCACCACCTTTTCCGGTTCATCATCGTAACCCTTTTCCGGTTCATAACCCTTTTTACGGTTCATCACCCGTTTTACGGTTCATCACACTTTTTCGGTTCACTACATTTCGATTCATCACCCGCTTTTTTGATTCACAACCCTTATGGTTCATCATCGTAATCATTTTTCCGATTCATCACCTTTATACGGTTCATCACCATTTTTATGGTTCATCACCATTTTATAGTTCATCACCTTTTTTGGTTCACGACATTACCATCTTCCAATTCATCACCCCTCTTTTTCTGGTTTATCACACTAGCTTCTTTCTGGTTTATCACTCTTCTTTCCTATTCGTCACCCTTTTTCTGCTTCATCACCCTTTTTCCGGTTCAACACCGTAACCCTTCTTTCGATTTATAACCCTTTTCGGTTCACCACATTTTTGGTTCATCACCTTTCTGTGTTTTTTCGTTCATCACCCTTTTTACGGTTCATCACAACTTTTTCGGTTCACCACATTTCTATTCATCACCCTTTATATCGGTTCACCACCTTTCGGTTTATCATTGTAATCATTTTTCTGGTTGCTCACCTTCTTACGGTTCATCACCTTTTTACGGTTCATCACACTTTTTTCGGTTCACCACATTTCGATTCATCACCCTTTTTCGGTTCACCACCATTCTGGTTCATCATCGTAAATCACCCTTTGACGGTTCATCACATCACCATTTTATAGTTCATCACCTTTTTCGGCTAACGACATTGCCATCTTCGATTCATCACCCCTCTTTTTCGGTTCATCACGTTTCTTTTCGGTTCATCTCCTTTTTCCTGGTTCATTACCCTTTTTCGGTTCAACACCGTAACCCTTCTCCCGCGTCATAACCCTTTTCCAGTTTACCACATTTCGTTTCATCACCTTCTCTGTTTCACGACATTACCACATCCCTGTTCATCACCCTTTTTATGATTCATCACCCCCTTTTTACGGTTCATAACCCCTTTCCGGTTCACCATGCTTCGGTTCATCAACAACTTCAAATATTGTGATAATCCCCAATACCACTAAAACGAATCCCTGGTATGTTCAACAATTCTTACATTGTTTTCACAAAATAGGATTCATCCCCACATAAAAAATACAATGCATTTATTTCTTTCATTAACAACTTCTTTTTTGTATGGACAAAACAAACTTCATACAGATTTTTGGAGGTTGAAGATAGATGTTACATATGAAACAATTTAGTCAGTTCAGGATTGGATGAGTAAATGAAGTGACAATGGAAAACATTTTTTCTTGTTGTGGCGCGCTCAAATGAAGACAATATACAAATTAATTTTCATATATGCTGGTTTGTCGTTTCATTGTTGAAATACAAAAACATTGGATATTACTATTTATGTGTAAACCTACGCGCCCAGATATTTTTGATGGAAGATACTTAATCTCTGGCTTTTTCATGATGTGTGGTTTTACACTAGTTACAGCATGAAATATGCAACGAAAGTAGTGAAGCAGTAAAAGCATGCTCGCGTTTTGTCGGAAAAACAGTAACAACAGATTGAACGTGGCACACGAAGTACACGTACGCTTACTCGCTCGCATCTAAAACGGACTACGCGCTCGCTCGTGTCTGATTTTTTTTTTTCTAAGTTGAGTGTCTGAACTCAACTGCGCCGAGTACGCGCTCGCTCGCGTCTAAACCAGGAAACCAGTGAACCGTAACGGGCCAAGCCCATGAACGTGCGCTACGAGCGGGGATACGCGAAACTGCGCCAATCAGTGCTAAGAGCGCTGAATAGGGCGCCCCCATGAGAACGTCTGCCCCCCCGGTCTTGTTATATTTGATGCTCTCACTAACGACATGAGGTTCCTCTAAAAAAAAAAAAACTAACGACATGAGGCAGCTTCCCGGCATATCCTGATGCCCATCCCGACCACAGGAGATCACCACGGTGGCCACGCTCCATGCCGAACGCATGGATGGCGCTGATCTGGACGTCGTGGATAGATAGATTCGTATGGTCTCTATGCCTAAACTTGACACGGAAGTCCTTGCTACCCTTTTTCCTCCCTCACTGTTAAATTTCACGCGCACCACAGCTGCTAGATCATTGCTCGCTGCAGAACAAACAACTTTTTATGATGAACATGTGCAGTTGTTCTGTTTTGCCGACTTGTCCCTGTTGCATGAAATCTGTTGTTCAGCGAGAGGGTTGGACATATGCATGTGCGGGATCGAGACGGGACAAGCGGCCCTAAAACTGATGCTTCACCATCACGGGGGTGCGTGATTTTGCAGCGCTGCTGCTACAGGGTAGAGATGATACAGGGCGCTGTAGCCACATATCTTGGATTGCGCGATCACCGCGTAATCGCGGAGCCAAGGAACAGATTTCGCCTAATGCATGATACTGTATGCCCTAACGCGTGAGCTGTCGTCGCATTACATTAGCTCCCAAGGACAGTACTGGATAGTTACTATCACGAAGATTGCCGCCGGCGCTCTTTGCGAGCGGCCGCCGGCAAACATTGCGTCTATCGCATACTTAGCTGTCATGAACTCCGGGACGAAGTGCTGTTCAGGCTTCGACGCCATGCTCTAGAGCGCTGCGAGAAGCAGCAAGGAACTGCACCTTATCATCGCGTACAATAGCTCCCGACTTTGCCGCCTCCATCGTCAGCCGTACCCAGTTTTACATTTCACTTGACTATACTGAGAGTTTTCGTCCATTAAACGACGCTTCACCTACTTCCGCAAAATTTGAAACCAAAGAAAGATTATGAGATGCATACCTTTTTGCCAGTTGAACTTGTTCACAATAAGTACCAGGAGGCAAAGCAAATAATTGTTTTGAATCACGGGTGCCAATTAGCCCTTCATTTTATAATATAAGAAAATTTCAAAAACCATATACCAGTAAATATAATTGGCTAATATGTTTTTTTCCTTTTTTCAATAAAGAGATCTTTATTACTTAAAAAGTTTTAAACATTACACCCGACCTCTGCATAATTAGGATGCACACAGCACCAACAAGTTCTCAAATCTCCAAACATGAACGAATAAAAAACGCGAATTACATATCAAAATAAGAAAGTGTAAAGATGCCTATAGTGATGGAGGGCAGATCTGAAGATTATGTTGTCATCCATGCCGAGAAAACACACTAGTACAGAATCTCAAATGGGAGACGAGATCTAGAGCCGGTCAAACCAAAACAATATTTCATCCGTTTGGGACATATCTCCTCAAGCGGTTCTATTATTTGAGCGTCTCTAATATAATCTGAGACGGCTCATATTGCTCGCCGTCTCCCATACAAAACGTTTAGAGACGGCTAGGAAACTTCACCGCATGTAGAAACCAGTAGAGACGGCAGAGAAATGTCGCCGTCTGAGAAATAGCTCTCGCGTGCAAAATGAAAGGAAATTTTGACTGAAGACAGAGTGCGCGCGAAAATATGAACAAAATCATGAACAGAGAAATTGGAATTAAACAGATCGATATTCAATCATAGTTCATAACTTACTATTATAATTAGTAGCAAAATACAGTGAAGTTGGTATCAAATTTTCACCGCACCGGCTGCCGACCAAATCCTCGAACGATTGGATCGATCTTACCTAGTGCTAATTAATATAATCGATCGTCTATCCTAGCAAAATATGTACCGCACGCCCCTGCACAACTCGCGCGCGAATATGTTATCGATCAATGGCTGATCGATCGATCGATCCCGGTCCCCGGCCGTGGAACGATCAAAGCAAGCTATCCTAGCAAAATGTAATAGCCAGATCTCGATCTCTAATACACTACTAGCTAGAGATCGAGCTTACCTACTACTAGATCGACCGCTCGACGATTGATCGGTCTAAACGAAAGGGCTGGGCAGGAAGATCTAGTCGTCATCCTCTATTGAGGATTCACACACGCCGTCCTCATGGTCGGGCATTGACGTGGGCCTACCTATCAGGTGCCCCACCATGAAGACACCTGGTGCACGCAAGGACTAGGACCCAACTGGCGGCCTACTAGGAAACAACGCTCGAGGCCCATGAAGGGGGCCCAAAGAAGACGGAGTATGTCCCAAGGAAGGCGTAGCTTATGGCGGTGGAGACCTACCTTACTTGTAAACCTAGTCGGTTGCGAACTCCCGAGACCCAGCCTCCTATATAAAGGCTGGGAGGGCCGCCGATTAGGGCAGGATATTATTCCACCACCAAAACCCTAGCGAGATCGATATCTCGTCGGGATCACCATTGTAACACCTATGATAATCAATACCAGACAAGCAGGAAGTACGGTGTTATCCTTCGGGAGCCTAAACCTGGGTAAATCGCCTTGCTTGTCAGTCGTGGTAACTACCAGCTCTTCATCTTTCTTCCTCTCAATCAACCTGGGGTACTCGACCCTGAGACTTGCCGTGGCCTCCCCACGTCAACTGGCGCCGTCTGTGGGAAAGAAAAGTGCTGGAATCGTGGTTGCACCGGCTCCATCCGCAATGACGGTCGACACGCCGACCGTCGAGAAGCCGATCCGTTTCGGCTCCTTCGAATTCGAGCCCCACCCGCCGGCCCACCGATCGGTGTATGCCTGTCTCTACGGAGGTATGTGCCTAACTTTTGGTAGCATGCAATTCCATGTGAACAAGTGGGGAACCTTTCGACTCTCCAACCTCACGCCCTCGCCGGCCGCGGGACCCGCGTCTTCGTCGACTACGGAGATCGCATCTGCGTCTACTACCTCACCCGCGTCTTCGTCGACTACGGAGATCGTGCCTGCTTCGACTACTTCGACCGCGCCTTCGTCGACTACGGAGATCGCATCTGCGACTACCTCATCCGCGTCTTCGTGGACTACGGAGATCGCGCCTGCTTCGACTACTTCGACCGCGCCTTCATCGACTACGGAGATCGCATCTGCGTCGACTACCTCACCCGTGTCTTCGTTGACTACGGAGATCGCACCTGCTTCGACTACTTCGACCGCGCCTTCGTCGACTACGGAGATCGCATCTGCTGCGAATACCTCACTCGCGTCTTCATCGACTACGGAGATCGCGACTGCCTCTACTACTTCGCCCGCATCTCCATCAACTACGGAGATCGCATCTACGTCACCATCGTCTGCGTCTCCATCAAACGCGCCTGCATCGACTGTCATGATCGCGCCCAGACCAGCTGCGACACGGGCTGCTCCATCGACCGCGTCTCCATCGACTCCGGCGTCCACATCACCACCAACCGCCGCGTCCGGCAAGGCCCAACAGGAAGAGTTCTGCACCGACTGCGGCATCTATCATGTCGCCTCCATCTTCGGCTCCGAGGACAGCTCCGACGGCAAGAGCAGCAGCAGCAACGCGTACTCGACCGCACAGTCTTACCTTGTCCAAGTTTTCATGGTGGGTTCAACCCCAAACAGAGACAACAGAGATCCCGGAGGCAGCGCCCGCCACGAGGAACCTGTATATCCGATGGAGGTCACAATGCCGGACAAAGTTACAACTCTGGTGATCACCAGGAGATGGGAATCCAAGCCCTGAAGCACATCCAGGACTGCACTTTCCCTCCTCCGGAGGCGACCCGAGAGGAGATGATGGTGTACCAATACCTGGTGTGGTGTACCAATACCTGGTGTGGAAGGAAAACGAGAAGTTGCTGCACGAAAAGGCTGAACTAGCCAGACGCAAAGAGCTCGTCGACGATTCGAGTGCCCGCGCGCAGCCTATTCCTTCTCATCCTCAGGACCTGCAGTAACGCAAGACAATAGGCGCGATCGCGCGTTCGCCTGATGACATACGCAGAGCGAGCGGGGCACCTGCAACCTCGAATCATCCTTCGTGACGGAAGAAGCAGACAGGATACCCATTACCAAAACAACCGTTGGAGCTCTCCTATCAATAGGCACGTACCTGAGAGCAACACAACCTCCGGAGGGCGACCCTCGCGCAGCCCTGCATAGGCAACAAATCAAAGCGCTTCACCTGGCGGAAGAGGCGCTGATCACAGAGAACCCGCCGGCAGCAACAAACCAAGCACGTAAAGATCGAGACCGATGAGACCGAGAACACGCAGCACATGGAAATCGGCCCACCTGACACCTGTAGGACGGAGAAGACGCCCACAACGTCATTGCGCAGCGGCAGGTCGACCGCAGCCGTGCCAAGCGACCCGTCAACACCCTGAATCAAGAACTATACTCAGAAGGCGAATACGAGCCTTGCGGTGCTTCATGTTTCAGTCTCAGTATCCACGACACAAGGATGCCTCGAGGCTTCAAGCTCACATCCGAGTCAGTCAAGTTCGATGGTACACAGGACCCTAAGCTTTGGCTCGATGACTACATCATAGCGGTCAACTGTCAAGGAGGCATCTTCACAACAGCCATGCAGTACATACAACTGATGCTCGTGGGCTCAGCGCGTGGTTGGCTCCAAACCTTGCCCCGCAATTCCTTCAGCTCGTGGGACCAATTCGAAGAGGCCTTCGTCAAGAACTTCCTCGGAACATACTCGAGGCCCACGACGTTTGCAGAACTGCAAGCCTACAAGCAGCGAAAGGACGAGTCACTGCGATCATACATCCAGCGCTGGACCCTCATGCGCAACTCCGTCGGAGTTGTTTTAGAAGATAGAGCAATGGACGCCTTCGTTCGCGGTGTCATCCGATAGGACCTTCGAGAGGCCTGCGGCCGCCTTCAGCCAACTTCATTGTCGAACTCATGAAGATCGCCAACCAGTGGGCGGATGGAGAGGACTCTGTACGCACCGAGCCCCCTCAGTCGCCGAAGGAAGAGGGCGGACCAAGCAGCTGGAACCGGAGAGACAACCGCGGTAACGACCAACGCCGCAAGCGACAGTCTCGTTACGAAGAAGGCGAAGCAGTCGAACTAGTAGCGGCCGGGTTTGCTTACCCCCGCGAGAACAGAAGCCGTGACAACAGTCGCCAGAACAGTCGAGGCCGCGATGGCTATCGAAGCGACGGGAACCAGAGCGTGAGTGGCGACGCCGGATCCGCGACAACCCGCGGCCAGACCTTACACCTGAGAAGAGCTCGAGCAACCATGCAAGTTCCACATGTTCCGAAGCGAAGAAACCGACAAGCTGATCTCCAGCCATCTGCTGAAAGACTGTCGGAAGATGCATCGCATGCACGGAGCGTTCACCAGGATACTGACTCCTACACCAGCCACGCCACTGGCTATCCAAGTGCCGCCAGCACCAGCACCAGCAGTTCCACCCGCGCAGCTAGCAGGAGCCATACAACACCAGCCGCGATTGGAGGCACCTCACGCAACAGGGGAGCAGTACCCGCAAGCTCGAGGACAGATGAACATGATACAGAAGGGACGCCCGTCAAACAAGTGTCAGAAGTTAATCACACGACAAGTCTATCAGGCCATGGCAAGCCCACCGGCCGTATCGGAGTACCTCAAGGGATCGGAGACCAGCATCACATTCTCTCGAGAGGACCATCCTCCATGGGTACCGCGCCCAGGCCATGCCGCGTTTGTACTTGAAGCACATATAGGAGAATATAATATGACCAAGGTCTTCATGGACGGTGGCAGCGGCATCAACATCATCTTTGCCGATACCCTCCGAAGATGGGCAGGTCTCTGGAGAACTTAGCCAAGTCAGATAGCACTTTTCACGGCATAGTACCAGGGAAGGCAGTCTACCCTGAGGGAACAATCACACTCGAAGTTATCTTCGGCACACCCGATCACTTCAGAAGGGAGATGATTGACTTCGAGGTGGTCGATTGGAAATCACAGTACCATGCTATACTTGGGCGCCCGACGTTCGCCGGTTCATGGCAGTTCCGCACTACACCTACCTCATGCTCAAGATGCCAGGACCAAAGGGAATCATAACCGTGCGTGGCGACTTTCAGCGCTCGGACAACTGCGATCGCGACTTCAGCAGATCTCCGAGTCCTTCGGCATGCAGCAGCAGCTCGAAGAGCTGTCACTCGACAACGACAAGACCCTCTTCCCTGCAAGCAAGAAACCGGCACCCGACGCCGCCTTCAACACGACCAATGACACAAGAGCACACCAAGTCCACCCGACGGACCCTACCAAGACGGTCCTCGTGTCATCAAGCCTGCCTATCGCATAGGAAAGCGCGCTCGTCGAGTTCCTGTGTGAGAACTGGGAAATCTTCGCTGGTGTCCAGCAGACATGCCAGGTGTACCTAGGGAACTCGCCGAGCACGCTCTACAGATCTATCCAGATGCAAGACCTGTCAAGCAATCCATGCGCCGCTTCTCCAAGCCGAAGCGCATCGCCATAGGCAAGAGATCGACAGACTACTTCACGCCAAGTTCATCCGAGAAATCAAGAAGTCAGACTGGGTCGCCAACCCAGTACTGGTCGAAAAGAAGCACACGAAATCCTCCGCATGTGCGTCGACTTCACCGCCATCAACAAGTGTTGCCCGAAAGATCACTTTCCGCTGCCACGCATCGACCAGATCGTCGACTCGACTACAGGCTGTGCGCGCCTATCCTTCCTGGATGCCTACTCAGGCTACAACCAGATCAGATGAAAGTTGAGGACGAGGAGAAGACAACCTTCATCACACCCCATGGTGTCTACTGCTACACAACCATGCCTTCGGGCTCAAGAACGCTGGTGCCACGTACCAGCGTATGATGCAGTCCTGCCTTAAGGACCAGATCGGACGCAACGTCCAAGTCTATGTCGACGACATCGTCATCAAGACCAAGCGAGGGACACGCTCCTCGACGACCTGCGCGAAACCTTCGCCGCGCTCAACCTCTACAAAATCAAGCTCAACCCAACGAAGTGCGTCTTCGGCGTACCAGCTGGGCAACTACTCGGGTACCTCGTATCCGCACGAGGCATCGAGGCGAATCCAGAAAAGATAGAAGCAATCCTGACAATGCCAGCCCCGACCAAGCTTCGGGAAGTTCAGCGCCTAGCCGGCCGAGTCGCAGCGCTCAGCCGGTTCATTAGTAAGTTGGGTGAAAAGGCACTTCCTTTCTACCAACTGATGAAAAGTCTGACAAATTCGAGTGGACGCCAGAAGCTCAAGCAGCCTTCGCACATCTCAAGCAAGTCTTGGCGACTCCGCCGGTGCTCGTCGCACCACATGAGAAAGAACCTTGTACCTCTACGTTGCAGCCACCAACAGAGTGGTCAGCACCGTCCTCGTCGTCGAGCGCGAAGAAGAAGGCCATGCCCACCGCGTACAACGGCCCATATACTACCTCAGCGAGGTGCTATCTATCTCCAAGCAACGGTACCCGCATTATCAGAGCTAGCCTACGGCGTCTTCATGAGTTCACGGAAGGTGGTCCACTACTTCGCCGAGCACCCGATCACAGTGGTCAGCACCTCGGGGATATCAGACATCCTCACCAACCCTGACGCGTCAGGACAAGTCGCCAAGTGGGTCGTCGAGCTAGGCCCGTGGGACCTGAAGTACATGCACCCCAAAGCAATCAAGGCACAAGTGCTCCCGGACTTCACAACCAAATGGATAGAAGCTCAGCTGCCAGATATACCCGACCTGTCCAACGCATGGACCATGTACTTCGACGGCTCAAGAAGTTCGAGGGTGCAGGGGCAGGCATCGTCCTGACATCGCCAAAGGGTGACAAGCTACGCTATGTGTTGCAGATGGATTTCCCCAAGCCCTCAAACAACGAGGCAGAGTATGAAGCCCTGATACACGGCATGCGGATGGCTAAGAACTGTGGTGCTACTCGCCTCATGATCTACGGGGACTCGAACCTTGTCGTGCAGATAACCATGAAGGAGTGCGATGCTACTGCAGAGAACATGATCGCCTATCGAGACATCTACAACATCTTGGAGGGCAGCTTCGACGGCTGCGAGCTGCGGCACGTGGGCCGCGAGAGTAACGAAGAGGCCGACATACTAGCCAACCTCGGCTCGACTAAAGCCCCAGTCCCACCTGGAGTCTTCGTCGAGTGCATCAAACATCGGTCTATCAAGATGAAGCAGCCAGCAACACCCTCTACACCAACAACGGGCACTCAGGACCCACCAGCAAAGGGCAAAGGACCTCGAGGTACCTGACGCGGAAGATCATCACATCGAAGTCCTGCTCGTCGAGCCAATGTGGACGAACCCTTTCCTTACATACATGCTGCGTCAAGAGCTGCCGGCAGACACAACAGAAGCAAGGCGCATCATGCGTCGCTCCATGGCCTTCACAGTCATCAACGGAGAGTTGTACAAACGCAGCATATCTGAAATTATGCAGCGATGCATTGACTCAGAGGACGGCAAAGCAATACTACTCGACATCCATGTGGGTACCTGCGGACATCACGCCAGCAGCCGAGCCTTGGTTGCCAAAGCCTTTCGAGCCGGATTCTACTGGCCCACGGTGATGCAGGAGGCCGAAGACATAGTCAGGAAGTGCCTGGGCTGCCAGAAGTTCGCCATCAAGCCGCACGCACCTGCATCAGAGCTAAAGACGATTCCACTCGCCTGGCCCTTCGCCCAATGGGGACTCGATATGGTGGGCCCGTTGAGGAAATCATCCCGTGATGGACACACACATCTACTGGTGGCAGTCGACAAGTTCACAAAGTGGATCGAAGCCGTGCCCATAACAAGCTCGACTGCCTCAACTGCGGTCAACTTCATCAGATCCATCATCTTCAGGTTTGGGATCCCCCACAGCATCATCACCGACAACGGCACAAACTTCACAACCGACGAGTTCAAGGATTTCTGCAAGGATCAGGGCATCAAACTCAACTGCGCCTCCATCGCGCATCCTTAATCCAACGGACAAGTCGAAAAATCAAACGGCCTAGTCTGCAGTGGCCTCAAGAAACGCATGTTGGTGCCACTCAAGCGCGCCGCGGGTGCCTGGGTGGAAGAGCTACCCCCTGTCCTATGGAGCCTAAGGACCACACCAAACAGATCAACCCAGTACACTCCGTTCTTCATGGTCTATGGTGCCGAAGCTGTCATGTCATACGACCTGCGATTCGACGCCCCTCACGTGGTGGCCTACGACGAGTCAGACGCATACTAAGCACTTGAATATGGTGTCGACACGCTGGACGAGGCAAGGGACATCGCACTCTCCCGCACGGCTGTCTACCAGCAAAGTTTCCGCAACTACCATGGCCGTCGATTGCGCACAAGATCCTTCGTTCCTGGCGACCAAGTGCTGCGGCTCAAACAGAAGAAGGTGCACAAGCTCGCCTCCCCATGGGAGGGACCCTTCATCATCATGAAGCTCATCGATGGCGGTGCCTACCGTCTGAAGCACGTGAAGACATGAGAGCTCTCCCACAACCCATGGAACGTTGCGCACCTGCGCCGTTTCTACGCATAGCATACACATCCATGTATTAGTGCTTAAACGCCTACAAGCAGCAGGTTTCAGACGCGCTCTTTTGCTTACCAGGGTACCTAAGGGGACTGGAAGGTTTTTAATGAGCCGGCTTGCTAGCTTAATATACAGTGATTGAGAAACAAAAGCATTCTCTCTTTACTTTTTACAGTCAAAGAGCAAAAAAGACCTAGGCCGCACTCGAACAATCGGGGGCTGCACCACTCAGGTTCACGCACTAGAACGACGTGTTTGTGTTATTGACTGAGAAAAAACTTAGAGAAGATGGACATCTCTGGGAGTGTCGCTGGGTTCACCCACCCCCAAATGTCTGGACAAACCCCTCATCGTGCATGAACCGCAGCAACGAGCCGAGGCTACTGGCGGCGACATGCATGTTCCAAGTCATGTCGCCGACGTGCGGGGGCTGCTGCTGGGCAGCGTGAGCGGCGTGGGAGGGTGAGGAGAAGCCTGAGTCAGGCACGTCACTGGCGTAGTCGGCGACGATTGGGCGGTCGGCGACGGTGCGCCAGAAGAGGGCATCGTGGTCGAGCAGGGAGAAGTTGTTGCGGCGGGGACGGCGAGGCGGGTGAGGAGTAGCTTGCGTGCACACCACTTGCGCACGCTGGTAAGCCGCCATGACGCCAAGCAGCGCCACCACCTCACTCGCCTCCATCATCATGCGTCTGTCGCCGAGACCCTGCTGCGCCACGCCGCCGAGACCCACCGTTGTCTATGCGGTTGATGCCACGCCGCTCCACCTCCTGGCCCCTCCAGCGGCTGCTCCAAAACGATGCTCCTAAGAGGGAGAACGGCGTCAAGCGTTGCCATCGTCCGATCCGGTATACCCATATCTAAGGTTTCCCGGAGTAGCCCGAGCAAGGAGACGAGATCAATGATGATGCCTCATCAGGGTAACGGCGTGTACACGTCACCATCGTCTGCCAAATCGGCTCAGTTTTCACTGGCAGACAAGCCTCCCGTTCCTTGCCGCCGGCAAAAGTTGACATGTCAGGTCACCGGCGATAAGCCGCCGAGAGATCTCGACAGAAGGCATGACGAACGTGGCATGCCTAGTCCAGTTCAGACCCATAGGCAAGATCTTACCCAAACGTCCCAGCCGCCGCACGGATCATGGTCGCCGCCGCCGCACGGAGGTGGCTTCCGCAGTCTGCGCCGTCTAGGGCCCTTGACGCCGGAGAACGGAGGCTGCCGCCACTGCCATCCAAGGCCCAAACCATCACAACGCCACCTGCCGAGCCGCATCGAGGAGACGTCGCCACGCTCGGCCGCGTCACACCCATGCCCGAGTCACCGGCCCGCGCCGACTCCATGCGCGAGGGGACGAAGAGACCCCGCCCGCCGTCGACGACAGCCAGGCTTTGCCTGGCCACGCCCTGTGGGGGCGGCGAGCGAAGAGGAGGAGGGAGGGGGAGGAGGTTTGATGGCTGGTTAAGATTTCTCCTACGCACCTAGCGCGCGCGGGGGGGGGGGGGGGGGGGGGGGGGGGGGGGGGGGGGGGGGGATGAGGCCATCTCTGGATCATTCTGATTTAATCTCACTTGACCACCGGCAGAGGTCGCGTTCGTCCATGACGCTTCACCGTAGGACCGTGGCTTGCTCCTTTAGCAAAACTCGAAACCAAAGCAAGAAAACATGCTGTCGATCTCTTTAATTCACAGCTTAACTCGTTCACCTTTCACTTGTTCACTACGCTTCCACCACATACATGTACCAGGAGGCAGTCGCAATCATTTTTTGGAGGCCTTGTTTCCGAGAGTGTAGGGATGTGTGGCCTGCAGGGTACCTATCTGATGAGATGTGTGGACTACGGTACCTATCTGATGAGATGTGTGGCACATGCAAATTAGAAGGAAAAAAAATCGTGTGGACTAAAGACTTTCTAGGCCCTTCAGGGCCTATCCCGTTCCAAAAGAAGAATATGTCGTAAATGGGGATGTGCCAAATGGGCAGTCACATGCTAGCGAAGTGACAAGTCAAGTCACCTTCTATCGTACTATAGCATCGCACTCCTACTGATGTATACATCGTGCGTGACCACATGGATGTACGTCTTGGAAGATTCTCTACGATTTTCCTGGTCCTCCTTGATCAGCAGATTTTACGTGGTCTTCTCAAGCCCTAGCTAGTCGACCAGCTAGCCAACTTCTGCTCGGAATTGAGTAACAGACACGGCCGGATATTTTTCGTGGGCTCTTAGAGTTGTATACACAAAGTAGGTTAGACAGCTAAGCACACCATCGGCAATGGGAGGGTGGGAAACCCCGGATCTGTGTGTCCGGTCCGGGTTCGTAGGGTCTTCGAGTTCTTCATCACCGGTGAAGTTGGTCCATCGGTGGCGATCAGAACGATGGTCACTCCGCTCTTCCCATGTCTGGCATCGACAAGTTGGAGGATGGTGTATCGTCCATGCACTAAGTTTGATGTGATTAGCGATTGTACGGTGGCGGCATCCTGCAGAGGGGATGATGCAGCGACGCACATTTTTTCGAGTTCCATCTCTGTCGGATGAAGCTCATCTAAAGGCTTTGTCGGGAAACTTGCGAGTTTTGTGTCCCCCATTTTTGTGTAGCCAGAGCCAGGATTATCACCCTACACTTCTCGGTGCTAGCTTCTTTGGGGCGACGATCTTTCCAGATCATGACCGCTGGCATCTCCTAGTCTACATCGACGACTTCCCAGCCGCTGATTCTACAAACTGCTGGGTTTTTTCAAGGTTGCACATGGTGCGCCGAGGAGGAATGCAGAAGGAAGATGGTGCGTCCAAAGGAGGCAACGAGGTTTGCTCACCGTGCGCCGAGGAATCCAGAAGGAAGATGGGATGTTCTTTTCAAGAACGTTCTTGTAAGGGCTGGTATCAACTAGGAGTAATACATGGCCTTAGGCCTTCTCGCAAAGAAAGAAAAAACACCAGGCTGCAAACTTCATATCCACAGACTCCATCACGGTGTACTGCACGCTCACAGCCTCACACACATACGCACGTGAAACACAATGCCCGACCTGGAAGCACCACGGATGACGGATCGTTCTTATAACTTGCACCATATAGACGCAGAGCACTTGGGATAGCCGAGAGACAGACCGCCGGCCTCCCCATTTCCATCCTTCAATTTATGCTGCTGCTGCTGCTATGCTCTCCTGCTGATAAATCACCAAGCAAGAACTTACGCAGTGCTCCGAGCTCGATCTACAGCAGCCATGATCCGTCTCAAGCAGCCTCTGGTGCTCTCGGCGCAGAGCTCGTCTCTTTTCACTGCTGCCGCGGCGGCGAGCAGACAGCAGAGGCGAGCCTCCAGCGCATGCGGCCGGCTAACGGCGCGCAGGATCAGCTGTGCGTCGACCGAGGAGGCCATGGGCGTGTCAACGTCCGTGACGACCAAGGAGAGGCACCTGGCGGTGACGGCCATTGTCACCGCGCAGGTGCCGAATTATGGAGTCAAATTTGATAAATGCTCGCATATTGCTTTCTCCCTAATTATGAAGTTAAAATAAATATTTACGGAAAAATATAAACATATCTAAACATTCCAACTTGCTACATATCTGAAGATACTCGAAATGGCAAATTGTTTCTTTTCTTCTACGTGTTTACATTTTTTCTATTCTCTTATCTTTTTCTTTGTCTTCTTCCACTGTCACCAAACTTAAATTATTTATTGATAATTCGACTACCTACAAATTTCGCATTTCAAGCACAGGGGTGCGGCGTGTCTCCACACCATGTTGCCTATTATAGTTGACAGGTCAACCGTGTCCCCTCGCCATCGAGATTCCAACTTCCATGTTAATTTGTTCATTTGGTTCGGCTTTGTTACTTGCAGGTGACGCTTGTGTTGGATTTGAAGTATAAAAAAACCCTTTCCTAACATCGTCAATTTTACTTATCCAGCTTATCTTAATCTTAATTTTACCTACCAAACATAAATTTCCCACTTTCGATACACAGTTCATCTTGGAAAAACTAGATATATCCTACCATGCTTTCTGGCAGATATCAATCTTTTGTCTGCTGCAATTAATAAAAGGCAGATCCATCAGCTGCAAAATATCAACATATCTTGGAGAGGTCAAAAATATACTATTATCCACACGGGCGCGGCGTGTCGACGCGCCATCTTCCCTAGTCTCTATCTGATGAGATGTGTGGCGCATGCAAAAGTAGAAACAAAAATCGCGTAGCCTAAAGACTTTTCCTGCGATGAATGTTGCGTGGAGACTGGTGTTTCTGCAAATCTTGCGCAGATCGATCACCCGTACAAGTCGTAAATAGGGATGTGCCAAATGCGGCAGTCACATGCTAGAGGGAGGTGACAAGCGTTGCGTCACCTTCTCTCTCGTACTAGCCTCGTAGCCTAGTAGCCTACTGATGTATACTTCGTGTGTGCGTGACCACCACTGCCTGGATGTATGTCCTGGAAGATGCTCCCCGCTTCTCCTGGCCCTCCTTGATCAACAGATTTTATGTGGTCCTCTGAAGTCCTTTTTTCAAGAACACGCGCGAGAATCTTTTGTACTCACTCCGTTCTAAAATACTTGATTCTCAAATGAGTTTATTTAAACAAAAAACGCGTCTAGATACACTCATTTCAGGGTCAGGTATTTCAGAACGGAGGGGGTATTAAGGTAGAACTAGAAACAATACTCCGTGCGTTGCGACGAGAACTCTTTAAAAACTTTAATGTGTAGATACAGTTATAGGACAAATGAAATACAAAGTTGTCACAGAAATATGAGAGATTCATTTGTAGTTGAGAGGCTAAATTTAATTGATGTGAAATTGTTGTGTATTTAACAACAATCCACCCCCAAACACAGTACATTTTTTGGTTGATAATGTAATTTTGATTATAGAACCGGAACCCCAGGCACAGGCGGCTGTGTTCTTCCATTCTAGGATCGACCGTCGTAGCTAGTCGATCAACTAGCCAACTTCGACATATAACTAAAGACGGCCGGATATTATTCCTTGACTCTTAGAATAGGTTAGAAGACTAAGCAAACAAAAAACAAAGACAAATCAACATGTCGCAAAATTCGTAGCCAAGGCTCCCATCACGGTGTACTGCACGCTCACACACTTACGCACGTGAAACGCGACGCCCTGAAGCACCCACAGACTGTTCTTATAACTTGCACCATATAGTAGAGTATTACACACTACCAAAGACCACAGACGCAGAGCACTTGGAAGAGCCGAGAGAGAGAGACCGACGTCCACTCCATTTCAATCCTTCAATTTCTGCTGCTGCTGCTATGCTCTCCTGCTGATAAATCACCAAGCAATCTATAGTAGCCAGGCCGGCGCAGCCATGATCCGTGTCAAGCAGCCTCTGGCGCTCTCGGCGCAGAGTGGCACTGTTGCCTCGCCTCTTTTCGCTGCTGCCGCGGCGGCGAGCAGCCAGCAGAGGCGAGCCGCCAGCGCATGCAGCCGGCTGACGGCACGCAGGATCAGCTGCGCGTCGACCGAGGAGGCCATGGGCGTGTCAACGTCCGTGACGACCAAGGAGAGGCACCTGGCGGTGACGGCCATTGTCACCGCGCAGGTGCCGACCTCGGTGTACGTCTCGCGCGCCCTCGACGACCTCCGGGACCTCTTGGGCAAGACGCTGCTCCTGGAGCTCGTCAGCTCCGAGCTCGACCCCAGTGAGTTTCTCTCTCTGGTTTGGCTGGAGAACGGTGACTGTGCCTCTGCATGGATGCACAGTTCTTGATTTGTGTTCACATGATGACATGACTAAGGATTTCCTTTTTTGGTGCGAAGGGACCGGAGGGAGAAGGAGAAAGTGAAGGGGTTCGCGCACATGACGCTGAAAGAAGGGAGATACGAGGCCAAGATGTCGGTGCCGGCGTCATTCGGGCCGGTGGGCGCGGTGCTGGTGGAGAACGAGCACCACAGGGAGATGTTCATCAAGAAGATCGAGCTCATCACCGGCGGCGACGAGAGCACCGCCATCACCTTCGACGTCGGCTCCTGGGTGCACTCCAAGTTTGACAACCCCGAACCGCGCGTGTTCTTCACCATCAAGGTAATTAAGCAAGGCACGACTGCATGCATGCAGCTGCCATGACACTACATGGACCCTCCGGAGGAATTAACCATGCATGGACTTGCAGTCGTACCTGCCGTCTCACACGCCTCCAGGTTTGGAGGCGCTGAGGAAGAAGGAGCTGGAGACGCTGCGCGGTGACGGGCAAGGCGTGCGCAAGTTTCACGAGCGCATCTACGACTATGATACCTACAACGACCTCGGCGACCCTGACAAGAACATCGAGCACAAACGCCCCGTGATCGGCGGCAAGGAGCACCCCTACCCTCGCCGATGCCGCACGGGTCGCCCCAAGGCACTCATGGGTGCGCACATCATAGTCCAGTGCAGATATTAATTGATTGAATTAACCAAGAATGACTGTAACAGAATTAAATCGAAAAATGTGCAGACCCAGAGACGGAGAAGAGGAGCTCGCCAGTGTACGTGCCGCGTGATGAGCAGTTCTCGGACATTAAAGGGCAAACATTCAGCGCGACGACGCTGCGGTCGGGTTGCATGCCATCCTACCGGCGCTGTCGCCGCTTCTCAACCACACCCGTTGCTTCCCGCACTTCCCGGCCATCGATGCCCTCTATAGTGATGGCATCCCACTCCCCGTCGACGCCAGCGCCTCCTTGAACATCATCAACAACGTCATCCCCCGAGTCGTCCAGATGATCGAGGACACCACTGACCACGTCCTCCGCTTCGAGGTTCCCCACATGGTCGAGAGTGAGCACCACCACCATCGCCACCGCCTACTAGAGCTCGTACACAAGCAATATCTGATCACAACATACATGACATCGCTTTGCAGGGGACAGGTTCTCGTGGTTCAGGGATGAGGAGTTCGCGAGGCAGACACTCGCAGGGCTAACCCTATCTGCATCCGCCGCCTCACGGTAACTAATTAGCTAGGATCGATTAATTGTGTTAGAAAACACCCTCTAAGACGCATGCAATGAAGTGGAAAAGATGTAAAACATGCGATGCAGTAGAAAATCATTCAAAAGGTAATCCTCCTCCGCTTTTAGTCAGTTCGATTAACGAAAGAACATGGTGCAGGAATTCCCCATAGTGAGCAAGCTCGATCCAGAGGTGTACGGCCCGCCGGAGTCGGCGCTAACCAAGGAGCTCCTCGAGAAGATGATGAACGGTATCATGACGGTGGAGGAGGCGCTGGAGCAGAAGCGGCTGTTCATGCTGGACTACCATGACGTGTTCCTGCCGTACGTGCACAAGGTGCGCGAGCTGCCGGAAAGGTCGCTCTATGGGTCCCGCACCATCTTCTTCCTCGGCGAGGAGGGCACGCTGATGCCGATTGCCATCGAGCTCACGCGGCCACAGTCGCCGACTAAGCCGCAGTGGAAGCACGCCTTCACGCATGGGCCTGACGCCACCGACTCGTGGCTGTGGAAGCTGGCCAAGGCGCACGTGCTAACCCACGACACCGGCTACCACCAGCTGGTCAGTCACTGGCTGCGCACGCACGCCTGCGTTGAGCCGTACATCATCGCCACAAACCGGCAGCTCAGCCGGATGCACCCGGTGTACCGCCTCCTGCACCCGCACTTCCGGTACACCATGGAGATCAACGCGCTGGCCAGGGAGAGCCTCATCAACGCCGACGGCATTATCGAGGAGGTCTTCTGGCCGGGTAGGTACTCCATCGAGCTCTGCTCCGTCGCCTACGACGCGACTTGGCAATTCAACACGGAGGCACTGCCGGAGGACCTCATCAGCCGGGGACTTGCCGTGCGCCGGGACGATGGTGAGCTTGAACTCACCATCAAGGACTACCCATACGCCAACGACGGTCTCCTTATCTGGAACTGTATCAACCAGTGGGTGTCCGATTACGTAAAAGTCTACTATAACTCCGATGAAGACGTCACCGGCGACGAGGAGCTTCAGGCGTGGTGGGAGGAGGTGCGCACCCGGGGGCACGCGGACAAGAAGGATGAGCCATGGTGGCCGGTGTGCGACTCCAAAGACAACCTCGTCCAGATCCTGAGCATCATCATGTGGGTCACGTCCGGCCACCATGCCGCCGTCAATTTTGGGCAATACCATTATGCCGGGTACTTCCCCAACCGTCCCACTGTGGTGAGGAAGAACATCCCGGTGGAGGAGAACCGGGAGGACGAGATAAAGAAGTTCATGGCCAGGCCAGAGGAGGTTCTGCTGCAGAGCCTCCCCTCGCAGATGCAGGCCATCAAGGTGATGGCGACACTGGACATTCTCTCCTCACACTCGCCCGACGAGGAATACATGGGAGAGTATGCCGAGCCGGCGTGGCTGGCCGAGCCCATGGTGAAGGCAGCATTCGAGAAGTTCAGCGGTAGGCTCAAGGAGGTGGAGGGCACCATCGACGAGCGAAACAACAACCCAGAGAACAAGAACAGGTGCGGCGCTGGCATCGTGCCATACGAGCTGCTCAAACCATTCTCAGAGCCAGGGGTCACTGGGAGGGGCATCCCTAACAGCATCTCCATCTGATCCCGGCAACAGGATTAAGGGATAGCATTGTATTTCTGCATGTAGGATTGGGACTAAGATGTACACCATGTATGCACCCACGTTGCTCCCGTACGCGACACAGGCCAGGGGAGAGAGTATCTAGTACTAGTGTGTTTCCGCTGCTAGAGCGCAGTGAATCAATACAAATAATGAAGTTATTTATATTGTCAGGTAATGGAATTGATTGCGAAGAACAAAAAACTAGTATATGGTTAATTTTATCGTTTGCAACATTATTACTCACTATAGAAAGAGTGGGCATCGTCGTGTATTTGTGAACAGATCATACCATATCGTATCACCACGGGACTTGGCACATACCATCGAGACAAATTACAAGACATGTGAACCGAGCAGCATTGTAAGGTCAGGACCAGGCCAGAGCAGATGTTGTGTTGGGATCCAGTGTCGATTGGCTACCGAGCATCTTGTCCACACAATGTCAAGACAGAAAACGAGCATATAGACAGGACTTACTGGAGTGGGTAATGTGTATACGTGGATCTGCCAGTTGAAATCGTTACTTGAAAGAAGAACACTCCAAGCAGCATCCCATGTGAGCTAAACTGAGTACAGTCTAACAGTATATGAGATACTACCAACCATGCTTGCACCAATTTATTAGTTATTACCATAGTGAGCAGGAGAGCAGAGTTTACTTTGGTTACTTCCCGTGGTCGAGCATCGCATGGTTGTCTTCTGTGGTCAGTGCGTCTCAACGCAGCAGCTTTGGGTGTCAACAATTGGCATTGACGGAAATTTTGAAAAGAGCTCTGACGCTTCAGATACTCCAAGTTACCTCGAGAATCCAAAGTATCACGATATCTGATACAATTTGAGGAGAAGAGCAGATCTTCGTCACCGAGGGATGAAGCTTTCAGTTGCACCCTGACTGACTGATCAGACAATCAAATTAAGACTAAGATATGAAGAGCATAAAAACAAGGAAGCAGCGCTTTCAAGTGAGATACCAGTGGACGATGGCTCAAAATATGGTCTCGTTGTTATGAAAGAGGGGTCCTGAGCATCAACCTCCAATTGATGTGCTGCGTTGGTCTTTTGAGAGCCTGTTGACTGGACAAGCTTTACTAATTTGTCTGTTATGATTGTCATTGGTGGGCGTAAATCTGGTGATTGCTGCATTGTAGAAATAACATAAGCACTATTTGAAACATGGATGTGTGGTCGCCTAATAGATTATGTAACAACTGAGCTGTCAGTTCATCAGTGCATATGTAATCTCCTTTTTTTTTTTGCCGTTTGGTTAAAGTTCGGTGACTTTGTATGTACTTTTAAGGCCATGTGCATCAATTAGATGCAGAAGCCAGGAGGCAATAAAGCTCTTCCTTGAACTAAAAGAAAATGTACTGCTCGCAGAAAATAGTCCTGAAATCCAGTTGGTGAATCCAGTAAGCATTAGGATATTGCTGTGGCTCTAAGCATTTTAACCATTCCACGTAGCAGCATGTTTCAGTTTTTACCCAATAGCTATCAGCTAGGTTAAGAAACTACAAAACAATGTTACTAGAAAAGAGAAAATGGAGAACTACCTTGATGCAAAGCAAGATGATGTTGCCTAATGCAGAGATAGCTTTAGATGGCATGGAGCCACGTATTCTTGGATCAGTTATTCTTTCCAGAGAATCAAGGTCATGGAGATGAGGAGATGCCCAATCAACTAGAAACTGCTCATTCTGGCTTCTTGAACTGCAGACAACAAGATTCCATCAGTATACTAGAATGCTAGTATGGCACAAGTGTGTGTGATTACGTACCTGTCAAAAGCCTTTTGTCCAGTCAAAAGCACAAGCAGTATCACACCAAAACTGTAAATATCAGCTTTTATGATATCTGTTCCTGAACCATTAGACTCAGGGGCAGCATAGCCTTTAGCACCGCTGAGAGCTTCTGAATCCTGCTTTCAAAGTGGGGTATCGTTAACGGCCAACGAATCAAGTTTGCTTTATACAGTGCAGTATATTATTCAAATTGGATAACACGAGATCCTTCCACCTATTGTGTATATTTGAAGGGAGCATGGGTAGTTTAACGAATTTCAATTGTTTGGAGTGTAGTCGCTTTCTGACTTATGAAAATATTATCCGAAAACTTCCAGGACTACCACATGGTACGTATATGAGTGTCCCGTAATCTAGCTTGACAATGAATGTTAAAAATTCTAATCCGGGAGAGAACAGTTCTAATTATTCTGTTCTAATGCATCCATCCCTGCCTCAAATTTGAATTTCAGATCGTTCAAGTGTCCTTGAATTGATAAAGCAACTGTTAAGTGCGTCACCGAACTTTCTTACAAAATAAACTTAGAGTAGCAATACAACCCTTGTTTATGGTAAACTTATGAACACTGACCATTCTTGTGGCGCTGACAAAATGGCTGAACTTTGGTAACCCACAGTGACTGAGGTAGGGCATGAGCTGAGCATCGAGCAAAATATTTGTAGCTTTAATATTTCCATGGGCAACTGGAGGAGAGCACATCAAATGCATGTAGCTGCAGAGATCAAACATAGATATAACATATATGGGAGTTCCAGTTCCAGTATAGAAGTCTAAAGAAAATGGTATCGATCAACTAAACAATATAAAGCTAAGATAGGTGTAATCAATTATTCTGCAGTACTTTGTACGAAACTGATTAGAGGATTTGGTATAAATACAATCCAGACAAACTGTACTTACTCCAAAGCATAGGCAACTCCAAGAGCAATCTTCATCCGAGCTTTCCATGACAAAGCCCTCGACCTTGTGGCTGATGAAAACAGAAGATCTTCAAGGGAGCCATTTTCTGCATACTCGTATAGAAGAGCACAATGCCCAAACTCCACACAATATCCCACAAGGGAAGAAATATTGGGATGCTTTAATCTGGACATATTCCAAAGAATGTCCATGAGCTCATCTTGTTCTGATAATGACAAATCTATCATGTTGATCTTCTTTATAGCCAGTAGCTGTGCATACAACGAGAAATGCATGACATATTTAATACCTTTGGAATTTTTCTAGGGAAGATAGCCTTCGCTATTTAGGAAAATGACAATTTAACTACCACTGGAAAAATCACATTTTTTGGAAGTGACATGTGGACTAAGAATGTCCCTCCCTGTACATATAATGTAAATCTTATGAAGACATCACAAAAAAGCATTGCTACAGCCCTCAATACTGCAAGACGAGTGTCATGACGAAAAGGAAAAGGAAGTATTCAATCTAGTATAGTCAACAAACCAGATAAAGAGCAAGTCAACTATCAGGGTTAAAATACAAGCTATATAAATTAGACTGAACCTATTGCAGAATAAAACGTTAACAATAAAGAAATTAGACTTTATGAACATAGGTAGTAATGATCCACTTGTTATGATACTAGTATCATACCTGGCCATTAGGAAAATCACCTCTGTAAACTTGGCCAGTAAAACCTTCACCGATAAGGCATTCTTCATTAAAGTTCCTGGTAGCCGCCAAAATGTCAATTGGCAGAAACTGTTTTGCAGGTACAAGGTTTTTGGATGTCTTGGCCAAACTTTTCCTTTTGGGAACTCTTCCAGGTTTAATGCTTTTATTATTGCTAGAAGAAGTATCACGTCCAGTCATAAGAGAACTCCAAGAGTACAGGACCCCATTTGATTTAGGGACTGCAAAATGGCATAATAATTTCAATAATGTGAGGAAGTATGCCCAATAAAAGATTATAATGCAGCATGCAAGGATGAAAACAAAATCTATGCAGATGAATTTTATGTATCATTTCGTCAATGAGCATTGAATATTAAAGGGTTTAGGATTTCTGATGGCTCTCAGGTTTACAGTTGCCAGTCCTAGATTGATGGTGAGTAATAAGAATAACTGAATAACCAAAAGAGATACAAGTATATGTATAACCAATGACCATCAACTAGCATAAATTGGTATGAAAATCCTGGTAAATTGCACAGTGCTACCTGCTTCCAAATTGGCTGGTAAAGACTTGGTATTTTCAGCAGTGCTCTTCAGGTCACATGTGCAACCTTTCCAGCTTTTCAGAATCAACCCAACAATGAACAGTACAAAAATTGTACAGGTGATGGTAGCTATTGCTGCTGCTGTCACTCGAGAGTGTGACTTCGTATGGTGGCTAGGACTGAGCAGAGAAGCGTAGCCAACAGAAGGCTGCGGAGGTTTTGCTTTGTGCTTTAAATTCTGCTTCACAGCTGGTGGAGGTGAAAGTGGAAGAGGAAGTGGAGGTCGATGCTGATATGGGGTGGAGGTGAATGGGTCTTCCTAGTAAATGAGGACGGTGAACGTTTGAAACCCGGTTGAAAATGGTTTCCATCAATCCTGGAATATTAACCAGAAGGTTAATCACGTAGTGTACTACTCCCTCCGTTCCACAATATAAGATGTTTTAGGTGTTACACATGCATGTCTAGATTCATAATAAAAAGAATGAACACATGCACTTAAACGTGTCTAGATACATGTGTGTCATGTGCATGTGCATGTGGAAAAAAACTAAAACATCTTATATTGTGGAACGGAGGGAGTAGATATGAAGTCAAAGACATATAGATATGCACACAATATCCTCAGGAGGGACAGGAAGGGGCAATGTATAACAGAATTCAGTACCTCAACTCAGGAATTAACTCAAAAGTTCCAGGGACATAACCGCTGAAGTGATTATTCTCAATGTTGCTGCAAGCAATAGATGAACATCAGCACTGCCAGATAATATGGAAAATCAAATATGGCTGCATTCCAGTCAAATTTCTTACAGTGCTACCAGCGGAAGGTCTGTCAACAAAATTACAGACCCCGTGAACTCGTTATGCTGTAAGTAACTGCAAAAGCAAGAAAGGAAACTTCTAATTAACAAGTTCCTGCAGCTGTGTACAAGTGTGTATGACATAGAAGGCACATCATTATTACAGATGGTGAAGGTTGTTCAACGAACTAAATGATCTTGGTAAGTCACCGCCAAAAGAGTTGGATGATAAATCCCTGAAAGCAGCGAGGGAACAAATATGAGGTGAGTGAACAAAGCGAGGGTTGCAATTAAAGATGTGTCGTTTTGTTAACATACAAATGAGCTGAAAAATTGTTTTAGAACAGATCGTTGCACAAAAAAGAACTGCAAAAGAAGTTCACAACAACTTGCAGTGCACAAACCATTACACGTGACAAACTGACAATCCCATGCTACATCTGATGATTCATTTAGCAGTATACTAAACGCAGATGTTTCAGGGTACAGATATGTGCACATCATGCTGCAAACGGCATGTTGCAGGCCAGAGTGCAGTAAAATAACTCATTTACTTCACAAGAGGCATTATGTATGAAAAGTAACCAAATAATTAAGATATGGGAACCTTACATTGTTACTAAGCTTTCCATGTTAACGAACACATCACCAATTATTCCAGAGAGATTATTATAGCTGAGATTCCTGCAATCGAGATTACAAATGAATCATCGATTCTGCAACCAAATTTTGAGTAGGGGCCACCGGCTACGGAATGCTCCAATTCTCAAAAATCAACTCACAGATATTTAAGGGAGTGCAAATATGGCAGTGACGGTGGTATAGTTCCCTCGAACTTGTTGGCTGCCAAATTTCTGCAAAAGATCAAGACGTACAATAACCATATCACTTATATTTCATATTTAAATATATTTAACATAGCCTAAAGAGGATAAGCAAAAAAAGGTAAGAAGATTGTACAAGTATTCCACATTTGGGGGCAAAGTGGGTGGGATTTCACCAGCAATGTTGTTGAAGCTCACATCACTATCATCATGCCACATCAATAGACAGAAGTTTGTGTCAAAAATTGCAGAATCATAACCAGTTAGCAGATATCAGAAATTTTGTCACAATAAGCTTACAGCTCTCTCAAAGAGTGGAGTTTCAGCAGTTCTGGACCAAGCCACCCACCAACCCCAAGCCCACTAATATTTCTGCATGGAAGTAACAAAACAGCAAAACCAGAATAAATATCCATATAAATTTGCAGGCAAAACTGACCGGCAAGTTAAGAATTAAGTGAGAATTACATAGCCACGACACACGAGTCCTTGCAAAAGACCCCCCGCCACGATCCAAGTTCGCCGTCTCCGCTGCCACAGGGGTCACCACCCATGGATGTCCACCCAGAAAGCTGCCATGGAGACTCCAGTGCGCCATATAATGCCCAAATCCCGATCGCTGTACAGTATCCAAAGAACAGTAACAACACAAACAGTGAGCCTGTTAGAACCTATAGCTTACAAATTTCAAAGCAGCAAGAGACAAACACAGACAACAGATGGCATCAGACAGAGCAATTGCACAAAGGGAAGTACTTTACAGGCACAAAAACATGCAGTCTTATATATTATGACACTAGATAAGCACATTAACTGTTGTGGCAAGGTAAAAAGTAAGACACACTATTTCCAAGTGCTAGTACACACACATGTGACCATCACACAACCATATCCAGTGACCACGGAACAAAATGTAAGTGCGAGCACGGACAGACACAAGCACAAGCGAGCGCAAAGCAGAGTTGCAGAGTGCGGACACGAATCCACGAGCGCGGGCAAGCTCCCTCACGGCGATTCCAACCAGCCCACGCGCGTGCGCACTGCACAGGGTGAAATTTACTAGAACCACACACGCGCTCACAAAAGCCACAACGAGGAAGCGCGCGCGCAACGCACTCACGCACGCACGAAGCAGAGGAATCACGGGGTAAGACTCGATCACGGATCACCACGTGTCGTGGGTGAGCACACGTACCATCGGAGGGGTCGGTGAACGACGCGGCGGAGGAGAACGCGGCCCAGAGCACCACCGCGGCGAGAAGATGACGCGCCGCGGCCATTCCGACCCCCACGCGCGCCGCGAATCCGCGCCGGTCCCAGCGAAGCCCCTCCCGAATCGAGCAACCCGAGACGAAGTAGAGGGTCCCACCGCACCGTCGCCACGCAGCATGGGATGCTCTTGAAGCCTCAGGAGATCCGGGCGCCCGCGGGGACGCCCAAATCCGCGCCGATTCCCGCGAAATCGCTGCTGGATCGAACAATGTGGGCGCCGATTGGGGAAGCCGGGGGGTCGGAGGGGGTCGAATCGCCCGGAGCGGCCTGCGAAGCTGCGCGGATTTGCTCGCTCCGGTGGCGAGGGTTTAGGGTTTTGAAATGGTCTGGAAGCTTCCGTGTTTGGGAGGGAAGAGGGAAAAGGGGGGCGGGGCGGCGAGGAAGAAGAGAGAGGGGCTGTCACGCGCCGCGCACGTGATAGGCCGTTACGGGAGTGGGATACGGCGTGGGGTTTGAGGCGGTGGGGTGGGATTGGGCGGGAAGGGGTTGGGGGGAAACGGTGCCTGCCCCCGGACTTGTACTTTGATGAACTGGATTTTCGGCCCTCCGATCGCCATCGGACTGTTCAAATGCACCTTCCAAAAAGAAGATGGCATACACTTAAAAATCACACATTTCTCTAAACTAGTCAGCTACACGTGCTTTGCACATTAAAAACAGGGCGTACAATCCTCCTAATTTTGACGCAAATAGCATTACAGAGCATCACGTGTTAAAAATTTGTCGCGCACTAATGTAAATTGATTCCATCACATGCGATTGGATATACTGGTTCAATTTTGCACGTCTTTTTTCTGTAATTACGAAATCTCTTTGCTTCATTAGATTTATATTCTTATCCATGTCACCCATATGTATTCACCGGCTCGCCACATGGGGCTGAACATGCACATGCAGTCTTTTTTTTAGTAGAACACGCACATGCAGTCATGCATACATGACTCATTTTTTTACTGGACTTGCTTGGGCTCTGACTATCTCTGATGCATTGCACCTCGTCAAGCTTGAACATAGGCCCAGCCAGCGGTGTTAGAGCATCTCCAACAGACACGCTTCGGCGCGGCGCGCTATATTTCCTTTGCAGCGCCAAAAAGGTTTTTTTGCGCGTGGGGCGCCGGTTTTGCTTTTCCAGAAGCGCTATAGTTTAGCGCGCCGAAACGCAGCGCTCCAGCAGGCGCCCAAAAAAACGCGCTCTAGAGCCAAATTTTGCAACAAAATAAATACAAACAACACAAATTTAAACGATTTTAAACTTAGTTCGATAGATTTGACGATTTTTCACCTAATACAAACTACTACAAACTACCTAATAGAAACTACAACTCTAGAACTCGAAGTCCGAGAAATCCGAGGCGGTGTCGCTGGAGATTTCGTCCTCCAGCGCGCTCCACCGCTCGTCGCTGGCGGGCCAGGTCGCGCGGCCTGCCGCGAGCTCGGCCTCCGCCTCCCCTTCGCCAGGCGCCGCGCCTCCCTGTTCTCGCGGCGCTCGGCCTGCCGCTCCGCTGCTCCTCCGCGGCGGTGCTCCAGTGCTCCACCTCGAGCTGGTGTTCGCGCGGGTGGCTCCGGTACCAGTCCGCAACCGCGCGCTGGTCCCGCTCCGCGACGAGGCTGAGCATCGCTCGGCGGCGGTGGCGGCGGCGGTCTTCGTCGGTGACGAGGCGCGGCGGCGGCGCCATGTTGCGCGCTTCCTCGGCGTTGCGGCAGTCGTCGAAGTTCATCTGGCGGCGCGAGCGGCCGAGCGCCCACGCCGCCGCGTCCCAGGCGCGGGCGGCCTCCACCGCCGTCTCGAACGTCCCGAGCTGGACGCGCTCCTCGCCGGACCGGATCTCCGACGTGAAGGTGCCGTTCGGGCGCGCGCCGACGCCGCGGTAGCCAGATTGGCTTCGGCGGCGCGGCGGCATGGTGGTGGCGGCGCGGCGCGGGCGGAGGTGGGGAAAAGATTGGAACTATCCAGACGCGCGCGGGAGAGAGAGAGAGGTGGTTGCGTGGCGCGTTTGTGTCCAGCGCGCGTGCCGCTTCGTCCAGCGCGCTGGACCGTTTTCCCTCGCGGCGGAAGTTTCCTGCGTCTGCTGGAGAGCGCGAACCGGCCCCGCGCGCGGGAAACGGCCGGTATTTCGCGCGCGCGGCGTTTTTGGCGCGTCTGTTGAAGATGCTCTTACACGCCACACGGGCCGTAAGTTTCCGCCGAGTGCAGCAGGCATCGTTGGTGGCTGGAGTTAACTCCTCGATGTTTCTAGAATGAAGTAGAGAAAGGTGGGCGCTACTGTACTGTAGCTGCGAATCCCAGTATCCTAGGCCGTCGGATGGTGTCCAATCAACGGTACAAGTTGCACTTTGATGATTGAACTCAAACTTTCAAAATTGGTACACTATATAGGAGTATAGAAATGCCACATGGCTCTTGATTGGCGTCATCGTCTAATTACATGGTCGTCGTCCTGAATGTAATGCTCAAGTATATTACATAACAGAGTAAGGGATATCGTCGACATTCTCGCTAGCAAGGAAAGAGGGAGTTATTGAAGGCCATTCAATTAGGAGGTGGGATATTGAAGTGCACCACCAGATAATTCGTCGCGGCCTAGAAGAATATGATAGGCGCATCTGAAAGGATAAGGATGTCGCCTAGAGGGGGATGAATAGGCGATTTAAAACTTTTCCGGTTTAAACTTGATAATTGTGGAATAAAACTAGGTGTTTAAATTAACAACTCAACAACCTAAATAAACTAGTCTCACCTATGTGCACCAACAACTTATGCTAAGCAAGACAAACAACAAGGTGATAGCAAGATATAATACTTCAAGCACGAAGGCTATCACAATGTAAATTGCATAAGTAAAGAGCTCGGGTATAGAAATAATCGAGGCACGCGGAGACGATGATGTATTCCCGAGTTCTCCTTTTGAGGGGAGTACGTCTCGTTGGAGGGGTATGAGTTTCAAACTCAAGACGCCACAAATGGGCTCACCCTATTCTCCGATGAACCTCGCACAAAATCTCGGTTCACCTTCCACTATTGATTTTCTTTTGGTCGGAAATCGAGTCCCTTACAACAATCTTGAGGCACAACCCACAAAAGGATTGGGAGCTCCCAAGTGGTCACAAAAGGCCTCAACCGCCACAAAAGGCGTCTAGGGTCCAAAGACCCAAGAGTAACAAGCTCACGAACTTTCACTTCCACGAATCCTCGTGGAGAGCACAAACCGATGCAAAAAAGCAATGGCAAGAACACAAGAAGTGCTCAAGTCCTTCACTCTCAAATCCCACCAAAAGCAACTAATGATTGTGGGGGAAAAAAGAGAAAGAACAAAGAAGAACTCAACAAATGAAACTCTAAGATCAAGATCAACTAGGTTCCCCTCACTTAGAGGAGGAATGGATTGGTGGAAATGTAGATCTTGATCTCCTCTCCCTTTCCCTCAAAGATATGCAAGAATCATGGGAGGGATTGAGAGGTAGGCAAGCTTTTCCAAAGGTCAACAATGGAGGAGAGAGGGGGAAAAACGTGCTCAAAAGGGTTAGAGAGCCATTGGAGAAAAAAGCCCCTTAAATAGGTCCCCTTAAAATGTGTCCTTTGGGCAGTGCAGGGAGGCCGGCCTGGAGCCCGGCCAGGCTGGCCTGGGGGCTGGCCTGGAGGCTGGCCTGGGGACTGGCCTGCGCAGAGAGGCCGGCCTGGGAGCCGGCCAGGCTGGCCTGGGGGCTGGCCACCCAGCAGAGGCGCCCAGCCAGGGAGCCGGCCTAGGCTGGCCACCCAGCAGAGGCGCCCAGCCTGGGAGCCGGCCTAGGCTGGCCTGGGGGCTGGCCAGACCGACAAAACCGATAAAACTGTAAACTCAATATCTTTTTCATCCGGACTCTGATTTCGATGATCTTGGGCTCGTTGGAATCACAACGAAGAGCACTACAAGATTATGCAGAGAAACGTCATAGTCCATCATGTGAGGAGGAAACCACAAGAGGAGAGTTTGACCTCTCTTATAAAAGACAAACCGGTAAAACCTCCAATATCAAAAACGCAACAAGATATTCATATGAAATCCGTTTTTGATGAACTAGAGCTTGGTATGGAGATAAACACAAGCTCCAAATTCTCACATGGATAAAAGCCAAATAAGAACCAAGAAAGATGAAATGCCAAATATGCAAAGGTTTGAGCTCTCCACAAAGATGCGATCAAGTTATTCACTTGAGAGCCCCTCTTGATAGTACGCCGTCTATCCTAAACCCGGTCTCCCACTAAACACCATGAGACCGGTAAAATAGAAACGCTATGAAGATCATACCTTTGCCTTGCGCATTCCACTTGAGCTAGATGATGACGATCTTGACTCCCACAAGTTGGAACACCTTTCTTGATTGTGCTTACTAGCACATGCTTGATGAAGACCTCTCGAAATAATCCCCCATACACCATGATGGGAGAGCCTTGCTAAGCTCCGTCTTCATGAATCCAATTGCACTTCATCTTCTTATCTTGATATATATGATGGCTTGGAGATAACATGAAAGTTCACTCAATCTTCTTTTCCAAGCCATGCTTGCAATAAGCTCATCTCTAAATGATCATTCTTCATATAAACCCTTGGATAGGACCTTGGTCATCATATACTCCTCTAGAGTTCAACACATGAACTCCAATCTTTTCCTATGGACAAGATCTACAAGAACATCTCAATGCAAACATTAGTCCATACGGATTGTCATTAATTACCAAAACCACACATGGAGCAACACAAGCACTTTCAATCTCCCCCATTTTGGTAATTGATGACAATCTCTTTTACGAGGGTTTATATAATGAATTAAGCAACCATGCACAACAAAGAGCAAGGATGCAAAAGAAAGAAAGGCAAATGCTTAAGAACGAAACTAAAGCATAAAACCAAATTCCCTTAAACCCTCTAAACTTCTCCCCCATTGACATCGATTGCCGAAATGGGAGGAAAAATTTAGAAGGCCATTATAGTAAGAGCTCCCCCATAATGTGTGCATTTCTCATAATATGAGTGAAAACAAATGCACGTATCCAATGACGAATAGTTGGGAAGGAGATCAAACTATATTGAGGATCCAAAGATTGCAAAAGAAAAACAAATTGAAAGATACTTCGACAAAAGAAGTAACCAATCAAAGGATCCGAAAAACCAATAGAACATAAGATATTATGATAAGAGCAACCAAGTGTTCTAAAAATCAAGAGAGAGCTCCCCAAGGTACGTGCACAATGTAGGATTTGCATTTCAATATAGTGTGCACAACATGGAATCCTCACTCCCTCCTAGATAATTTTGAACACAAACAAGTGCAAGAGAGAATTTTTAAAATACCAATTAAAGATGTAACTATTCTCATGTGTATAAGTTTCTAAGTAGACATCAATCAAAATATAAGTCCACAAAGAAACATGCACACACAAAATAGATACTACGGTGAAGATAATGATATCCTAGTGGAAGTCATATATATACCAATAAGATCTTTGCTTTAAAGCATAGCACAAAGCTCAATTTTATCTTAAAAGGATATAGATGAACTTCCAACAAAATCTCATCATAGCATCCAAAAATATCCACAAGGGAACAAAGGTAGTTGGGATGCTCCGAGAAAGATAACAAGTATCACTCAAAGGAAATTCATGCCAAGATACAACATACACAAGGTTGAAAGCTAGTAAAGTATGCATGAGGTAGATACTTATTACCGAGATAGCATTGGTGATGTAGAAGATAAGAGTTCACGATCATCGAGTTTGGCTCTAATAAGCACATGGTGACACCACACCTTCCTTGTATATGAGACAAGCTTCCAATGCATCTCCAATGTACCTAAAACAAATTCAAGTACAAAATGGTACCCAACTCATTGGGCACAAAGTAGTTAGAGCAACTACAATACATAGGACAAACTCCACATAAATATGTGCATATTGATATGAAATTGAATTTCATGCACATCTTAGCCATTTAGGATTTGATGGAGTTTACCCTATATATTGGATCAACGAAATTAAGCATGCCACAAGATATACATATAGTAAATATGCATGCATAAGACTTCCAAGAACCACGAGATACAAATTGGACAAAAACACCAATTAAATCAAGAAATCACACACAAGTGTGACAAGAAAGAGAATTGTCCAAATTATATCAAAAGCCCAAATCAACACATGATTGAAGATACCACTTTGAAAATATACCAAATGAAAGTAAGATCCAATTGATGAAAATGCCATCAAGGAATAAACCAAACCCTCTACACTTCTCATGATAGCACAAAGTACCAAGACAAGGAATGTTTGTCTTCCAAAGAGACACGTCATCGGGATAAAAAACCAATTGAAGACAACTAATGTTCAAAAACATATAGGATTGCTCCTCCAAGATTTGTGCATTATTTATGATCTTGCATTTGAATACAAAATGCACATAAGTGGGATCATCACTCTCCATACATATTATTCAAACACTAGTCATATTCAAGGAAAGCAATAGGATACAAAACCAATTCAAAGGATGATGTTCTACTCAATATAGACTAGCTTCTCCAAGAATAGTGCATTATCTAGAAGTAGGACTTTGAATGAAAATGCACTAGAATGGGATCATTGCTTTTCTTAACTCAAGAAATCATAAACAAAATTTGAGTAGAGCAACATGGATCCAAAAGAGAAGCAATAAAAGCATTTTTAAGTATGATGGAACTTATTTGAGCAACATGCCACATAGGAACAAGATAATTAACAATATCAATTCTAGGTGGCAAAACCTCACATGTTCACATTTTCTAGGCTTGTAATATGCACATAGCTTATTACTCCCTCATAATGTGATAATCCATTTCTTTTACACAAGAGGCAAACAAACCAACAAGAGATAATTAATGAACATTATAGAATTTGAATTTCTCATGAGCATGACATACCACATAGAGAAAAGATAATAGTGATATATCATCACTAAGTGGTATTCCTCATGTACACACATTGTTAGGATTGTGAAGTGCACGAAGCACATCACTTCCCCAAAATGGGATAGTCCATTAATCTCTCAAAAAGAGAGCCAACAAGATAAGATATCCAATACAAGTAATAAGGCTCAACACAAGTAAATGGTGTGCAAACCAACATACACATACTTGATTACTCAAGATAAGTAAGTAGAGAGCACAACACATACAAACACTAGCAAGGTACAAAACCAAACACATGCAAGGGTGCAAGCAACATTCAATGTATATATGATATAAGCACAAGTTACCGCAAGGAGGAACATTGGATATTAGATAGAACAATATAATCCAAATGACTTGGCTTGAGAGAATAAACTTGATGAAGATCCCTTAATTCTTCATGATGTAGCCAAGTCTCCAAAGCCCTCCAACAACACCTATTGATCAAGTTTTAGTTTGTTGATCCCCAACCAAGTTGGGTCCTAAGAGGTTAGTCACAATAGGCTTGGCAATCCAAATGGTGCTTTTCTTGACACCACTTTGAGTACCAACATATTTGGCAAACACATTGCCAACCTTATCCTTCCGAAGAGAATAAACATCATCAATAATAATGGGGTTGGATAAGGTACCATTTGTGCATGAAGAAGCAAAGTGACCCTTCTCATGGCATAAGTAGCAACATTTGCTTCCTCCTTTCTTCTTAGTTGAACTCTCAACTTGAGGAGGAATAGCTTGATTCTTCTTGGGAAGGGGCCTTGCTTCATCTTGAGTTTGAGCATGAGGCCGCTTCCCTTGTTGCTTCTCACTAAGAGGCTTCTTCTTCAAAGGGCAAGATCTAACATGGTGCCCTTCAACTTTGCACTTAAAGCAAATAATCTTGGCCGAATCTTTAACTTGTTCTTGGCCCTTTTTCTTCTTGTTAGACTTGGACTTGTTCTTGTTATTGGAGTTGAATCCAAGTCCACTCTTGTCATTGGGGCGTCTTTGAACACTCAACACATTGTCAAGTGTGGACTTCCCAACATGACGCTTTTCCAAGTCTTTCTTCAAAGAAGCGACTTGGGCCTTGAGCTCTTTTAATTCCTCTACATGGTTAGTATCAACAAAAACACTAGTTAGAGCAACAAGGCATGGAAAGTAATTAATCACAAGATGTAGTAATATTGTGAGTGGATGAATCACAAGGACTAGCACATTGCAATAAAGCATTTATAGTACAAATAGTGCCATTGTCCACATGAGGCTCACAAGATGTTACCTTTGTAGTGATAGGTTCATGAGCTAACTTTAGCTTCGCATGAGATGCTAGAAGATCCTCATTAGAGTTAGAGAGCTTTTCATGACTTTCTTCCAATTTCTCATACTTGCTAGTTAGCAACTCAAGTTGAGCCCTTAGCTCAACATTCTACTTCAAAATAGATGCTTCACAAGAAGTGGAGTTAGTAGCACAAGCATCATTAGCATTAGAAATGGAAGAGGACAACTTGGCAAGTGATACGTCTCAAACGTATCTATAATTTTTGATGTTCCATGTTGATATTATACCAATTGTTACATGTTTTACGTACACTTCATATCATTTTTATACATTTTCTGGGACTAACCTATTAACAAGATGCCACAGTGCCAGTTCCTGTTTTCTGCTGTTTTTGTATTTCAGAAAAGCTGTTAAGGAAATATTCTCGGAATTGGACGGAAATCAACGGAGGTCCTTATTTCACCGACACGTCCACGGAGTCCAAAAGAGAGACGGAGAAGCGCCAGGAGGCCGCCACACCATGCCTGGGCGCGGCCCCCTGCCTGCCGCGCCCTAGGGTGGTGCGGGCCCCTCGGGTGGCCTCCGACGCCGCCCTTTCGCCTATTTATTCCTCCCGTTTGGAAAACCCTAAATACCCGAGACATATTCCACGAAAAGTTTCAGAGGCGCCGCCGTCGTCAACCCTAGCTCGGGAGGGTTCTGAAGCTCTTCCCGACACCCTACCGGAGAGGGGAATCATCACCGGAGGGCTCTACATCGCCATGCCTGCCTCCGGAGTGATGCGTGAGTAGTTCATCCTTGGACTACGGGTCCATAGCAGCAGCTAGATGGTTGTCTCTCCACTTTATGCTATCATGTTTAGATCTTGTGAGCTGCCTAACATGATCAAGATCATCTTATTGTAATGCTACATGTTGTGTTTGCTGGGATCCGATGAATATTGAATACTATGATCAAGTTGATTATTAATCTATCTTACATGTTATTTATGATATTGCATGCTCTCCGTTACTAGTAGATGCTTTGGCCAAGTAGATGCTTGTAACTCCAAGAGGGGGTATTTATGCTAGATAGTGGGTTCATGCCTCCAGTAATCTGGGCGAGTGACAGCAACGTCTAAGTTTGTGGATGTGCTGTTGCCACTAGGGATAACATAACAATGCTATGTCCACGGTCATATGTATTTGTTTACATTACGCACATTACTTAATGTGATTATCCGTTGCTTGCAACTTAATACCAATGGGGGACACGGATGTTAACCTGACGGTGGATTATTAGTCATAGATGCGGTTGGATAACGGTCTATGTATCTTGTCGTAATGCCCAATTAAATATCATGGTAGTCATCTTGTCATTTATATGCATTGTCATGCGCTCACTATTTTATCAATTGCCCAGCTGTAATTTGTTTACCCAACATGTTATTTATCTTTATGGAGAGACACCACTAGTGAACTGTGGACCCCGGTCCATTCTTTTACACTGATAAAACCACCAACTGCAAACAATTGTTCTCTTTTACTTCCTGCAATTAAATACTATTTTCCACACCATACGTTTAATCCTTTGTTACAGCAAGCCGGGAAGATTGACAACCTTCCTGTTTCGTTGGGGCAAAGTAGTTTGATTGTGTTGCGTGCAGGTTCCACGTTGGTGATCGAGCAACGGCGCCACCAACAACCTTCTGAAGTGCTCCTAATCCTCCTGGATCTGACAACCTTGGTTTCTTACTGAGGGAAAACTTGCTGCAGCACTGCTTCATACCTTCCTCTTGGGGTCTCCCAACGAACGTGTGTTTCACTCATCAAGCTATTTTTCTGGCGCCGTTGCCGGGGAGATAGAAGACTTCAGCAAGGGGAGTCTCATGCTTCCAATCTCTTTACTTTGTTTTTTGTCTTGCTTAGTTTACTTTTATTTTATCTTGTTTGTTTTTAATTATCAAAAACACAAAAAAATTAGTTACTTGCATCTAGTTTATTTTCGAATTGTTATTTTCTGTCCTGTTTTAATTTGCTAAAATAAGTACTCCTGAGAACACTAAGTTGTGCGATTTCACTAGCACAAACAACAATGATTTCATATGCACACCTATTGCACCACCTGCTTCTAAAGCTGAATTTTATGAAATTAAACCTGCACTATTAAATCTTGTTATGAAAGAGCAATTTTCTGGTGTTAGTACTGATGATATTGCTGCTCACCTTAATAACTTTGTTGAACTTTGTGAAATGCAAAAGCATAAGGAAGTAGACGGTGATATTATTAAATTGAAACTTTTTCCTTTCTCCTTGAGAGGACGTGCTAAAGAATGGTTGCTATCTTTGCCTAGAAATAGTATTGATTCTTGGACTAAATGCAAAGATGCTTTCATTGTAAAATACTATCCTCCTGCTAAGATTATATCTTTGAGAAGTAGCATAATAAATTTTAAACAATTTGAAAATGAACATGTTGCTCAAGCATGGGAGAGAATGAAATCATTGGTTAAGAATTGTCCCACTCATGGACTGACTACTTGGATGATCATCCAAACCTTCTATACAGGATTAAATTTTTCTTCAAGGAATTTGTTGGATTCGGCCTCTGGAGGTACCTTCATGTCCATCACTTTGGGTGCTGCAACAAAGCTTCTAGATGATATGATGATAAATTATTCTGAGTGGCACACCGAGAGAGCTCCAACAGGTAAAAAGGTAAATTCTGTTGAAGAAACCTCTTCCTTGAGTGCTAAAATTGATACTATTATGTCTATGCTTGCAAATGGTCAAGTGCATGTTGATCCAAATAATGTTCCTTTAGCCTCTTTGGTTGCTCAAGAAGAGAATGTTGATGTGAACTCCTTTAGCAAAAATAAGATCATTTGTTTCATCAAGAGATTCAAGTTTCTCCTCAAGAGACACTCGAAGCTCATGCTCTTCCTCAAGAGCATTTTCTAAGGATGCTTTTTCCATAGCATCCTCTCTTTCGATCCTTCCCTTTTCTTCAATGATTTTCTTGCACTTAATAGCAAAAGTCAAAATTTCACACAAATAAGAGCAAGCTTTACTATCATTAGGGAGAGCACCAAAAACCATCTCACTCTTCTCCTTTAAGGAGTCAATATCATCCTCTTTTAATCCATAATAATCCTCATCCTCATCGTCACAAGATGTAGTGGGTTCCAAAGGTGAAGATACCTTTGAATCCCTAGCCATAGGGCAAAAGTGAGAAATGGACGATGATGATGAAGATTTGCTTGAAGCACCATTGAGATCCATGTCTTGTTCCAACAAATGTTGGGTTTCCTCTACATTGTTAGTCATACAAGTACTAGAGGAAATGGAAGCATTGTTTTCATGGCAACAAGACATAGAAAGCATATCATCATGAGATTTAGTTAAGCAACTAATACATGATATGCAAGGACTATCAACACTAGCATGTAGGACATTTGAAGTGCTAGAGGAGTCTAAGTCCAAAGATAGAACATTGCAATGAGATAGAGATGAAGTATAGTCAATAGAATATTCACCATCAACAAAGCAATTTCTATCACCACTCACCATATCATTACCTTGTGACAAATCACATGTTGGTGAAGTGGAAGAAGTTGTGAACTCATCACGGCCGGATGTGGAAGGAGAGCAATCATCCTCAATAATGTCGGACACTTCATATTTATCTTGAAGCTTGGTCCAAAACTCATGAACATTCCGAAAAGGCATGATTGATGCAAGAACTACATCGCTCAAAACACAAATGAGACCATTAGATACTTGAGTATCGAGATGAGAGTTTTTCTCATCCTCTAAAGATAATTCTTGGGAATCCTTTGGAGGAGAAAAACCCACATCTACAATGCTCTCAATATATTTTGGACCCATGTCACTAAAAAGATTAAGCATGCGAATTTTCCAAACATCATAATTTGTGCCATCGAATATGAAAGTGGGATCGTGCACTAATTCTCTAAACGACATCTTTTACTCTCTAGGCGGTAAAGCCCAAAAAGGGAGTCCAGGCACTGATACCAATTGAAAGGACAAGGATGTCGCCGAGAGAGGGGGTGAATAGGCGATTTCAAACTTTTCCGGTTTAGGCTTGATAATTGCGGAATAAAACTAGGTGTTTAAATCAACAAGGCAACAACCTAAATAAACTAGGATCACCTATGTGCACCAACAACTTATGCTAAGCAAGACAAGCAATAAGGTGATAGCAAGATATAATGCTTCAAGCACGAAGGCTATCACAATGTAAATTGCATAAGTAAAGAGCTCGGGTATAGAAATAACCGAGGCACGCGGAGACGATGATGTATTCCCGAGTTCCTCCTTTTGAGGGGAGTACGTCTCGTTGGAGGGGTGTGAGTTTCAAACTCAAGACGCCACAAATGGCCTCACCCTATTCTCCGATGAACCTCGCACAAAAGCTCGGTTCACCTTCCACTATTAATTTCCTTTTGGGCGGAAATCGAGTCCCTTACAACAATCTCGAGGCACAACCCACAAAAGAATTGGGAGCTCCCAAGTGGCCACAAAAGGCCTCAACCACCACAAAAGGTGTCTAGGGTCCAAAGACCCAAGAGTAACAAGCTCACGAACTTTTACTTCCACGAATCCTCGTGGAGAGCACAAACCGATGCACAAAAGCAATGGCAAGAACACAAGAAGTGCTCAAGTCCTTCACTCTCAAATCCCACCAAAAGCAACTAATGCTTGTGGGGGAAGAAGAGAGAAAGAACAAAGAAGAACTCAGCAAATGGAACTCCAAGATCAAGATCAACTAGGTTCCCCTCACTTAGAGGAGGAATGGATTGGTGGAAATGTAGATCTTGATCTCCTCTCACTTTCCCTCAAAGATATGCAAGAATCATGGGAGGGGTTGAGAGGTAGGCAAGCTTTTCGAAAAGTCAACAATGGAGAAGAGAGAGGGAAAACGTGCTCAAAAGGGTTAGAGAGCCATTGGGGAAGAAAGCCCCTTAAATAGGTCCCCTTAAAATGTGTCCGTTGGGCAGTGCAGGGAGGCCGGCCTAGAGCCCGGCCAGGCTGGCCTGGAGGCTGGCCTGGGGGCTGGCCACCCAGCAGAGGCGCCCAGCCTGGGAGCCGGCCTAGGCTGGCCTAGGGGGTGGCCACCCAGCAGAGGCGCCTAGCCTGAGAGCCAGCCTAGGCTGGCCTGGGGGCTGGCCAGACAGACAAAACCGATAAAATTGTAAACTAAATATCTTTTTCATCCGGACTCCGATTTCGATGATCTTGGTCACGTTGGAATCACAACGAAGAGCACTACAAGATTATGCAGAGAAACATCATAATCCGTCATGTGAGGAGGAAACCACAAGAGGAGAGTTTGACCTCTCTTATAAAAGACAAACCGGTAAAACCTCCAATATCAAAAACGCAACAAGATATTCATATGAAATCCGTTTTTGATGAACTAGAGCTTGGTATGGAGATAAACACAAGCTCCAAATTCTAACATGGATAAAAGCCAAATAAGAACCAAGAAAGATGAAATGCGAAATATGCAAAGGTTTGAGCTCTCCACAAAGATGCGATCAAGTTACTCACTTGAGAGCCCCTCTTGATAGTACGCCGTCTATCCTAAACCCGGTCTCCCACTAAACACCATGAGACCGTTAAAATAGAAACCCTATCAAGATCATACCTTTGCCTTGCGCATTCCACTTGAGCTAGATGATGACGATCTTGACTCCCTCAAGTTGGAACACCTTTCTTGATTGTGCTTGCTAGCACATGCTTGATGAAGACCTCTCCAAATACTCCCCCATACACCATGATGGGAGAGCCTTGCTAAGCTCCGTCTTCATGAATCCAATTGCACTTCATCTTCTTATCTTGATATATATGATGGCTTGGAGATAACATGAAAGTTCACTCAATCTTCTTTTCCAAGCCATGCTTGCAATAAGCTCATCTCTAAATGACCATTCTTCATATAAACCCTTGGATAGGACCTTGGTCATCATATACTCCTCTAGAGTTCAACACATGAACTCCAATCTTTTCCTATGGACAAGATCTACAAGAATATCTCAATGCAAACATTAGTCCATACGGATTGTCATTAATTACCAAAACCACACATGAAGCAACACAAACACTTTCAATCTCCCCCATTTTGGTAATTGATGACAATCCCTTTTACGAGGGTTTATATAATGAATTAAGCAACCATGCACAACAAAGAGCAAGGATGCAAAAGAAAGAAAGGCAAATGCTTAAGAACGAAACTAAAGCATAAAACCAAATTCCCTTAAACCCTCTAAACTTCTCCCCCATTGACATCGATTGCCGAAATGGGAGGAAAAATTTAGAAGGCCAATATAGTAAGAGCCCCCCCATAATGTGTGCATTTCTCATAATATGAGTGAAAACAAATGCACGTATCCAATGACGAATAGTTGGGAAGGAGATCAAACTATATTGAGGATTAAAAGATTGCAAAAGAAAAACAAATTGAAAGATACTTCGACAAAAGAAGTAACCAATCAAAGGATCCGAAAAACCAATAGAACATAAGAAGATATTATGATAAGAGCAACCAAGTGTTCTAAAAATCAAGAGAGAGCTCCCCAAGGTACGTGCACAATGTAGGATCTGCATTTCAATATAGTGTGCACAACATGGAATCCTCACTCCCTCCTAGATAATTTTGAACACAAACAAGTGCAAGAGAGAATTTTTAGAATACCAATTAAAGATGTAACTATTCTCATGTGTATAAGTTGCTAAGTACACATCAATCATGAAGATATAAGTTCACAAAGAAACATGCACATACAAAATAGATACTACGGTGAAGAACATGATATCCTAGTGGAAGTCATATATATACCAATAAGATCTTTGTTTTAAAGCATAGCACAAAGCTCAATTTTATCTTAAAAGGATATAGATGAACTTCCAACAAAATCTCATCATAGCATCCAAAAATATCCACAAGGGAACAAAGGTAGTTGGGATGCTCCGAGAAAGATAACAAGTATCACTCAAAGCAAATTCATGCCAAGATACAACCTACACAAGGTTGAAAGCTAGTAATGTATGCATGAGGTAGATACTTGTTACCGAGATAGCATTGGTGATGTAGAAGATAAGAGTTCACGATCATCCGAGCTTGGGTCTAATAAGCACATGATGACACCACCTTCCTTGTATATGAGACAAGCTTCCAATGCATCTCCAATGTACCTAAAACAAATTCAAGTACAAAATGGTACCCAACTCATTGGGTCCAAAGTAGTTAGAGCAACTACAATACATAGGACAAACTCCACATAAATATGTGCATATTGATATGAAATTGAATTTCATGCACATCTTAGCCATTTAGAATTTGATGGAGTTTACCCTATATATTGGATCAACGAAAGTAAGCATGCCATAAGATATACATATAGTAAATATGCATGCATAAGACTTCCAAGAACCAAACGAGATACAAATTGGACAAAAACACCAATTAAATCAAGAAATCACACACAAGTGTGACAAGAAAGAGAATTGTCCAAATTATATCAAAAGCCCAAATCAACACATGATTGAAGATACCACTTTGAAAAGATACCAAATGAAAGTAAGATTCCAATTGATGAAAATGCCATCAAGGAATAAACCAAACCCTCTGCACTTCTCATGATAGCACAAAGTACCAAGACAAGGAATGTTTGTCTTCCAAAGAGACACGTCATCGGGATAAAAAACCAATTGAAGACAACTAATGTTCAAAAACATATAGGATTGCTCCTCCAAGATTTGTGCATTATTTATGATCTTGCATTTGAATACAAAATGCACATAAGTGGGATCATCACTCTCCATACATATTATTCAAACACTAGTCATATTCAAGGAAAGCAATAGGATACAAAACCAATTCAAAGGATGATGTTCTACTCAATATAGACTAGCTTCCCCAAGAATAGTGCATTATCTAGAAGTAGGACTTTGAATGGAAATGCACTAGAATGGGATCATTGCTTTTCTTAACTCAAGAAATCATAAGACAAAATTTGAGTAGAGCAACATGGATCCAAAAGATAAGCAATAAAAGCATTTTTAAGTATGATGGAACTTATTTGAGCAACATGCCACATAGGAACAAAATAATTAACAATATCAATTCTAGGTGGCAAAACCTCACATGTTCACATTTTCTAGGCTTGTAATATGCACCTAGCTTATTACTCCCTCATAATGTGATAATCCATTTCTTTTACACAAGAGGCAAACAAACCAACTAGAGATAATTAATGGACATTATAGAATTTGAATTTCTCATGAGCATGACATACCACATAGAGAAAAGATAATAGTGATATATCATCACTAAGTGGTATTCCTCATGTACACACATTGTTAGGATTGTGAAGTGCACGAAGCACATCACTCCCCCAAAATGGGATAGTCCATTAATCTCTCAAAAAGAGAGCCAACAAGATAAGATATCCAATACAAGTAATAAGGCTCAACACAAGTAAATGGTGTGCAAACCAACATACACATACTTGATTACTCAAGATAAGTAAGTAGAGAGCACAACACATACAAACACTAGCAAGGTACAAAACCAAACACATGCAAGGGTGCGAGCAACATTCAATGTATATATGATATAAGCACAAGTTACCGCAAGGAGGAACATTGGATATGAGATAGAACAATATAATCCAAATGACTTGGCTTGAGAGAATAAACTTGATGAAGATCCCTTAATTCTTCATGATGTAACCAAGTCTCCAAAGCCCTCCAACAACACCTATTGATCAAATTTTAGTTTGTTGGTCCCCGACCAAGTTGTGTCCTAAGAGGTTAGTCACAATAGGCTTGACAACCCAAATGGTGCTTTTCTTGACACCACTTTGAGTACCAACATATTGGCAAACACATTGCCAACCTTATCCTTCCGAAGAGAATAAACATCATCAATAATAATGGGGTTGGATAAGGTACCATTTGTGCATGAAGAAGCAAAGTGACCCTTCTCATGGCATAAGTAGCAACATTTGCTTCCTCCTTTCTTCTTAGTTGAACTCTCAACTTGAGGAGGAATAGCTTGATTCTTCTTGGGAAGGGTCCTTGCTTCATCTTGAGTTTGAGCTTGAGGCCGCTTACCTTGTTGCTTCTCACTAAGAGGCTTCTTCTTCAAAGGGCAAGATCTAACATGGTGCCCTTCAACTTTGCACTTAAAGCAAACAATCTTGGCCGAATCTTTAACTTGTTCTTGGCCCTTTTTCTTCTTGTTAGACTTGGACTTGTTCTTGTTATTGGAGTTGAATCCAAGTCCACTCTTGTCATTGGGGCGTCTTTGAACACTCAACACATTGTCAAGTGTGGACTTCCCAACATGACGCTTTTCCAAGTCTTTCTTCAAAGAAGCGACTAGGGCCTTGAGCTCTTTTAATTTCTCTACATGGTTAGTATCAACAAAAACACTAGAGGAAGTAGATGCTTCATTGTTAGAGCAACAAGGCATGGAAGGTAATTCATCACAAGATGTAGCAATATTGTGAGTGGATGAATCACAAGGACTAGCACATGGCAATAAAGCATTTAGAGTACAAATAGTGCCATTGTCCACATGAGGCTCACAAGATGTTAACTTTGTAGTGATAGACTCATGAGCTAACTTTAGCTTCACATGAGATGCTAGAAGATCCTCATTAGAGCTAGAGAGCTTTTCATGACTTTCTTCCAATTTCTCATACTTGCTAGTTAGCAACTCAAGTTGAGCCCTTAGCTCAACATTCTCCTTCAAAATAGATGCTTCACAAGAAGTGGAGTTAGTAGCACAAGCATCATTAGCATAAGAAATGGAAGAGGACAACTTGGCAAGCTCATCATTTAACCTAGCATTTTCCTCAATAATATTAGCATGATCACATGAGAAGAAGAGGAACTAGGCACATCATTTTTAGATAGTTGAGTTTGGAGCTAATCATGAGACTTGGTAAGGAGAGAGTGTTCACTTTCCAAAGCCTTAAGAATTTTATCAAGTCTCTCTATATCCTTAATTAGTCTAGCATTGCCAACACCAAATTCAACCTTTTCCTTTTTAAGCACATTATATTTAGCAATAGCATGATCTATTTACTTAATGATTTTAGCAAAAATAATATAATTTGTTTCATCAAGAGATTCAAGTTTCTTCTCAAGAGACACTCGAAGCTCATGCTCTTCCTCAAGAGCATTTTCTAAGGATGCTTTTTCCATAGCATCCTCTCTTTCGATCCTTCCCTTTTCTTCAATGATTTCCTTGCACTTAATAGCAAAAGTCAAAATTTCACACAAATAAGAGCAAGCTTTACTATCATTAGGGAGAGCACCAAAAACCATCTCACTCTTCTCCTTTAAGGAGTCAATATCATCCTCTTTTAATCCATAATAATCCTCATCCTCATCATCACAAGATGTAGTGGGTGATGACGTGGATCGCACGCTCGTTGGGAGACCCCCAAGAGGAAGGTATGAAGCAGTGTAGCAGCAGTTTCCCTCAGTATGAAACCAAGGTTTAATCGAACCAGTAGGAGCAAGAAATCACTTATGAAGGTTGTCAGTGGCGCGCTGACGTGGAATCTGCACACAACACAATCAAACTACTTTGCCCCAACGAAACAGTGAGGTTGTCAATCTCACCGGCTTGCTGAAAACAAAGGATTATACGTATGGTGTGGAAAACAGTAGTAAATTGCAGAGAATGAAAAGGAACAATGTTTGCAGTTGGTTGTATTATCAGTGTAAAAGAATGGACCGGGGTCCACAGTTCACTAGTGGTGTCTCTCCATAAAAGATAACTAACATGCTGGGTGAACAAATTACAGCTGGGCAATTGACATAATATTGAGCGCATGACAATGCATATATGACATGATGATTACTATGATATTCATGTGGGCATTACGAAAAAATACATAGACCATTATCCAACAAATAATCGCATTAAGTAATGTGTGTAATGTAAACAAATGCATTAGACCTAACGGCGCACCCTTAAGCTAAGCATCGGTTATTTTATCCCTAGTGGCAACAGCACATCCACAATCTTAGAAGTTATTGTCACTCTCCCAGATTACCGGAGGCATGAACCCACTATCTAGCATAAATACTCACTCTTGGAGTTACAAGCATCTACTTGGCCAAAGCATCTACTAGTAACGGAAAGCATGCAAGATCATAAATAACATATAAGATAGATTGATAATCAACTTGACATAGTATTCAATATTCATCGGATCCCAGCAAACACAACATGTAGCATTACAATAAGATGATCTTGATCATGATAGGCAGCTCACAAGATCTAAACATGATAGCATAAAGTGGAGAGACAACCATCTAGCTACTGCTATGGACCCGTAGTCCAAGGATGAACTACTCACGCATCACTCCGGAGGCAGGCATGGTGATGTAGAGCCCTCCGGTGATGATTCCCCTCTCCGGCAGGGTGCCGGGAAGAGCTTCTGAACCCTCCCGAGCTAGGGTTGACGGCGGCGGCGTCTCTGGAACTTTTCGTGGATAATGGCTCGGGTATTTAGGGTTTTCGCGTCGGGAGGAATAAATAGGCGAAAGGGCGGCGGCTGGAGACGCCCGTGGGGCCCACACCACCCCACGGCGCGGCAGGGGGGCCGCGCGGCCCCATGGTGTGGCTGCCTCGTGGCTCCCCTCCGTCTCTCCTTTGGACTCCGTGTACGTGTTGGAAAAATAGGAGGTTCTGTCCAAGTTTCGTCCAATTCCGAGAATATTTCCAGACTAGCTTTTCTGGAATACAAAAACAGCAGAAAACAGGAACTGGCACTGTGGCATCTTGTTAATAGGTTAGTCCCAGAAAATGCATAAAAATGCTATGAAGTGTATATAAAACATGTAACAATTGGTATAATATCAACATGGAACATCAGAAATTATAGATACGTTTGAGACGTATCAAGCATCCCCAAGCTTAGTTCTACTCGTCCTCGAGTAGGTAAAACGATAAAAACAAAATAATTTCTGAGGTGACATGCTACAATCATAATCTTGATCAAATAGTATTGTAAAGCACATGTTATGAATGAAGTGATCCAGGTCAATGGTCTATAGTTTGCTAGCAAGTAGATAATGAGCAAACAACTGAATCATATAAGCAAAAACTTTTCATGAATAGTACTTTCGAGACAAGCATCAAAGAGTTTTGCATAAGAGTTAACTCATAAAGCAATAGATTCTAAGTAAAAGGTATTTAACCAACACAAAGGAAGATTTAAGCTTCAGCAATTGCTTTCAACTTTCAACATATATATCTCATGGATATTTGTCAACACAAAGCAATATAATAAGTGCAATATACAAGCATATAAAAATTGTTGCACCAAAGTTGACACTAGTGTTTGCTTCTAAGATAGAAAGAAGTAGGAAAACTGACTCAACATAAAAGTAAAAGAAAGGCCCTTCGCAGAGGGAAGCAGGGATTAAATCATGTGCTAGAGCTTTTTAAGTTTTTGAAATCATATAGAGAGTAAAAATAAGTTTTGAGAGGTGTTTGTTAATTGTCAACGAATCAGAAAATGGAAAGTACAATATGACCCCTGCCAACCAGACTTTTAAGAGCGGCTCCCATGAAGGACGTTATTTCTACCAGCAAGGCAGATCATCCCTCTTTCTCTTTTGTTTACACATGCAGATATTTCACTGTTTGTCATTGCTTGACTGATAAATCAGGGCAAAAATGTGAAGAGAATTAAGCGGTTAAAGTTGTAATTAATTGGGACTGGGCACCCCATTTGCCAGCTCTTTTTGCAAAATTAATGGATAAGCGGATGTATATGCCGCTAGTCCGGTGGTAAAGTCTGTTTGACAGTTGACATAAAGACATCCACCCCGTCCTCATGAGCTTGGTAAACATTGACACAAAATAGGAGTAATAATTTTGAATAGTTTAAAGGTAGCACATGAAAAATTTACTTGGAATGGCAAGGAAATACCACATATAGGTAGTTATGGTGGACACAGATGGCATGGATTTTGGCTCAAGGTTTTGGATGCACGAGAAGCATTCCCTCTCAGTACAGAGTTTAGGCTAGCAAGGTTATTTGAAGCAAACACAGGATATCAACCGACACAGACTTATATGAAAACATATTGCAAGCATTATAAGACTCTACACTGTCTTCCTTGTTAACCAAACCCTTTTACTAGAAAATATCTAGACCTTAGAGATACCAATCATGCAAACCAAATTTCAACGAGCTTTACGGTAGTTCTTCATTAATAGGTTTTAACTACATGATACAAAAGCTTAAACATGAACTACTTGATAACTCAAAACAATTGACAAGTATCAAATTATCCAATACAGTGATCTACAAGAATATGTAAGCTTTTTCCATTATACCATCTACCACATGCAACATTTTCTGTTCCAACCAAACACCAATCAATTTATTTCAACATAAACTCTCCAAACAATTATAAGTGAAGCAAGAGAGTACTTTCTTTAAAAGAACTAACAGCTCTGAATAAGAGATGCATGCAAAACAGGAGCTAAAAGCATAGCAATAGCTAGATAAGAATACTCAACAAGTATAAGTGAAGAATAGGAGTATTCATATGAAAAAGCGGAGCGTGTCTCTCTCCCAATCAAGAATGCTGGGTCCAATCAAGTTGACCATAAAAAAATAAAATACTGAAAATAAAAGCACACAGACGCTCCAAGTAAAGCACATATGATGTGAAAGAATTAAAATATAGTTTCACTAGAGATGACCTGATAAGTTGCTGATGAAGAAGGGGATGCCTTGGGCATCCCCAAGCTTAGACGCTTGAGTCTTCTTGAAATATGCTGGGGTGATCCATGGGAGCATCCCCAAGCTTAAGCTCTTCACTCTTCTTGATCACATTATATCATCCTTCTCTCTTGACCCTTGAAAACTTCCGCCACACCAAACTCAAGTAATTCTCATTAGAGGGTTAGTGCACAATCAAAAACTCACATGTTCTATAAGGACACAAACATGACCGTTACTTTTAACATTAGCTACTGCCACTGATGTTATGTGAAGCTCTTCACCCTAAAAAAGAATTCCACTCAACACTAGTAAAAGAGAGAATGCGAAAAATAAAAGACAGAATCTGTCTAAACAGAACAGTCCGCAAAGACGAATTTTTTCGAGGCACTTACGTTGCTCAGATCGAAAAACTTTAAACTAACGAAAGATGCGTACATATCTGAGGATCACGCACAAAAATTTGCAGATTTAAATAATTTTTCTGTGATTTTACAGAATTAAAACGGTGAACAGCAGAAATCTGTTCCTGCGCAGAAATCCAAATCTAGCATCATCTTCCTATTAGAGGCAATACTTGGCACAACAATGCGATAAAATAAAGATACAAAGGAATTGTTACAGAAGTAAACAACTCCTTGACTCAAAAAGAAAAGAAAAATTGCAGAAATAAAATAATGGGTTGTCTCCCATAAGCGCTTTTCTTTAACGCCTTTCAGCTAGGCTAGAAGATTTTAATGATGCTCTCATAAGAATAAGAGTTGAAAAACAAAAGAGAGCATCAAGGGCAAATATCAAACACATTTAAGTCTAACCCACTTCCTATGCAAAGGAATCTTGTAACAAAATAAATTATTGAAGCATAAAGCAACTAGCATAGAAAGATGAAACAAATACAACTTCAAAACTTTCAACATAAAGAGGTGTTTTAGTGACTTGAAAACTTTTACAACCATATTTTCCTCTCTCATAATAACTTTCAGTAGCATCATGAACAAACTCAACAATATAACTATCACATAAAGCATGCTTTTCATGATCTACAAACACATAATTTTTATCAAGTTCAAAATAGTGGGATCAAAATTAATTAAAGTCATAACATCTCAAACCCACTTTTAACAATATTAAAACAAGATGATTGATCACTCTCAAAAGGTATGGGACTCCATTTAGCTAAAGTCAATACCTCTCCAATCCCATTTTCAGTAGTAGTACAATTAATATTATCAAGCAATAGGACCATCATCTAGAGCTTTATCATAAACATTTTCTAAACAAACTTTCTCATTACCATGCATTTCGAAATTAGGCAAAAATAAAGGATTATCATAAGATATATTGAAATAGCATGGATTATCATAAATAACAGTAGCATAATTATTTCCACAAGTTTCATTCATAGGGAATATTTCAAGATAATCCATAGGAACATAACATTCATCCTCCTTTGTAAGCATGGAGGACAATCAAATAGTGTAAGAGTTAAAGAGTTACTCTCATTAGAAGGTAGGCATGGGTAGTTAATCCACTCTTCCTCCTTTTGTTCATCACTCTACTCCTCTTTTTCATCCAATGAGCTTTCAGCTTCAGCAGTAGTTTCTTCTTCTACAGGTTCCTGCAAGACAATGGTCTCTTCTTTTTTAGGATGTCTTTTCTCAAGAAATTCAGTAATATAAGGATTATCATTATAATACTCAAGGCAATATCCAAGCATAGCAAAAGTATCAGATCTATAAGGAGAATCATCATCGTGAATATAACCAGCAATTTCATAGGCACCATTAAAAACAAAAAATTTTCAATTTGTTCAAGATTATCAAAGTCATAGTTTCCCTTAGCATAAGCAGCCAAGGTTTCATTATCATTATAATCACATTGGAAAGGGAGGTGTTTATGCCTTCTACAGCAAAACGATTCATTAAAGCAGTAGGATTCATCATAAGTAGAGCACAAGTTTTTAGCAAAATAATTCAATCTACTTATTTGTTCCCATAAATATTTCCCTTTTTTAGAAAAGCGGTATTCCTTATAATAATTTTGTTGTTCCTCCGTGAACCCACTTAGCCAACAAGATATTGTTTCAAAGAGAGAAGCCATTGATATCAAGTAAACAACTAGACATAATAACAAACCGAAATAAACTAGATGAAGAAAACTAAATTTTTTGTGTTTATGCCTTCTACAGCAAAACGATTCATTAAAGCAGTAGGATTCATCATAAGTAGAGCACAAGTTTTTAGCAAAATAATTCAATCTACTTATTTGTTCCCATAAATATTTCCCTTTTTTAGAAAAGCGGTATTCCTTATAATAATTTTGTTGTTCCTCCGTGAACCCACTTAGCCAACAAGATATTGTTTCAAAGAGAGAAGCCATTGATATCAAGTAAACAACTAGACATAATAACAAACCGAAATAAACTAGATAATTAAAAGCAAACAAGATGAAATAAAAAGTAAACTAAGCAAGACAAAAACAAAGTAAAGAGATTGGAAGCGTGAAACTCGCCTTGCAGAAATCCTCTTGCTCCCCGGCAACGGCGCCAGAAAAAACTTCTTGATGACGTGGATCGCACGCTCGTTGGGAGACCCCAAGAGGAAGGTATGAAGCAGTGTAGCAGCAGTTTCCCTCAGTATGAAAATAAGGTTTAATCGAACCAGTAGGAGCAAGAAATCACTTCTGAAGGTTGTCAGTGGCGCGCTGACGTGGAACCTGCACACAACACAATCAAACTACTTTGCCCCAACGAAACAGTGAGATTGTCAATCTCACCGGCTTGCTGAAAACAAAGGATTAAACGTATGGTGTGGAAAACAGTAGTAAATTGCAGAGAATGAAAAGGAACAATGTTTGCAGTTGGTTGTATTATTGAGCGCATAAAAGATAACTAACATGCTGGGTGAACAAATTACAGCTGGGCAATTGACAAAATATTGAGCGCATGACAATGCATATATATAACATGATGATTACTATGATATTCATGTGGGCATTACGACAAAATACATAGACCGTTATCCAACAACGTCTATGACTAATAATCCACCTCCAGGTTGTCATCCGAGTTCCCCGTTGGTATTAAGTTGCAAGCAACGGATAATCGCATTAAGTAATGTGCGTAATGTAAACAAATGCATTAGACCTAACGGCGCACCCTTAAGCTAAGCATCGGTTATTTTATCCCTAGTGGCAACAGCACATCCACAATCTTAGAAGTTATTGTCACTCTCCCAGATTACTGGAGGCATGAACCCACTATCTAGCATAAATACTCACTCTTGGAGTTACAATCATCTACTTGGTCAAAGCATCTACTAGTAACGGAAAGCATGCAAGATCATAAATAACATATAAGATAGATTGATAATCAACTTGACATAGTATTCAATATTCATCGGATCCCAGCAAACACAACATGTAGCATTACAATAAGATGATCTTGATCATGATAGGCAGCTCACAAGATCTAAACATGATAGCATAAGGTGGAGAGACAACCATCTAGCTACTGCTATGGACCCGTAGTCCAAGGATGAACTACTCACGCATCACTCCGGAGGCAGGCATGGTGATGTAGAGCCCTCCGGTGATGATTCCCCTCTCCGACAGGGTGTCGGGAAGAGCTTCTGAACCCTCCCGAGCTAGGGTTGATGGCGGCGGCGTCTCTGAAACTTTTCGTGGATAATGGCTCGGGTATTTAGGGTTTTCGTGTCGGGAGGAATAAATAGGCGAAAGGGCGGCGGCTGGAGACGCCCGTGGGGCCCACACCACCCCACGGCGCGGCAGGGGGGCCCGCGCGGCCCCATGGTGTGGCTGCCTCGTGGCTCCCCTCCGTCTCTCCTTTGGACTCTGTGTACGTGTTGGAAAAATAGGGGTTCTGTCCAAGTTTCGTCCAATTCCGAGAATATTTCCAGACTAGCTTTTCTGGAATACAAAAACAGCAGAAAACAGGAACTGGCACTGTGGCATCTTGTTAATAGGTTAGTCCCAGAAAATGCATAAAAATGCTATGAAGTGTATATAAAACATTTAACAATTGGTATAATATCAACATGGAATATCAGAAATTATAGATACGTTTGAGACGTATCAGTGGGTTCCAAAGGTGAAGATACCTTTGAATCCCTAGCCATAAGGCAAAAGTGAGAAATGGACGATGATGATGAAGATTTGCTTGAAGCACCATTGAGATCCATGTCTTGTTCCAACAAATGTTGGGTTTCCTCTACATTGTTATTCACACAAGTACTAGAGGAAATGGAAGCATTATTTTCATGGCAACAAGACATAGAAAGCATATCATCATGAGATTTAGTTAAGCAACAAATACATGATATGCAAGGACTATCAACACTAGCATGTAGGACATTTGAAGTGCTAGAGGAGTTTAAGTCCAAAGATAGAACATTGCAATGAGATAGAGATGAAGTATAGTCAATAGAATATTCACCATCAACAAAGCAATTTCTATCACCACTCACCATATCATTACCTTGTGACAAATCACATGTTGGTGAAGTGGAAGAAGTTGTGAACTCATCACGGCCGGATGTGGAAGGAGAGCAATCATCTTCAATAATGTTGGACACTTCATATTTATCTTGAAGCTTGGTCCAAAGCTCATGAGCGTTCTGAAAAGGCATGATTGATGCAAGAACTACATCGCTCAAAACACAAATGAGACCATTAGATATTTGAGTATCGAGATGAGAGTTTTTCTCATCCTCTAAAGATAATTCTTCGGAATCCTTTGGAGGAGAAAACCCACATCTACAATGCTCTCAATATATTTGGACCCATGTCCTTAAAAAGATTAAGCATGCGAATTTTCCTGTCACGCCCCGAGACCCGGCCCGGTAGAATGACAGCCGCCGCGCGCCTATAGACCCGAAAATCTATACACGCGCAAGGCTAGAGAAGCAGGATAAACCAGCTCAGTGGATCTCAAGCAGCTCACTTTACTAATTATTACAAGTTTAATTACATTTACAGGAATTAAAGATTCTCTAGTCGTTCCCACCCGACTGGTCCAGCCTACTCCTCGGATACGACGGCTTCTGCTGCGAACTCTGATACTGCATCTAAAAACAGAGGAAGTAAGGGTGAGTACAACAGGAGTTATACCCAGCAAACAATTCAAACACTTTCATATACTTTGTAAAATACACTAGGTTTTCGAAATACAAGTAAATCATTTGTGTGGTTAAGTTGTTAAGCCGGTTAGAAATCATGGTGCCACACATGAAAGTGAGTTTCCCTACCCGGGAATCACATGGGTGAATATCCACGCTTTTACACTCTTAAGAGGGGTACTCCGACATCGACAGCCTCGCCCAGAACCACACAGGATTCCAGAACGAGCTGAGCCCTTTCACCCGCTCGGACACCGGACACCCTGGCCTACTCGTGTCGATCGCTCCTACGGATCCATCACCGACACTTTCCATTCAAGGCCGCCCCTCGCGGAGAACTCAGACAGTCCCATACCTGTACTGTGACCGGTACAATGCGATCACCTTCGTAACACCAAGTTTTGCTTTACGAAAACATTGCATATTATTTCCATGTCGAATATACGTGCTAAGCCCAGCTTGTACCGGTGGCTCCTACGGATCCATCACCTTAACGACACCAACGCATTAGCCCACATATATCAACACAAAGCTCGTACCATCACGGTACCACGCATAACAGCAAAGCATACAATACAAAATATATGAGAGAGGTATGAGCAGCTTGCCTCGGTTAGATACGCCACAGCTATCAAATAACACAACTCCAGCTGGTAGATAAAATCCGCATACGAGCTCATACTCCAATACGCCAAAAGAATACGGCCTGCGAAGATGATATGGCAGCCTCTACTCGCCGCCTATCCAAACGATTTCACAGATTGCCTCTTCAATCAGCAGCATCTTCGACGATGTATTTCCCAGTTGTGTTGTGCATACATGGTCTTCTTGGCCGAGCTCTCTCTCTTTCTCACTGGCTCTCTAGTTTTCGGATTGGTCGAACGAGGAAGTGAGAGTAGCAGCAGCAAAGCGCTGCCTATTTATAAGAGGAGCCACGCTGGCTAAAATATCTAGGCATCCTTCTCTGCTAAGCTTCGGCTACCGACTAGGCTGAAGAAAATATCAAGGGGTGCCCTGCATGCCAGCCTCCACGTAGCTAGTGACTAATCAATGAGGTACCGCCAGCATAGCAAGACAGGGAAAAATATCTGCCGACTAGCAAGGCCACAACGTTCCAACCTCCTCTAGTATCAGGCCACGTTGCATCCAAAGATTACATGCATGCACGTACTTCTTCTACCTTTGCTCCATCGATGGATGCATTAGTACTAGTTAGTGATCAACCAAAAGCAAGGTCAGCTTTCTATAGAAATTAACTTCTCTTATTTTCGTGAACACCAAAAATTAGCACAAACAAAATAATTTAAAACCAAATATTATTTTACCCAAAATAATTAATTACTCGAAAATCCTGGGTATTACATCCTCCCCACCTTATAAGAATTTCGTCCCCGAAATTCAACACAAAACACACTTACAAATTTTTTTTTTAAACTAGCAAACATAATTTTGTCTATTTGACTGTTAGTCAAACAAAAGATTTTGGTCAGGCAATCAAACACCAAAATTTAGCAAACATCAACTAAAGTTAGTCGCAAACTAGACTAACGTTCTACCCATCTGGCCCCACGTGTACTAACCTGAGCTCTGATACCACTTTAAACTGTCACGCCCCGAGACCCGGCCCGGTAGAATGACAGCCGCCGCGCGCCTATAGACCCGAAAATCTATACACGCGCAAGGCTAGAGAAGCAGGATAAACCAGCTCAGTGGATCTCAAGCAGCTCACTTTACTAATTATTACAAGTTTAATTACATTTACAGGAATTAAAGATTCTCTAGTCGTTCCCACCCGACTGGTCCAGCCTATTCCTCGGATACGACGGCTTCTGCTGCGAACTCTGATACTGCATCTAAAAACAGAGGAAGCAAGGGTGAGTACAACAGGAGTTATACCCAGCAAACAATTCAAACACTTTCATATACTTTGTAAAATACACTAGGTTTTCGAAATACAAGTAAATCATTTGTGTGGTTAAGTTGTTAAGCCGGTTAGAAATCATGGTGCCACACATGAAAGTGAGTTTCCCTACCCGGGAATCACAGGGTGAATATCCACGCTTTTACACTCTTAAGAGGGGTACTCCGACATCGACAGCCTCGCCCAGAACCACACAGGATTCCAGAACGAGCTGAGCCCTTTCACCCGCTCGGACACCGGACACCCTGGCCTACTCGTGTCGATCGCTCCTACGGATCCATCACCGACACTTTCCATTCAAGGGCCGCCCCTCGCGGAGAACTCAGACAGTCCCATACCTGTACTGTGACCGGTACAATGCGATCACCTTCGTAACACCAAGTTTTGCTTTACGAAAACATTGCATATTATTTCCATGTCGAATATACGTGCTAAGCCCAGCTCGTACCGGTGGCTCCTACGGATCCATCACCTTAACGACACCAACGCATTAGCCCACATATATCAACACAAAGCTCGTACCATCACGGTACCACGCATAACAGCAAAGCATACAATACAAAATATATGAGAGAGGTATGAGCAGCTTGCCTCGGTTAGATACGCCACAGCTATCAAATAACACAACTCCAGCTGGTAGATAAAATCCGCATACGAGCTCATACTCCAATACGCCAAAAGAATACGGCCTGCGAAGATGATATGGCAGCCTCTACTCGCCGCCTATCCAAACGATTTCACAGATTGCCTCTTCAATCAGCAGCATCTTCGACGATGTATTTCCCAGTTGTGTTGTGCATACATGGTCTTCTTGGCCGAGCTCTCTCTCTTTCTCACTGGCTCTCTAGTTTTCGGATTGGTCGAACGAGGAAGTGAGAGTAGCAGCAGCAAAGCGCTGCCTATTTATAAGAGGAGCCACGCTGGCTAAAATATCTAGGCATCCTTCTCTGCTAAGCTTCGGCTACCGACTAGGCTGAAGAAAATATCAAGGGGTGCCCTGCATGCCAGCCTCCACGTAGCTAGTGACTAATCAATGAGGTACCGCCAGCATAGCAAGACAGGGAAAAATATCTGCCGACTAGCAAGGCCACAACGTTCCAACCTCCTCTAGTATCAGGCCACGTTGCATCCAAAGATTACATGCATGCACGTACTTCTTCTACTTTGCTCCATCGATGGATGCATTAGTACTAGTTAGTGATCAACCAAAAGCAAGGTCAGCTTTCTATAGAAATTAACTTCTCTTATTTTCGTGAACACCAAAAATTAGCACAAACAAAATAATTTAAAACCAAATATTATTTTACCCAAAATAATTAATTACTCGAAAATCCTGGGTATTACATCCTCCCCACCTTATAAGAATTTCGTCCCCGAAATTCAACACAAAACACACTTACAATTTTTTTTTTTTAAACTAGCAAACATAATTTTGTCTATTTGACTGTTAGTCAAACAAAAGATTTTGGTCAGGCAATCAAACACCAAAATTTAGCAAACATCAACTAAAGTTAGTCGCAAACTAGACTAACGTTCTACCCATCTGGCCCCACGTGTACTAACCTGAGCTCTGATACCACTTTAAACTGTCACGCCCCGAGACCCGGCCCGGTAGAATGACAGCCGCCGCGCGCCTATAGACCCGAAAATCTATACACGCGCAAGGCTAGAGAAGCAGGATAAACCAGCTCAGTGGATCTCAAGCAGCTCACTTTACTAATTATTACAAGTTTAATTACATTTACAGGAATTAAAGATTCTCTAGTCGTTCCCACCCGACTGGTCCAGCCTACTCCTCGGATACGACGGCTTCTGCTGCGAACTCTGATACTGCATCTAAAAACAGAGGAAGCAAGGGTGAGTACAACAGGAGTTATACCCAGCAAACAATTCAAACACTTTCATATACTTTGTAAAATACACTAGGTTTTCGAAATACAAGTAAATCATTTGTGTGGTTAAGTTGTTAAGCCGGTTAGAAATCATGGTGCCACACATGAAAGTGAGTTTCCCTACCCGGGAATCACAGGGGTGAATATCCACGCTTTTACACTCTTAAGAGGGGTACTCCGACATCGACAGCCTCGCCCAGAACCACACAGGATTCCAGAACGAGCTGAGCCCTTTCACCCGCTCGGACACCGGACACCCTGGCCTACTCGTGTCGATCGCTCCTACGGATCCATCACCGACACTTTCCATTCAAGGGCCGCCCCTCGCGGAGAACTCAGACAGTCCCATACCTGTACTGTGACCGGTACAATGCGATCACCTTCGTAACACCAAGTTTTGCTTTACGAAAACATTGCATATTATTTCCATGTCGAATATACGTGCTAAGCCCAGCTCGTACCGGTCGAATATACGAAAATAATTTAAAACCAAATATTATTTTACCCAAAATAATTAATTACTCGAAAATCCTGGGTATTACATTTCCAAACATCATAATTTGTGCCATCGAATATGAAAGTGGGATCGTGCACTAATTCTCTAAACGACATCTTTTACTCTCTAGGCGGTAAAGCCCAAAAAGAGAGCCCAGGCTCTGATACCAATTGAAAGGACAAGGATGTCGCCTAGAGGGGGGGGGGGTGAATAGGCGATTTAAAACTTTTCCGGTTTAGGCTTGATAATTGCGGAATAAAACTAGGTGTTTAAATTAACAAGCCAACAACCTAAATAAAGTAGGCTCACCTATGTGCACCAACAACTTATGCTAAGCAAGACAAGCAACAAGGTGATACCAAGATATAATACTTCAAGCACGAAGGCTATCACAATGTAAATTGCATAAGTAAAGAGCTCGGGTATAGAAATAACCGAGGCACGCGGAGACGATGATGTATTCCCGAGTTCCTCCTTTTGAGGGGAATACGTCTCGTTGGAGGGGTGTGAGTTTCAAACTGAAGACGCCACAAATGGCCTCACCCTATTCTCCGATGAACCTCGCACAAAAGCTCGGTTCACCTTCCACTATTGATTTCCTTATGGGCGGAAATCGAGTCCTTTACAACAATCTTGAGGCACAACCCACAAAAGGATTGGGAGCTCCCAAGTGGCCACAAAAGGCCTCAACCGCCACAAAAGGCGTCTAGGGTCCAAAGACCCAAGAGTAACAAGCTCACGAACTTTTACTTCCACGAATCCTCGTGGAGAGCACAAACCGATGCACAAAAGCAATGGCAAGAACACAAGAAGTGCTCAAGTCCTTCACTCTCAAATCCCACCAAAAGCAACTAATGCTTGTGGTGGGAGAAGAGAGGAAGAACAAAGAAGAACTCAATAAATGGAACTCCAAGATCAAGATCAACTAGGTTCCCCTCACTTAGAGGAGGAATGGATTGGTGGAAATATAGATCTTGAGCTCCTCTCACTTTCCCTCAAAGATATGCAAGAATCATGGGAGGGATTGAGAGGTATGCAAGTTTTTCCAAAGGTCAATAATGGAGGAGAGAGAGGGAAAAACGTGCTCAAAAGGGTTAGAGAGCCATTGGGGAAGAAAGCCCCTTAAATAGGTCCCCTTAAAATGTGTCTGTTGGGCAGTGCAGGGAGCCCGGCCTGGAGCCCGGCCAGGCTGGCCTGGGGGCTGGCCTGCGCAGAGAGGCCGGCCTGGGAGCCGGCCAGGCTGGCCCGGGGGCTGGCCTGCGGAGAGAGGCCGGCCTGGGAGCCGGCCAGGCTGGCCTGGGGGTTGGCCACCCAGCAGAGGCGCCCAGCCTGGGAGCCGGCCTAGGCTGGCCACCCAGCAGAGGCACCCAGCCTGGGAGCCGGCCTAGGCTGGCCTGGGGGCTGGCTAGACAGACAAAACCGATAAAACTGTAAACTCAATATCTTTTTCATCCGGACTCCGATTTCGGTGATCTTGGCCTCGTTGGAATCACAACGAAGAGCACTACAAGATTATGCAAAGAAACATCATAGTCCATCATGTGAGGAGGAAACCACAAGAGGAGAGTTTGACCTCTCTTGTAAAAGACAAACCGGTAAAACCTTCAATATCAAAAACGCAACAAGATATTCATATGAAATCCGTTTTTGATGAACTAGAGCTTGGTATGGAGATAAACACAAGCTCCAAATTCTCACATGGATAAATGCCAAATAAGAACCAAGAAAGATGAAATGCCAAATATGTAAAGGTTTGAGCTCTCCACAAAGATGCGATCAAGTTACTCACTTGAGAGCCCCTCTTGATAGTACGCCGTCTATCCTAAACCCGGTCTCCCACTAAACACCATGAGACCGGTAAAATTGAAACCCTATCAAGATCATACCTTTGCCTTGCGCATTCCACTTGAGCTAGATGATGACGATCTTGACTCCCTTAAGTTGGAACACCTTTCTTGATTGTGCTTGCTAGCACATGCTTGATGAAGACCTCTCCAAATACTCCCCCATACACCATGATGGGAGAGCCTTGCTAAGCTCCATCTTCATGAATCCAATTGCACTTCATCTTCTTATCTTGATATATATGATGGCTTGGAGATAACATGAAAATTCACTCAATCTTCTTTTCCAAGCCATGCTTGCAATAAGCTCATCTCTAAATGACCATTCTTCATATAAACCCTTGGATAGGATCTTTGTCATCATATACTCCTCTAGAGTTCAACACATGAACTCCAATTTTTTCCTATGGACAAGATCTATAAGAATATCTCAATGCAAACATTAGTATATACGGATTGTCATTAATTACCAAAACCACACATGGGGCAACAGAATCACTTTTAGCATCCTTGAACTTTGTTTAACTATGCATGATCATAGAGGCACAGTGTCCTATGAGCCCGAATTGCATAGTATAATTGTTGAACAATGTAGCCCCCAATTTCATGCATTATGTTTGTAAGTACGTTTATATCGATCGAGAATTCATTCACGGCTTCTGTTTGTAAACTAATAATGATATTAAAATACTACTCCATATCTATACTTCTAAAGAAAATGAGAGGTAATTAATGAGTGCCAATTTTAGATACTTCCTCCGTCCTAGTTTGTAGGGCATAATCTCAAAAACAGTTTGTCCCACCTCTTAGGCACAATTACATTTAATTTCCTCTCAATAATTGGCTAGTTGCCTCTCCCACCAATGCATGCAAGTTTTTAGGCCCAATTAGCTAGCACCTTGGTCAAAGAGATTTGCAAATTATGCCCTACAAATTAGGACGGAGGGAGTACGTAGTTGTACTACAATACAAGGCACCATGCATTGCTATCGGAAATGATTGATCGTGTTAAATGATTTTCAGCATCATAATTATGAATCAATGGGTGGTCATGATTATCGCTACAGTAAGAGAGCATCTCAAGAGAGAGAAAAAATATGTGACACGTGCTAGTGGTTTATGTCGGTAATCTTCATGATGGACTACCATTACAATTATTTTTATGTTTCTTGAAAGTTAATGGATTGTTATCCATATATGTGTGTGTTCGAGGTGTGTGGGCTCTTGATCCCAACCCGGTTCGCGTTTTATAACTGTGTCGTGTTGTTTTCGTATCTTCCAATTATATTCTTGTCTGTGGTTGCAATCTTGTCCTCCATTTTCTAGAGTCGATGGATCAAAATCATGCTACTTATATGTATTCCTATCAAATATATCCCACGCTCACCGATACCGTTGTCATCACCATTTTGATATAGTTGAATCATGTCCCACGGTCATCGTCATCGGTGCCCTCTTCATCGAGGTTGGAGCGCATGCCCCTATCCGCCGCCAAACACTTTGTTCCCTCGCATGCCATATCGCTCAACCACACGAGTTGTTGTCATCGTGTTGCCACCCCCACCGTATTTGTAGAGTCGAGACGTGGGAATTTGAACCCTAAAATTGTGAATGTAAGCCCTATATTCGCCGCGGCCAACTAGAGAGAATGAAGCCACACCCAAAAGATTAATCTAGAATGTCGATCGGAAGTCGAGAAATTCAACCGGAAGCTTCTCCGTTAGATGCAATTTATGCTTACCGAACAAGACAAGTGTCAGCCCATACCAAAATGGAAGGTAGCAATGATTATCCAAAAAAATGAAACGAGACAAAAAGAATTCAAGACAAAATGCCAAACCCCAGCCTCCATTTTCCGTTCCTCGCCGAACCACCTCTATATATGAGCCACTGCCACCCTCCCCGGAAAGCCGTCGTTCGTCTCTTCTCCCTCTCCTCGTCAATCGAGACTCCTGCTCGTGCGTAACGTGCCCGGCACCGTACGTCGTCGACCGCCGGCGGTGCCAGCACCGCGATCCGACGAGACCTTCCGAGTAAGTAAGGTGAGACCCGTCAGTCCCTTCCCCGTTCAGATGCGGAAGTACGTGTTTCCCTGTTCGTTGCTTACCCTGTCCCGGCAGAAAATGTGCAGCTGTTCCGCTCTTGATCGGACTATGCAAGGCTTAGTGTGATCCCGTGTTCTACAATACCAGTAGAGCTCATAGAGTTCGGAATTGCATCTAGAACTATGTACTACTCCCTCCGTTCGGATTTAATTGACACACATTTGGTTACACATGAATGTATCTAGACACAAAACAAGTATAGATACATCCATATTTGGACAAGACCAAGTCAATTAATTTAGAACGGAGGGAGTACTTCATATCGCATTTCATAGGGAACCTTTCATGACTTCAGTAATTTGGTGTTATGTTTATGGTTGTCTACAAACTATCGGATATAGTATTTTTTTTCCCTTCAAATCTAGCCTTTTGGAGAACTATAGTCTGATCTGTTCACTAGGTGAAACTATTTTCTAAATCTAGTCCCGATGTCGCGTGAAAATGGATGGAGCAGAACTTATGTAGGTCGGCGCCAAGATATTTTGTCACCGAGTGAGTTCGACACAGACCCTAATTCGACACCGGATTTAGTTAGCGCCGGCTTATACAAGTTCTGCTCCATTCATACCGGCGCCGATCTTGAGATCAAATTAGAAATAATTTCGCCCAGGTTATGAGTCATTAGTTTTGTCAAATGGCTAGATTTGGCAAAAAAATTTAGTAAATGTTGCACTTTTACTAATCCCTCCATTCGGATTTATGTGGAGTACTCGTCTTCCTTTTTAAAAGCCTCATAACACTATTATACTATACTCGTTTGTCATTCTTGCATGATTACTTGCCAATTAGTAACGGACTGGTGCTTTTTTTGGAAATCATTAATTACTTGCATGGGATTCCTGACTGTGCTTTCCACTCTTATTTTCAGGATTATATTTTCAGAGAGGTCGTTCCTGCTTGTGGTTGCTCAAGTTGCGTCATCTGAATTACTGTCGCCGCTTGGAAGAAGTAACTAATTACGCACCGAATAGCAATGCTTTGGAAGGTACTCGGTTAAGTTTCTTGTCGCAATAATTTTCCAGTAAAAAAGTTACTTGTCGCAGTTGATTGCATATGCATGTGCACACCTCGGTTTTTTCTAGAGAAGCATGCGCACAATATAATTCGTTTCTTTTTCTTTATAGAAGCATGCATATGCTTTACTTCGTTTGGAATTGAGACTTCAGAGCTGTTGGAATTTTTGACTAGCTTTGCTAGTGGGCCTTTGGTCCAAAGCCCAACTAAAAAATCTGAAATTCTCATTTGGCCCATGTACATGTGGCTGTGTGTGTACGTGACTAAACTTTAGTCCCATACTGCTAGTTGGGAGAGAGCTACACCACTTTATATAGTGGAGTGTTGTGCTACTTGGTAAGCTTGTGAGAACACAAGGCTCTCTCGTGCGCACTCCTCCTCCTCCTCCGCCGCCGTCACGACGCGCCGCGGGTTGCGGGAATCTCGCCGAGCCGAGTTATATTTTTGCTGTTCGGGAAAATTTGATGAGTCATTAATCAATAATTAACGGACGCGTTAATTACTCAGCCGTTTCCGATTCCTTGGATCGTGGGGCTGTTACCGACTCGATCGTGCGGCTGCGCCCACGTCCTACCCGAGCTGCGCTATATATACTGACCGTGCGAACCCTAGCCGCCACTACGTGCAACACATGGTAGCTCGCCGCCCTAGTTCCAGAACCTTGCGCCGCCGTCTTCCAAGTCTTCTCCATCCCGTCTTCCGGCGTGCACCGGCAGAAGGGACAGTAGGCCTCCGGAACCCCGCCTTTTGTGATCCTGTACGGGAGAGGGGCGATCAGGTTTTTGGGGAGCGCACTCGCGCGACTACTGGCACCGAGTTCTTCCCCAACGACGACTTCTTCCCTGACATCGCCAACCTCTTCATCGACGACATGGGCGACAACGGGAACACCAACGGCGCTGCTGCCGCACTGTATGACTTCTTGATCTTTCTGTTTCATGTTCTGCTAGAGTTTCTGCTTGTAGTAGTTGCTCTAGATTCGATCTGTTTATCTACTGTTTTAGTAGATCGCATGATTAGTTTAATTCCGGTTATTCTAGTCATAATCTGTTTACTGTTTTCGCGAATTAAATCAATTGCTAAATTGCTTATATTTTCAACAATCCAAAAACCTGATTATAGGCAATTTGCAACGCCTGGCTTTCTCGCGTCAACGAAGCCGTTTCCCTTCAAAGGGGTGCTTTACAAACGGTGGCGCATGAGAGCAGTTTACTGGTTCCAAAACAGTAACTGCTATGCCGCCACCAAAGGCAAGCCTGAGGGCGAGCTTACTCCTGAACAACAGGAGGCATATGAGAGGCTCGATACTCTGTTCAAGAGTGCCCTCCTCAGTATCCTTGACGACTCCATTGTGGACTCGTACATGTCGTTTGATAACGGCAAGGACATGTGGGATGCGCTCGAGGCCAAATTTGGGGCCTCGGACGCTGGCAGCGAGTTGTACGTCATGGAGCAATTCTATGACTACAAGATGACTGATGAGCTTCTGTTGTACAACAGGCTCATGAGATACAGTCACTCGCTAAGGAACTTGAGCACTTCAAGTGTAATTTACCGGACAAGTTTGTTGCCGGTGGCATTATCGCCAAGCTTCCACCTTCGTGGAGCAACTTTGCTACTTCTCTGAAACACAAGAGACAAGAGTTTTCCGTTTCGGATCTCATTGGGTCGCTTGATGTTGAAGAGAAGGCGAGAGCAAAGGATACACGTGCTCGAGTTGCAGAGGCTGGTTCTAGTGCCAATATGGTACAAAGAAGAATTACCAGCAGCCCCACAAGCCCAAATTTAACAAGAGCAATTCTGGGGGTAAAGGCAAGTCTGATGGAAGGTTCAAGCCTTCACAGCCTACCAACTTTAAGAAGAGCAACAACAAGAAGCCGAGAAGGGATCATGCCATGTCTGTGGTGATCCGAATCACTGGGCTCCTCGTTGTCCCAACCGCCATGAGCTGCGCGAACAAGAGAACAGCGGCAAGACTGCCAATGTTGTCATTGGTGACGTTGAGATGAAGGAATCTGGGTACGGTATATTTCCTACCATCCTTTCAGTTTGTCATTCTCCTGAATGGTTGATTGACACTGGCGCCAATGTACATGTTTGTGCTGATGCTTCCATGTTTTCTTCTTACCAGGTCACAGGGACTTCTCCCGTGCTGATGGGGAACGGGTCACATGCTTCTGTTCGTGGTGTTGGCACGGTCGATCTGAAGTTTACTTCGGGAAAGATGTGCGGCTGAAGAACGTTCATCATGTGCCCTCCATCAATAAAAATCTCGTTAGCGGTTCGCTCTGTGTCGAGATGGTTATAAGTTGGTTTTCGAGTCCAATAAAGTTGTAATATCTAAGTATGGACAATTTGTTGGTAAAGGCTATGAGTGCGGAGGCTTGTTCCGCCTATCTATGTCAGACTTTTGTACTAAAGTTATTAATCATATTTGCCATGAAATTGAGTATAATGTCTGGCATTCACGACTTTGTCATATTAACTTTGGTAGCATGACGCGGCTAGCTAGTTTGGATTTAATTCCGAAATTCACCACTGTCAAAGGTTCCAAGTGTCAAGTATGTGTGCAAGCTAAGCAACCTCGCAAGTCCCATACGACTGCTGAGGCAAGAGACTTGGCACCGCTGGAACTTATACATTCGATCTCTGTGAGATGAATGGGTGTTGACAAAAGGCGGAAAGAAATATTTCATGACGCTTATTGATGACTCCACTAGATATTGTTATGTGTATCTTCTGAAATCAAAAGATGAGGCTTTAAACTTCTTTAAAATCTATAAAGCTGAAGCAGAGAACCAACTTGATCGGAAAATTAAACGATTAAGGTCTGATCGTGGTGGAGAGTATTTTTCCAATGAGTTTGATTCGTTTTGTGCGGAACATGGTATAATCCATGAGAGGACGCCTCCCTACTCGCCTCAGTCAAATGGGGTGGCCGAAAGAAAGAACCGAACTCTAACTGATTTGGTTAACGCCATGTTAGACACTTCGGGTCTCTCCAAGGCATGGTGGGGGGAGGCTTTATTGACAGCTTGTCATGTCCTAAACCGAGTTCCCATTAAGAGAAAACGTTTCTCCATTTGAGGAATGGGAAAGGAAAAATACGAGACTCTCTTACTTTCGTACTTGGGGTTGTTTGGCGAAAGTCAATATACCAATTCCCAAGAAGCGCAAGCTTGGACCAAAAACGTGGATTGTGTTCTTCTGGGCTACGCTTTTCATAGCGTTGGTTATAGATTTTTGGTAGTAAAATCTGAGGTATCCGACGTTAATGTTGGTATGATTATGGAGTCGAAGGATGCGACTTTCTTTGAGGATATCTTTCCCATGAAGGATATGCCTAGCTCATCAAATCAGGAGATACCTAATACATCTAGTCAGGAATTGGTTTATTCCTGATCCTACCATTTCGATAGAACACACTGATAATCCTGTGGAGGATGACAATGAAGTTCCTGTTAGGAGCAAGAGACAGAGGACTGCAAAGTCCTTTGGTGATGATTTCATTGTGTACCTTGTGGATGACACACCCAGTACCATTTCAGAAGCTATGCATCTCTTGATGCTGACTACTGGAAGGAAGCTGTCCGTAGCGAGATGGATTCCATCTTGGCTAACGGAACCTGGGAAGTCACTGATCGTCCTTATGGGTGTAAACCTGTAGGATGTAAGTGGGTGTTCAAGAAAAAGCTTAGGCCTGATGGTACTATTGAGAAGTACAAGGCACGGCTTGTGGCCAAGGGTTATACCCAGAAAGAAGGTGAAGACTTCTTTGATACTTACTCACCTGTGGCTAGACTGACCACGATTCGTGTGCTACTTTCGTTGGCTGCCTCGCATGGTCTTCTCGTTCATCAAATGGACGTTAAGACAGCTTTCCTAAATGGAGAGTTAGACGAGGAAATTTACATGGATCAGCCCGATGGTTTTGTAGTACCTGGTCAGGAAGCAAAGGTGTGCAAGTTGTTGAAGTCTTTATATGGCCTGAAGCAAGCTCCTAAGCAATGGCATGAAAAGTTTGAAAGAACTTTAACTGCTGCAGGTTTCATTGTAAACGAATCTGACAAATGTGTGTACTATCGCTATGGTGGGGGCGAGGGAGTTATTCTCTGTCTGTATGTCGATGACATACTGATCTTTGGAACCACCTTGATTGATTAAGGAGGTTAAGGATTTCTTATCTCGCTGTTTTGAGATGAAGGATCTAGGAGTGGCTGATGTTATCTTGAACATCAAGCTGCTGAGAGATGGTAATGGTGGGATTACACTGCTTCAGTCTCACTATGTGGAAAAGGTCTTGAGTCGCTTCGGGTATGACGACTGCAAGCCTTCTCCGACACCATATGATCCTAGTGTGTTGCTTCGAAAGAATCAACAAGTGCTAGAGATCACTGAGATATTCTCAGATTATTGGCTCGCTTATGTATTTGGCTTGTGCCACGAGGCCTGACATCTCTTTTGCTGTAAGCAAGTTGAGCCGGTTTGTTTCTAATCCGGGAGATGATCATTGGCATGCTCTTGAGAGAGTTATGCGTTATTTAAAAGGCACTGCGAGCTATGGAATTCACTATTCCGGGTATCCAAGGGTACTGGAGGGTTATAGTGATTCAAACTGGATCTCTGATGCTGATGAGATTAAGGCCACGAGTGGTTATGTGTTTACACTCGGTGGTGGCGCTGTTTCCTGGAAGTCTTGCAAGCAGACCATCTTAACGAGGTCAACTATGGAAGCAGAACTCACAGCATTAGACACAGCCACTGTTGAAGCAGAGTGGCTTCGTGAGCTTTTGATGGACTTACCTGTGGTTGAAAAACCAATACCCGCTATCCTTATGAACTGTGATAATCAAACTGTGATAGTCAAGATTAAAAGTTCTAAGGATAATTTAAAGTCATCAAGGCATGTGAAGAGGAGATTGAAATCTGTCAGAAAATTGAGAACTCCGGAGTTATTGCGTTGGATTATATCCAAACATCTAAGAATTTGGCAGATCCCTTCACAAAGGGTTTATCACGTAATGTGATAGATAGTGCATCGAGGGAGATGGGTTTGAGACCCACAGTATGAGTTGTCCACAGTGGTAAACCACTCTATGTGATCGGAGATCCCGTGAAGTAGAAGTGGGTGACAAGCTGTTGGACAGCTGAGAGGAGAGTATCCTTATATTTTATTATCCCACTCCATGAAGATGCAATACTCTCCTGATCTGCATGGCAGGTTGATATTTATCTTAATGTGTTCCAAGCGGCTTACTTTTATAAGCGGAGATGTTGTCCTGCAGAGCATCCTTGAGGAATACACCTATATGAGTCTGACTGTTAAACGTCGCAGTCTATGAGAATTGGGTGTTCTCTAGTAAACTCATGAAAGGCCTCGGAGTATGACGTATAAGCTCCAAACCGCGGGGAAGCCTTGCGGCAGCCCAGTATCGGTCAAGGGCTTGTGTGAAACTAGTTCGCAGCAAACTTGTAGTTCAAGGCATAGTCCACTATCCAAGTTGTGATCTAGTGTAGCATAAGTTTCTAAGTGGAAGTTCAACTTAACAGTCTCCACTAAGCACCGGTATATAAAACAATGTTTTGGAACAAATTTGGTGAAATGTGCCAATGAGACTTTGTGGGGGATTGTTGGAATTTTTGACTAGCTTTGCTAGTGGGCCTTTGGTCCAAAGCCCAACTAAAAATTCTGAAATTCTCATTTGGCCCATGTACATGTGGCTGTGTGTGTACGTGACTAAACTTTATATAGTGGAGTGTTGTGCTACTTGGTAAGCTTGTGAGAACACAAGGCTCTCTCGTGCGCACTCCTCCTCCTCCTCCGCCGCCGTCACGACGCGCCGCGGGTTGCGGGAATCTCGCCGAGCCGAGTTATATTTTTGCTGTTCGGGAAAATTTGATGAGTCATTAATCAATAATTAACGGACGCGTTAATTACTCAGCCGTTTCCGATTCCTTGGATCGTGGGGCTGTTACCGACTCGATCGTGCGGCTGCGCCCACGTCCTACCCGAGCTGCGCTATATATACTGACCGTGCGAACCCTAGCCGCCACTACGTGCAACACATGGTAGCTCGCCGCCCTAGTTCCAGAACCTTGCGCCGCCGTCTTCCAAGTCTTCTCCATCCCGTCTTCCGGCGTGCACCGGCAGAAGGGACAGTAGGCCTCCGGAACCCCGCCTCTTGTGATCCTGTACGGGAGAGGGGCGATCAGGTTTTTGGGGAGCGCACTCGCGCGACTACTGGCACCGAGTTCTTCCCCAACGACGACTTCTTCCCTGACATCGCCAACCTCTTCATCGACGACATGGGCGACAACGGGAACACCAACGGCGCTGCTGCCGCACTGTATGACTTCTTGATCTTTCTGTTTCATGTTCTGCTAGAGTTTCTGCTTGTAGTAGTTGCTCTAGATTCGATCTGTTTATCTACTGTTTTAGTAGATCGCATGATTAGTTTAATTCCGGTTATTCTAGTCATAATCTGTTTACTGTTTTCGCGAATTAAATCAATTGCTAAATTGCTTATATTTTCAACAAGAGCTTTGTTCGGTACAACAATGCATTTAGTTTTTTTTTTAAGTAGCGCAATTCCTCCTTTTGCTAATGGCTGTGCGTCGGTACGCATCAGTAGAACACAGTAAGATCAAAACGGCTCGCAAGATCAGGTCTCTTCTTTTAATGAGACAATACCTCTTTATAAAAGGTATTCTAGGAAAAAATACCTCTTTATAAAAGAAAGGAATTGCTAATTCTCATTTGCTCCGGCAATAGTAGTTTTTCAAAGTGTTGCCTTGTTTACACACCACATATTGTGCTCAATGCGGTAATACTGGTTGGTCAATATTTTTGTTTTATGATGAATTATCACTTTGCAAGAGTTATCACCTTCGCTATTTCTCTCGGTTGCACACCCCCACACGACCTTGTAACTTGTTTCTATTCGGTATTGCCGTAGTTAGACACCCCACATATTTGTGCAACTAGGGTGATACCGGTGGTGCAACTGCTGTTTTTTATTTGTTGCACTTTTGTTGTTTGTCTCAATTTACACACCTTACACACGTGTGCAACTATCATATCACCACACGTGCAATCGTATATCTCTACATATACTAATCTCCCTAGAATCCTTACCCTCTCCTTGCTTCTCATCTCCTCCAATAGGGTAGTGACACCACACCACATGATGGACCCCACTCATATCTCATTTTATAGTTCACACCTTGTAAAATATTGTTGGATACATACACAACTCTTTATAGTTCACACCTAGAAAAAATAAAATTGTTGGATACATACACATGTTTTGAATATATTTGTCAATTTTTTGGTGAAAAATTGGTATTTCCAACTACACAAAAAAGAAAATTATGGTGTGAAAAGGAAAAATAGCTCCATTTTCCATTCAAAATTTTCTTTTTTGTGTAGCCTAAAATAAAAAATATTATTTTTACAAAACTTATAGAGCACGTACAATACAATAGGTACATTAGTTGTATGCTTTATTTGCCAAATCTGAAATTTGGATATATCGTTTCGATATATGTAAAAAAAGAGATAAAGACTTTAAAGCTCTCTCCCTTATTCTTTCTCTGCCGCCAGCGCCCACCATAGCATCACGCAGCCTATGTGCGACACCATTTCTCTCCATCCGCTTCCCTCGAGCCGTATTCTATCAAAAATAGTCGTTCCACTGTAAATTTTTCACGTCTCTCCACACACACTTTGGCTCTGTCAAGCCCCTAGGAATACAGGGCACCTCGGTCCCCGATGTCGCGTCTCAAGTCTATTGTCAACTTCCAAGCCACGTGCGCTCCCCGTCGGTGCATATTCTGGTGGTCACACAAAGTTGTGGGCTGGAAGACTTCCTACATCTCTCGCAGCAGTTGCATGTGATACCCATGTCATCTCTCGCATCGGCCGCCGATGCCGCCGTTGCTGTTAGTGGTGCTCGACTCGGTGGTGGTGGAAGCTGCGGTTCAGACCATGAGCAAAAACTTGATGCTGAAAGGGGGTGGAAGGATAAGTTAGATACCTCGTTGTTGGATGCCACCTAATTATTAATGAAAGATGATGTGTATATCTATCCGTGAACGTTTTCTCTGTATTTACTAATCTCTCACTTATATTAAGAGAACGAGACAGATTATGTAAGCAACTACGTGTATGTATTTGGTAGATGGTTGGATGCATACACTAAAAAAGACCTATGAGTGTCTAGCCTCCGCAACAGTAATTAGTGTGCAGAAAAGTCACGACTCCTGAGTGTAAAATGATAAAATAGCATGTCTTGTTAAACGTTTGGCGAACATGACAACTAGAGATGAGCATTCCTGCACTTAGATATATATTAAAAACTAGTGGTGTTCATGCCATTTATTTTTATTTATACTTTATTTTATATAATTTGGATCTGATTCACAGATTAAGATGTCATAAACCGTTTAAAATCTCACTATGCTCTATTTTTTGGTGCACTATTTAGTATCTAGTGGTGAAATATTCTTCTGTTTACATAATATCGATTGTATTCGATCCAATTGATGTAACTTTTCGGGACATAATTATGCCAACTATTACTGATTTTGGAATAATTGATGTCAACAAAGTCTACCTGATTTCATTACAAAAAATAATTGAACTTGAGTTCTCGATGGTTAATAAAGTCTTGACTAATCTATCTCTTGAGTCTGCAATGTTCATCATATATATCGTTTGTCTATAGATTATCGAAAGTTTGTTCAATTATTTTGTGAAAATCTTCATAGAACCATGTACATAATTTAATTTTAATGACATTTCATAATTATAGTCGCATCCTGATCGTCAAACTAAGTATTTGAGAGTTTAACCTTTTTGGGGGTCATGTGTTCTTTGTGTTGAGCGGTGTACTTTTAACCTTGATACAATTGATATAATTGCGTTTTCTTCTCTACTTCTCTATATTTATGTGAGAAGGTCTAAATTATTGTGTTGTAAAAGAGTGAGCCTAGTACTATTTTATCATTATTTTACTGATATATATGTTTTGCTAAAAAAATACTTATTTATCATCGGTTGTATTAGAATGGACGCGGCAACGCGCGTCTTGTCCTTCTTTTTTCGTCTTGTCCTTCTAGTATGAGTTAAACTTCAATATTTTCTAAATTACACCCCTCTCACACACGTCTGCGCACGTGGGTAGTAGTGGTTGTGCAACCACTATTTCCCATAAGTAGCACGCGCATTTTGGTACTGCCATAGTTGCACATATCGCACGTGGTGCAACTGCGGTAGCACGTGAAGCGTAACCGTAGTTATATCGTGCATTTTAAACACAATAACACCTTTTTGGCATGTGGAAAACTCCCTTTTAAAATCTGTGAGCCCATAAGTCTTGTCATTTTGTTGTTACAATTTTTTAATCTTCAAGACCAGGAATATTTCTAAAGAAAGACCCAAATGAGTGCATAAAAGCAAAGCTGAAGGAGAATTAATGGAACGATCAGAGTCGGCAGAGTAAAAGCACTGCACTTAATTAACCAAACGGGCTTCATTGGATTTTTCGCTTCCCCTATGTATTACTTATCTTTATGTGTGTCTGTTGATATTATTGCTCGGCAGTCAAAGTCCAAGTTTTTTGTAATTCAAAAGTTCAATCAAGTTAACACACCATAGCAGTCTTCATATCAGAAAAAAAACTTACCAAAGAACTTCTTTTGTGACTAAACCCAAATGGATATGAGCAATTGGGATCCCGTTATAGTTTGACTAACCGAAAACTTAAACGGATTTATTGTTCGTTAAAAATGAGTGATTGCATATACCACATGTCCCTAATTCTAAGGGTGAAACCGGAGCGGATTCGGTCGGATAGTGCTCAAATCGTATCCTATTTCATTTTTTGTTATTTCGTTCTAGATTTGAGACGAGTAGTGGAGAATTCATATTCAAATACTTGATCTTGTCGGATTACAACCCTGCTCGAATCGAATACTGGCATATACCACATGCATATATGAGAAATATATTATCAGAAATAACAAATACATGATTTAAAGGCTCCAGTGTTACGCGACACCGGTTATCAATCCCTTAGGTTATCCTCCTGAATGAATGTCGGACAAATATTTGAAAGTTACGCTCGGATTAGTGGGGAATCTGCTAAAAGAATATTATAGAATAGCACCCTTTGATGAGAGACATGAGCAAGAGGTTTCAAGAAAATTTTAGTGTTTTCAGAATTATACGAAGCCAGTAAAGAAACACAAAAAATCCATGGTATTTGAACCCGAGTACGGGGGAAAAGCAGAATATTCAGCACCCCCTTAGAGCATCTCCAACAGCATTTGTAAAATGGATTTGTAAAATGTGGATATAGCAAGAGGAGAGAGAAGGTATACAAAGCCAAACCAATTTGTGCTTTCGCAGCATTTGTATAATAGGATTTGTATAAACTAGAGTGGCAACATATGAGCTCAAATGTGTATGTATGCAAATGTAGTCTAAATCACTCAAATAAATTTAAAATATGGCAACATAAAATCTGAAAAAATAGGAAACAAGTTGTACATATTTATTACAAAAGAATGTTCATCGATAAAACACAATTCGAATGAAGCAAATCACAAAGTTTATGGAAATCCGAAAATACAAGACAAGCCAACTCAAGTATTTTGGTGACCACTCCATTTCCACCACTCCTCCATGAGATCTTCTTTCAGTTGTTGATGAGTATCTGAATCTCGAATCTCATGGTGAACTTGAAGAAAGTGCTTGATGCGGTCTTCTCTCCGACGTGGTTGCACCACCCTTCCAACGAAACTATAACGGTGGTCAAAGTCCTCGTCATGCCGCTCATAGTCGATGATCATATTATGCAATATAACACAAGCCATCATGATCCTCCCCAAAGTTTTTTGATCCCAAAACCGAGCTGGACCACGAACAATGGCAAATTGGGATTGCAAAATCCCAAAAGCCCTCTCCACATCTTTCCTAGCCGCAGCTTGAGCACTATGAAAACGAGATTGTTTGTTACCTTTGGGATCAACAATTGGCTTGACGAAGGTTGCCCATTGTGGGTATATCCCATCAGCAAGATAGTAGCCCTTGTTGTACTTGTGTCCATTGAGCTCATACTCCACCTCGGGTGATTCTCCCATGGCTAAGCTTGCAAAAAGAGGAGACCGGTTGAGCACATTTATATCATTGCAAGCTCCAGGCATACCAAAATATGCATGCCAAATCCATGTGTCATGATCTGCAACGGCCTCAAGTATGATGGTTGGATCTTTGCAATGGCCAGTGAATTGTCCATGCCATGCCGTAGGACAGTTCTTCCATCTCCAATGCATACAATCAATGGAGCCAATCATCCCTGGAAACTCTCTTGCGGCGTTGATGTCCAACAACCTCTGAGTGTCTTGAGCATTTGGTGCTCTCAAGTACCGTTCGCCAAAACACTTGATAATTACCTTTGCAAATCGCCGCACACATAAGATGGCTGTGCTCTCCGCCATTGCAAGGTTGTCATCTACCAAATCAGCCGGGATTCCATAGGCCAAGATGCGCAAAGCCGCGGTCATCTTCTGCAATGTGCTATGACCAAGCAACCCCGTGCAATTCCTTTGTTGCTCGAAGAAGGTATCTTTCTCTTTGATCACGTTGGAGATGTAGATGAATAAATCCGTGCCCATCCGAAACCGCCGGCGAAAGTAATGCTCGGGAAACACTCGACGGATACCCGGCACTCCGAAGTAATTCAACATAAGCCGGTGGTGGGCTTCTTGCCTCCTTCTACGAATGTTCTCTCGTCCAACAACAGAACCTCCATGTTTCGGCTTCTTGTTGCTCTCCATCTCCATCGTCATAAGAATGACGAGCTCCTCATCTTCATCCCATTCATCATCCTCCTCGGATGACGAATCCACATCATACCACTTCATCTACAAATTGTATTACCACACTCAGATTATATACTACACCTACATGCAAACAAAGCCAAACCAAAACAAAATAACCAAATTTACCTTACGGGCAATTTGACAAACACCTCACGGGCAGGTGGGAGACAAGTGGTGGCCGTGGATGAACTCGACCTCACGAGCTCGCCGGCCGGCGCGGATGCTTCCGGGAGCGCCTGACGACGCCGGGAAATGGCGCCAGCTGCGCCTGTTGCTGACGGCAGGCCAGAGTCAGCTCGCGGCGGCTGGGCAGGTCGCAGCGGTGGCGCAGGTCGCCGCAGGTCGCGAGGGAGCGGGGGCGAGGCAGGGAACGATGGCCGGGCCCGCCTGACGACCGAGGCGCGGCTTCCCGAACCGGCGACGGCGGCCGGCGGCTACGCGGGCACGCTGTAGCTCGATTCGGCGGCGTCCGAGCTCGGCCGGCAGGGGAAAGATGGGGCGGGGCGGCGCGGATGATCGGGGACCTCGTGGGAGGCGGCGGCGGGGCCGGACGGCGGCCGGGGAGGCGGTGGGGCGGTGGCCGACGCCGGCGACCTCGCGCGGGAAGTTTCTGAGCCGAGCGGTTGGTGAGCGCGCGTTGCTTTTGGGCAGTTTGCAAAGCGGCTCTGGACTTTGCAAATATGCAAAGAGAGGGTGCATTTTTAGCAAGCTTTGCAAAAAATTTGGTGTGGGGACCAGTTATACAAATGCTGCTGGAGCATGTTTTGTAGCCCCAATTTGTAAAAAAAGCAGTTTTTACAAATCCTGAAGAGTTTTACAAATGCTGCTGGAGATGCTCTTAGGCCATCGCCACTGCGCCGCTCTCCTGCAGCGCAAGGCTGCGTGGCAGCTCCCTTCCGCCTCTTCGTCTATTCCCGTGAAAAGAAACCATCCACCGCCGCAGCTCGCCCTCGCTTCGCCGTTCGCTTTGCCGGTCTGAGAATTCGGCAACCACCCCCCATAGATGCGAAGTACCCGGCCGTGGGCCGCCGGGCCCCGGATCGATGGAGGCCTCTCACTATGGCTCCGAGGGCGAGGGGACGAGACGCTGGTGCTGCTCGCCGTCGCCTCCCTCTCCCTCTCCCTCTCCTTCGTCATCGACCCCGGCCCCAGCGGCTCCGCATCCCCGTCTGGTGCGTCCATGATCGCTAGGATCGCCGAGGCCAACCGCCAACACCTCGGGAGTCGGGGGTGACCACGAGGAGCGTCATGACATGCTGGATTATTGCCGGTGAGCCGATGCGCGGGGTGGATGAGCACCGGGCACCAATGCCGGAGAAGAGGGAGAAGGAAGGAGCTGTGATGAATGGATGGGCTGGTGAATTGGAGCTGTCTGGTGAATTGGAGCTGTCGCCCACAACCTGCTCGGTGTAATGACTGTTTGAAACAACCGCCAAGGAATGGCATTTTGACATTGTCAGAGTAGTATTTTCAGGGAACTTTTGCAAATGACATGCCAAATTTCCCCTGTTTATTAACTCATAATCTTTCATGGGAATTGCACATTTCTAATTTAGCATGTATATTGCACCAATCTAGACAGGTCCTTTAAAACATTAATATGAGCCTGCATAAGCACCAGAATAAGCTTTGTTGAACCCACGACTGTTGGCTCATAGCGGATGCCCTGATGAGAATTTTTTTTCTGGTATTTTTTGAGCTCCTTATTTCGTCTGTGTATGCTTTATGGGTTCTATGTGTTGTCATTGTTCAGAACTATGTTGCCTCAGCACTGATGTTTACTTGTTCAACTCTGCCCTTCCTTTTCCAGGTTCGCTTGTACCTGATCGTCCAACTTCTCTGCTTCATCCATACCTCTGCATTGCTGGAGTCTGATAGGGATAATCTGTTTGCTCTGAGGAACGCAATTTCTGAAGGCAAAGGCTTTCTCTGTAATTGGTTTGATCCAAAAACACCTCCATGCAGCTGGTCAGGTATAACTTGCCGGGGTGGCACTGTTGTGGCCATAGACCTGTCATCTGTGCCACTCTATGTCCCATTTCCATCATGCATCGGGGAATTCCAATCGCTTGTTCGGCTAAACGTCAGTGGATGCGGGTTCTATGGCGAGATTCGGAAGTTGTGGGACATTTGTCGCATCTCCAGTACCTAGACTTGAGCTATAACCAGCTTGCTGGCCCACTACCAGTCTCACTGTTTGACTTGAAGATTCTGAAAGAACTGGTGCTTGACAACAACTTGCTTTCCGGTCAACTCAGTCCTGCCATTGGTCAGCTTCAGCGCCTCACTAAGCTATCCATGTCCATGAATAACTTCTCCGGAGGCCTTCCTCCCGAACTGGGCAGTTTGCAGAACCTGGAGTGTCTGTACCTTGACAGGAACACATTTAGCGGGTCGATACCAGCTGCTTTCAGTAATCTGACCTGTCGCTCATACCTTGACACATGCAAGAACAGCCCCAATGGATCAATGTTCCTAGGAATAGGCGCATTGGTGAACCTGACGACACTTGATTTGTCATCAAACAGTTTGGTGGGGCCAATACCTGCTGAGATTGGTCAGCTAGAAAAATTGGAATGGTTAAATTTGATGGAAAATGACTTCACTGGAAGCATTCCAGAAGACATCGGTAACCTAAAGCGGCTAAAAGTACTTAAACTCTCCAATTGCAACTTTATGGGTACCATACCTCGGTCAATCGGTGATCTTGAAAGCTTGATCGCTCTTGATATATCACAGAACGACTTCAGTGCCGAACTCCCAACATCAGTCGGTCTGCTGAGCAATCTAAAGCAACTGTTTGCAAGGAGAGCAGGGCTCACTGGGACGATACCTAAAGAACTTGGTAACTGCAAGAAGCTTACTGCTCTAAACCTGTCCTTCAACCATTTTACTGGCTTTATCCCTGACGAACTTGCAGATTTAGAAGCTATTATCTACTTCAACACTGAAAGTAACAAATTATCTGGTCATATTCCAGATTGGATTCAAAACTGGGGGAATATTAAGTTTATAATATTGACAGACAACATGTTCAATGGGCCTCTGCCGTTGCTGCCTTTGAAGCATTTGGTTAGTTTCTCTGCAGGTACTAACCGGCTCTCGGGTCCAATCCCTGTCGAGATATGTCAAGCTAGCTCTCTGCGGTCGCTCAATTTGTATAGCAACAATCTGACAGGGAGTATCAAGGAGACATTCAAAGGGTGCAGGAACCTCACTGAACTAAATTTGTTTCGTAACCGTCTCCATGGGGAGATACCAGAATACTTGGCTGAGCTACCGCTAGTAAACCTGGATCTGTCTCTTAACAATTTCACAGGATCTCTGCCTGACAAGTTCTGGGAGTCATCAACTATTCTGCGGCTCTGTCTCAGCGATAATCAGCTCACCGGCATGATCCCTGAGAGCATTGGCAAACTTTCCGGCTTGAAGATTCTGCAAATTGACAATAACTACCTGGAAGGACCGATCGCACGGTCGGTCGGCACTCTAAGGAATCTGACAACATTGTCTCTATGTGGCAATATGTTATCTGGGAATATCCCAGTAGAGCTCTTCAACTGCACAAACCTTGTCATGCTGGACCTGAGCTATAACAATTTGACCGGACACATCCCAAGGGAGGTATCACGTCTGACACTGCTCAATACCTTGGTTTTGTCGAATAATCAGCTGTCAGGCACTATACCTGCTGAGATCTGTGGGGGATTCTCACGCGTGTCTCACTCTGATTCTGAATATACTCAGCACCAAGGACTGCTTGATCTGTCATACAACAAATTGACAGGTCAGATCCCAACAGCAATCAAGGATTGTGCTATAGTGATGGATCTATACCTGCAAGGTAACTTGCTGAATGGAACTATTCCTGCAGAGCTCGGTGAGATCACGAATCTGACAATCATTGATTTGTCTTTCAATGCATTAGTTGGACATATGCTTCCTTGGTCTGCACCATCGGTACTTCAGGGCCTTTTTCTGTCTAATAACCACCTGAATGGCTCCATCCATGCTGAGATAGGCCACATTCTTCCTAAAATTACCATGCTGAACTTGTCCGGTAACGCGCTTACTGGCACTCTACCCCAGTCTTTGCTCTGCAACCAGGGGCTAAGCCATCTTGATGTCAGTAACAATCACCTCTTTGGACAAATTCCATTCTCCTGTCCCGACGGGACAAGCGATCCTTGAGCACAGTGATCTCGTTCAATGCAAGCAGTAACCATTTCTCCGGAAACCTGGATGGGTCTATCTCCAACTTCACAAAGCTAACTTATCTTGATATCCACAACAATAGCCTCAACGGCAGCCTGCCTCCAGCTCTGTGCAATGTTACTACTTTGAACTATCTTGACCTTTCAAGCAACGATTTCATTGGCACCATCCCTTGTGGTATTTGCAATATGTTTGGCCTCTTGTTTGCCAACTTCTCTGGTAACCGCATTGTTGGCACATTTAGCTTAGCGGACTGTGCCGCAGGAGGCATTTGTGACACTAATAACATCAACCACAAGGTGCCTCATCCATCTCGTCGAGCTTCAGTAGCAGCAACCATATGTGGCATTGCAATCATTGTCATTCTGTTGGTTCTTCTGGTGGTTTATTTGATACGGAGATTTTCGAAGAGAAGGTGCCGTTTGCTCTTGTGCCTGCAAGCGAAGACAAGGCAGACACTGAGCCCACCTTAAGCAGTAGACTCTTGGGAAAGAAGTCGCGACAGCCTCTGAGTATCAACCTTGGGACATTTGAGCACTCACTGATGAGGGTCACCGCAGGTGATATCCTGAAAACCACCGATAATTTCAGTAACCTGCACGTCATAGGCGAAGGTGGCTTTGGCACTGTGTACAAGGCCGCGCTCTCCGGAGGCCAGCAAGTCGCGGTCAAGAGGCTGCACGGTAGTCACCAGTTCCAAGCTAACCGTGAGTTCCAAGCTGAGATGGAGACCATTGGGAAGGTGAAGCACCCAAACCTCGTTCCCCTGCTTGGCTATTGTGCTTCTGGCGACGAGCGGTTCCTGATTTACGAGTACATGGAAAATGGGTGCCTTGAGACATGGCTGAGGAAGAACCGAACGGATGCAGCTGACGCGCTAGGATGGCCGGACCGTCTCAAGATCTGTCTTGGCTCTGCCCAGGGTCTCGCATTCCTGCACCATGGCTTTGTGCCCCACATCATCCACCGGGACATGAAATCGAGCAACATCCTGCTGGACTGGGACCTGGAGCCAAGGGTCTCGGACTTCGGCCTTGCGAGGATAATCAGCGCGTGTGAGACCCATGTCAGCACCAACCTCGCCGGCACGCTCGGCTACATCCCCCAGAGTACGGGATGACGATGGAGTCCACGGTGAGGGGCGACGTCTACAGCTTCGGCGTCGTCATGCTAGAGCTGCTGACCGGGCAGCCACCGACGGGGCAGGAGATGGAGGAAGGTGGGGGAAACCTCGTCGGGTGGGCGCGGTGGATGGTCGCGCGCCGCCGTGAGGGCGAGCTGTTCGATTCCTGCCTGCCGGTCTCGGGTGTGTGCAGGCAGCAGATGGCGCGTGTGCTTGCCATTGCCCAGGACTGCACCGCGACAACCCGTGGGCGAGGCCAACCATGCCGGAGGTGGTGAAGGCCCTCAGAGCAACACAGATGATGGAAAGCGGACCTCCGGTGGTGAGATTTTCCGGGGAGGACATGTAATGCAGATGGCGTATCTTTGCTAGTACTTTATGAAGTGGAAATCATCAGATTAAGGTTCAAAAGCTTTTATTTTTTGTAATTTCCCAAATAGATTTTGCATCCATTCAAGAAGGAACTGGTGAGTGGTGAGTGATAATTTTTTTGTGAGAGATACCCTATGTTTTCTTTGTTGTGAAATCTGGAGAGTGTAATGAGTCACTACAGAGACGATGCTGCTCATCAAGCTGCATGCCTAAATGATGCAATGACGTTATTTTGCTCCATCTGGTTACACATATATGTACTGCACTCCTTGATCTGGTAGTTCGTTTCATTGTATGTGTGTGCGATTGGCAAACTCGGTTGATTGGTCTGGGACTGTTTCGTAGAATATATCAGTACTAAGTTCATGTAAGAAAGAATAGTTTTTGTAAGAGAAAAGGAGGATCACCCACTGGTTTCACTAAACACGAAACCACAGCATCCACAACGAACTGCCAGGTCGCAAAGCAACAAAACACAAAGCCTCTCTGTCAAGATTACAACTTGATACACCATAGGTCAGACGCACAAACTTTAAAGATCTGGAGCTCCGCCTTTGTGCTTGAACCCGTGGTTCCAAAGCAATCATCTCCGCGCAATTCGCAGCAGCTCCCTTCTGGTACGTTTTAGCAGGAGGATACATCGGTCCAGAAGCTCCGATATGTCACCACAAGGCAGCAGATGTCAACACATTCAGTGCAAATTTTTTTCTCACTAAGCCACCAACGACTTATTGATTCAAAACCAGAACCAACTTCACAATCAAATATAGACCCAACAATTTACCAAATCTGAGAACCAACAAATGCATTCAAAAAACAAGAATGGTTCATGACTATCTTTCCATGCTCACCTCTAAAAAGACGGTTGACGTTAGAAAGAGCCCTTGAGAGCAGTAAGTGTAAGGATTTGTATGTATAAAGGAGGCAAGATCAAGCCCTTGGAACTCGAATGATATAATGTACCAATGTACCATGCGTGCAATGGAACTAAACCAGTAATGCTACATGAATCACTATTAACTCCTATGTTTTCCAGGTCTTCATTGTTTTGTCTGCCCAGTGATCAAGCACCAGATGAAGAGCGACCATTCCATGTCGCCTCTAATTATCTACGTTACTATGTAACCATAAAATGAGTTTGTGTGCAAACAGGAACATCACAAGCAAAGAAAGAGGGGAAAATAACTTAACTGTGTTAACTGCTACGGCAACCTGACAACTCCAGGAGTCCACGTTTTAAGTGTGTGGATACATAGGGTTTTACTTGTTTGTCATAACATTGACACAGTGGCTAGAACTTCATTCCTGGTATTCCTCCAGATATATAGATTACATTCACATTATAATATTATGAAGGAAAAACCCTGAACTATCATTATCTGCTTGAAAGGGCTAAGTAATCTAGGGCTTTCAAAAGCTTGCCAAAATTCTGAAATAACAGTGGGACTGACAAGTAGTGTCAGAACAACAGGTTGCAGCAACATACATATATGTTACTTCTGCAGAAAGAACGAAGACATTCAGCATCCAAGAACTAGACCAGGCAACCAACAAATTAGATTAAAACTGCATCTCAAGACACTCAGCTTCCAAGAACTAGAGCAGTCAACCAGCAAACTAGATCAAACTGCATACTCTGCAGGAATCAACACATTGTGGCTATCAACAAATCCAGAATTGTTCTGTGAAAAAAGTACAAAAACTCCATCCAAAGGGGAATTTTGAGACCTCATATCATCTTCAAGGCCAAAATAAGAACTTCTTTCCATGGAAAGACAGATTGAGGATTGCACTGGAAACTCCTCGCTGATACTTGAACGCTTTGGTGATGCGCAGTTATCAATTCCCATACTCCGTTCTTGGCTCATGTAAATCTGAAATTACTTGGCACTTCCCCTCTGCAAGCAGCATCATAGTCTTCAGCGAGGTACGGTGCAGCTTCCTTGTGAGGGCATATGAACTTCCCCACAAATACCTTCTCGGTCAACTTGAAAACTGTATAGTAGTCATAGTCTCGATCTAGCAATCCATTTACCTTAAGAAACTTTAGAACATAATAGCGGGGCCTAAGCCGGCCCTCAAGGCTAAGACCGATAATTACCGACCGATAAGCTATGGAAGAAGGTTCCAACCCAGCCTCTGAGATAAGGAACTCGGACTTTCTCTGAAGATCCTCCTTAGACCTCGTCAGCACAAACAGAGCCCTAGAAACAGCAATGCTTGCCTCCGCATCGGACCACCTGAACAGCTTCTTCAAGTACTCCTTTTTGGCGGTGATTTTCTCCTTGTCCAGGTATGCAACAGCATGCAGTGCATGCCTGAACATCCGAGATCCACGGGGTACACCAAGACCTTCGGCGCACGACACTGTTGACCGGACCCGTTCCGGTTTGCTGGTGAGCAGCCATGGCACAGTGAGGCTCAGCTTGACAATATCACGATCACCTAGCCCACACTCTCTCAGAAGCACGACATTGGGCTTGACCACCCTCTGGATGTCGGACGAGAGAAGGTAGGCGTTTTTCCTGAGCGCTGCGAGGAGGTTCTCGAAGGAACCGAACAGGTGCAGATAGTACTGTAGATTGGAGACGACGGATCTATAGCGGAATTGGACGCGACCGAGCGAGACGAGGCGCGCGATCTCAGAACGCGAGAGACCGAGGCCGGTGAGCCCGAGGACGACGGTGTCCAGGGTTTTCTCCACTTTGGCGCAGAGAATCTGTGGGTCCTTGGCTACAAGAGGTGCGACGTCGGCGCTGGAGAGGCCGAGGCCGGCGAGGAAGGAGAGGACAGCGTCGGGCTTGGAGGGGGACCTGAGGTGGGAGAGCTTCGTTGAGGCCTTGAGTGCTTGGACACGGGTGAGGCCGCAGGTGTCCACGAGGTAGTCCTCGACGGCGAAACGGGGGGTTGGCGAAACGGGCGCCGCGGCGGCGGAGAGGAGGCGGTGGAGAGGGGAGGCGAGAGCGGTGGAGGGATAAGCGAGGAGCTGGGTGAGGATGCAGCATCGGTGCCGGAGTGGCGGCGGCGGCGGCGGCGTCACGGCGAGGGGAACAGGTTGAAATGGTATGATAGCTGGTTGGGCCGTGAGAGAGGCTCGTGAAGATTTCCGTTGGTCTGTTCCTGGCCCCAACGCGTCAGTCTCTCTCATAGTGCCATACAGTAATGGGCTGGTTTGGGCTGACTACTAGTCTACTACAGCAACTCATGTAGACGAATTTATCCCATACATTATCTAAAAAAAAGTATATACCATACAATAAGACAGACTGGAGTTCTCAAATAAAAAAAACTTGACTAGAGTGACTCATTTTGACGGTCTCTTTCACACTCTTTGAGTGATTGCAACAAAATAAAACGTGTCCCTTAATCTCATGATGTATGTTCGGAAAAATGGTAGTATTTTACGAAGTGTAGTCGCTTCGAAATCGGAATTAACACACATGTGTGCAATAAGAGTGATAAGATCTGGACCTTCTACGTGTCATTCGAGTTGTATGTTCTTAGAGCATCTTTAGCAGATACCGGAAAAATATAACCGAAAGCACGTTTTACAGTTTGATCGAAAACGATTTTACGGTATCGCGAAGGTCCGACCAGAACAGATTTCGTAAAACCATACTGTAAAACGTTTTCTTTTCTTCATCTTCTCCAACGAGTCTATATTTCACGTACAAACTGAACACCGCCGGACAAAGTGCTCCGGCTCCCATCTGCCGCCCCCGCTCGGCTCAGACCCTCGCCTAGCCCTCCTAGCGTTGGCCTCCCCTCGCCTTCTCCCGTCAGGTGCTCCCATAGGGGAGTTTGGCAATGGAGGTGCTTCCATGGGCTGCGAGCACGGTCACCCCTGTCCGGCTTGGGCCCTCACCTTGCTCTCCTAGCGCTGGTCTCCTCCCACCTCAACCTGCCTCCTCCGTGGAAGTGCTTCCATAGGCTGCGAGCACAGGCCACGATTTCGCACAAATTTTGTCAGAATCAAACAACCTTGCCGGGGATCGAAGATTGACGCGGAATGGAGCCTCCTCGTCGTGGAATCGACCTTAGAAGTCGCCGGCGTCGACGGGAGCATTGACTTTATCCCGTATTTCCAAAAATTGACTCCAAAACTGGTTCTATGGGTACCGAGGTGATAATATTCGGGGAGATGGAAAATAGTTTCCGGGTTGAGCCTTTTTCCTGAATCTGTCTGGTGCATATTTTTCAATCGAAGCTGCAAAAATTCTAGTTTGACAGTTTTACGGGATGTGCTAGAGTCTAGAGATGCTCGTATCTCTGAGTGATCATCATTGTGAAGCTGTGGGAGCAGACAAGCCACGTACGCTAGCAGGAACCAAATTGTATATGTGAGTAAATAAAATTGAACTTGTCTAAGTGTAATTTCAGCTGTATGTGCTTATCCCCGAGTGATCAAGCCGTGGGAGCAGGCAAACCCTCACTGGTTGGACTTAATTTGGTTTTTAACTTTTGCCTTATAACCACAAAACAACTAAATATGTGATTTTGATTTTGGCTTTTAAGTTATACCATCATGAACAATGTTAGTAAGAATTCAAAAGTCAAAATCAAAAGCATCTATTTAGATATTTTTGTGCCTTTACTTATAGTCAAATCTAAAAACCAGGAATAAGAGCATCTCTAGCAGACACCGCATTCCGCCAGCCCCAAAACCGCGATGCAGGGCGCGGAAACAGGTTCGCAGGTCCATTTTTGGCTGCGGCAGAGCAGACACCGCATTGCCGAACTGCAAATCCGCCGTAGCCAAAAATGAACCTGCAAACGTAGGGTTTTGGTAGTAAAATCTCAGCAATCCAGCGGCGTTCCTCCGACGGGTAAAAAAGCGAGAATTTGACTCGCAAGCCTCTACTATTTTTACGAAGAGAGATCGGCGCATTCGGTACCTTCGCCGGAAGAGATTGGCGGGATAGGTTGGCCGCTCGGCGAAGTAGTCCGCATCAGAAGTTCATTGCCAAGGTGGCGATTGCGCGGGATGCAGAGGCGGGCCCACCGTCGATCCGCGCCGCCTATTCATCCGTCGCTCCTCGGACTCCTTGATGGCCATAACGACCACCAACATCTGCTGCCGATGGGTCGCCAGGAGGCTCTCCACATCTGAGTCCTCGTCCGAAGAACGTCGAGCACAAATTGCTCGTCTTTGCTAAACTCCATCTGCGCAATGAACGAGTATGAGGGACTGGGCGGCGGAGCGGTGTGGTGCGGTGGGGGGAGAGGTGGCGAATCCCACCTGAGATTTTGCCGAGGCGGCGCGTGGGGGTCGGTCCCGACCGCGGCGCAGCGGTGGCGGACCCCTTTCGTCGGGGCGGGCTCGATCTTGGGCGGCGGAGACAAAGAGCCGGCTCCGCCGTCGGGGCCCGACGCACAGGGCCTGCGGTGACGTGAGGCGGCGGCGGGGCGGGGAGAATGGGGTTCGGCGGCCGAATCTAGGGCGGCGGCGGGGTGGGCGGTCGTGGCGGCTGGAAGGGGAAATGGGAAATGTCCCTCCCGCCAAGTCCTCTCGCGCAATACATGGCACCCCCGGGTCGCGCCGCCGAACCTTGTTTTCACAGTTCCGGGGGGGGGGGGGGGGGGGGGGGGGGAATTCCCGCGCCCCTCAAATTTTTTTACAGGCCGGTAACTTTTGCGGGTCTGGTCTGCCTGCGTTTTCGGCCCGAAACGGCAAAACG